>CM053585.1:368054176-368078781 GCA_028646515.1 Pseudochirops corinnae
GATGTAATGGTCAGACACTGGAAGCCTGTCTGATGATCTGTTTCTTTGTTTGCTTGTAACTTCTGTTTTTATTCTGTTTGTATTCTCTGAAGTTCAGGGTGCTAACTTTTTCCCCTGAACTAGGTAAATGATATGTGTTTGATTGATTAAAGTAAGACTGTTAACCCATTTTGAGTTGCTTTCTTTTAAAAAAGCAGATCTAAGAACCTGTGCTAGCAGCCACTCTGGGTATGCTAGGGTGCTTGCTGATACAGTGTGTACATAGACAGAGGGTACAGGATCAATTGAATAGGATGGGATGATATTTTAAAAGGTGAAATTGAGAGGTGGGAAAAGAATAGAATGGGAGGAGACAGGGAGAGACAGAATGGGGTTAATCATCTCATATAGAAGAGGCAAGGGATAATTGTTACAATGGAGGGGAAGAACAGGAAGGAAAAAGTGAATGGGTCAACCTTACTCTCATTGAAGTTGGATTAGGGAAGGAATGGCATACACTCTAAATTGGGTATCTTGGCCTACAGGAGAGTAGGAGGGAACGGGATGAGAGGGGGGAGGATGGAAGGGAGGGCAGGTTGGGGGGGAGGGTTGTTAGAAGCACATACTTTTGTAAAGGGATAGGGACAAAGTACAGAATAGAACAAATAGGGGGCAGAATAGGAAGGGGGGAAATATAGTCAGTCATTCACAATATGTCCATTATGGAGATGTCCTTGTGTAACTACACATGCACAGCCTGTATTGAATTGCTTGTCTTTCCAGTAGGGATGAGTGACAAGGGAGGAAGGGAAAGAATCTAGAATTTAAAGTTCTAAAATAAAACGTTAAATATATCTATATATTTATATATGTATATGTATATAATTATATATATATTATCATTATTATTATTTACATGCAACTGGGAAATAAGATATACAGGCACTGGGGTAGGGAGATTCATCCTGCCCTACCAGAAAGTCAGAGGGGCAATGGAGGAGGACATAGGAGAGAACAGACTTGAGGAGGGGGTATACAGTGGGATGGCTGTTTTGGGGTCATGGGTAGGGGAAAGATGGAGAGAAAATTTGTAACTCAAAATCTCATGGAAATGAATGATATAAACTAAAGATAAACAAAAGTTACCAAAAAAGAGATAATGCAACAAAAATTTGTAGTTGACCCAGTTATCATGCCCTCATAATTTTCTCAAGCTTTGTCCAACAGTGGAAAATAGTACTTATTAAAGTTTTTTGTTCAGTTGTTTTCAATTGTGTCTGACTCTTCATGACCCTTGGAGTTTTCTTGGCAAAGATACTGGAGAGGTTTGTCATTTTCTTCTCTAGCTTGTTTAATAGATGAGTAAACTGAGGAAAACAGGTTTAAGTGACCTGTCCAAAGTTAGACCTTTGAGGCCAGATTTGAACTCAGGAAGATGAATCTTTCTGATTCCAGGCCTTGTTCTCTTGGCACTGCACCACCCAGCTTCACCTATGTACTTACTGAGTATCATATATTTGTATGACATATACTATATTTCCTAGTTTAGAAGGGCTTCTTGGTTTTGTGGGAAGACAAGATTTATATACACAAACTACCTGGAAAACAATATAGATATTATATGAAAAAGTACTAAATGTATATCTTAATGTATACACAGATAGTAAGTGTAGGTTGGTATTTTAGACGCAGCTCTACAATACTCTCTTAGTTCAGGTTTGAAGTTAGAATAAAATGAGGGACTCGTGAGTCATTGACTAAAGGGAGTTTACTTTGCCCAAAGATAGCAAGAACGTGCTGCAAAGATACCATGGTACCTAGCCTCTCAGGACTTTGTCCTCTTGTCTCCTCATTTGGAAACATGTCTGGTTAATACAGCATCAGAGTTTGGTGTCTCTCCCATAAGTTTGAAAGTCTCTGACTACATGTGTCTGAGATCTTTTATCACCCTTCACACCTTTGGGCCAAGAAGCTGCATCAGGGAATCTGGGGTCAATTAGGTGACTTCAGGGGAGGAACCCCAGGAAGCTGCATCAGGAAAACACTGCACCTATCAGTGTTTTTGATAGTGTAAACCACAGTTGGTTTACAAATGAACAGATTAATGTTGGCTGAAATTACAAGGAAAGACTTCAGGTAGAAGATAGGAAGCTCTTACAATTATTTACGTTGGAGATCCCAGATCATTGGATTTACACTGAAGTTTTGTTATTGTTGTTCATTCTTTTCAGTTATGTGCAACTCTTCACAATCTCATTTGAGGTTTTCTTGGCAAAGATACTGGAGTGACTTGCCATTGCCTTCTCCAGTTCAGTTAAGTGACTTGCCTAGGGTCACACAGCTAGTAAGTGTCAGAGGTTGAATTTGAAGTCAGGTCTTCCTGACTCCAGGCTTACCCACATTGGAATTTAGGAATGCAAAATTAGTGAGCTTACATGCCAAATATACTAATTGTGGTTTCTTCAGAAAGGTCTAGGCTGAACCTCAATTACACTTTAATTATTTGTAAGGGTACGTTATGTTTAAAGAGATTCTAGTGTATAATTATTGTACCCTGTGCTATCAACTAGCCATAGCCAGGTGGTACAGAGTTCTTGAGTTCAAATCTAGCCTCATCCATTTACTAGCTGTGTGACCCAGGGCGTGTCACTAAGCCCCATTTGCACCAGTTTCCTCATCTGTACACTTGACTGGAGAAACCACTCCAGTATCTTTGCCAAGGACACTCCAAAAAGGATCACAGAGAGTTGGGCACAAGTGAAAAGAACTTGAACAACTGCTGTTAAACTAGTCATGAACTCCAGAAGAATGAAAATAACACTTGAAGAAAATGAAGATTTTGCTGTAAAAAGCATCTGGATTAGACCAAATATACAAAAAAGAAGGTCCACCTTGGAGATTATTAAGAGCACTGAGAGATCAGTTCTCAAAGTATCAGTAAAGGGAAAAGTTACCAAAGGTATAGGGAAAAAAATCTCTTCCTCAGTAATAACCCCAAAAGATCAACCAGAGAAACTACTAATCTAGTCTTTCCTATTGTTTGGAAATTTGCAAAAATGATCTATATACACATCTAAAGTTTGTTGAAGGCTCTAAAAGGGAATCAATGGCTTTTTTCAATTGTAACTAGGCTTCTCTGGGAATGCCCTTAAGAGCCTTTTAACCATGCCTGGTTTAACTAAGATGGAACCCATTGAATTCCCTACCATGTGTTAGGGGCTACCCTTGGCTGTCCTTAAAACTGTTAAGACTGAGCTATTCACTCATATTTCCAAAATACTCTTTCTTCAGTTCTCTTTTCTGTTGCCTCTGGAGGTTGAAGATCTCAGTTTATCTACATCTAGAAAGCCATGGACTGATCCAGTAAGAAGGCAGGGACTTGCCTCCCTGTTCCACCTTTTACACCTAGACTCTAAGAAATGGGCCTAGGGGTGTTTGGTTTTGTTCTGCATTTTTTGTCCTTCTTAGTTTCAGAGAAACCTAGAGACTGAAGTGGTGGGGGAGAGGAGGAGGATTATGCCTCCCACAAGATGGAGGAGTGAATTTGTGTATTTCTGATTATATTTTCTGAAAAGAATATTTCAATTTAAAAGCTAATCTGACTAGCAGTGGTTAAATGGAACTGAAGTGCAGAAGACATACTCTTATACTTGACAGAAAAACATCAGTGAGGCTGGAGTCATTTCTAGAGCCTAGCCATCCCAAGGAGCAGCTAGGTGGTGCAGTGGATAGAGTGCTGGACCTGGAATCAGGGTGACCCATATTCTTGACTTAAAATATGGCCTCAGACACTTACTAGCTGTGTGATCCTAGGAAAGTCACTTTACCCTGTCTCCCTCAGTTTTCTTGTTTATAAAATGAACTGGAATGGAAAATGGCATATCACCCCAGAATCTTTGCCCAGAAGACCCCAGATGGGAGCATAAAGAGTCAGACATGACTAAAATGACTAAACAATAACAAGATACCCCAAGCCCTCTAAGGGAATAGAAGAAGAGTAAAATGTAACCGACCTCATCTTCAGGTGGTGGGGGCCATAGCAGTCTGTGTTACACAATCAATATAGCAGAGTGGATTATATCTTTATTAAATAACATAATTAGTTGAAAATTGGAGAGAATACTTGAAGCATCTTTGATTTGGCACAGCAAAATTATTCCTTCAAAATTGCCTTCTAGCAGTAGTTTTTTATGCATATGTCAAAATTATGTAATATTCTTCAAATATTGCATGTGTATCTTTGAAATATATAACAACAGAGCTAAGCTCTAATCCAATCAGTATTAGATGAGACAAGTTCAGGATCATGTGACTGACAGGATGGAAGACTAGTCATTTTTCTCTAATCCTTAACATTTTTTCAAAACTCTCCAAAATAAGAATTACATGTTAGAAGTAATTTCAGTTGTCTCTATATGTCAACACACTGAGAAGCCCAATGAGATAACAACAACTATATGAATGAACAGCTAAGAAGACTAATCACTAACCTCCAACTCCCAATGCATTCAATCAGTCTCCTTTTCCCCACCATCTTCCACTCTCTAATAACATGGCACAAAGGCAACCTTAGGATAATGACCTGGGATCCACTCAACAATTTGATTGCTGTTACTGCCCTCATTCCACCATTCTGTAGGAATTAGCAGCAGAAATCAACTTTGCCTACCTCACTTCTCCCACCCACCATAGAAACTTGTGGAAGTGTTGGAAAGATGTGCTCTGTCTGGGGTGGCAGCATGTGGCACTGCAGCAATGCTCATCTAGAGAACTAAAGTACAGAAGGAACTGGGGCAGGCATCAGCATTTCAGTTGCTGTGAAAGAAAGGGAACTGGCATCTACTTGGAGTCCAATTCAATCCCTCCAGAAATTATCTAGGGTAAGGACTAAGACTGGTCAAAAAAAGTGAATTCTCTAATAATGGAGGAGACAAGGAAGGAGGAAGAAGAGGGAAGATATGAGAAATATTATAAATGTGGAAATGGTCAAATTTGACTACAGATTGGATATGCAAGGTGAGAGAGATAAAAGAGTTGAGGATAAGCTTAGGTTGTTAGCTCGTATGATTATAAAGGTGATGTTGTCTTCCATAGTAATGGGAAATTTAGGAAGGTTTGAAAGAAAAGACAAGGAGTTTAGTTTTGGTAAGAGTTTTAAGTTTTGGGTTGAGTTTTAAGATGTCTATGCAAATGAATTCAAACTTTACAGAAGAAATCCCCTTAATAAAAGGATTTGTTCTGTAAAACTTGGATTAAGTCAAAAAGTCACACTCCAAGGACCTAGAAGGTCATATGTGGCCTCAAGGACGCAAGTTCCAGCCCTACTAAGGAAACCATCTTCAGAGGGGAGAGAGTCAGAAAGTGAGTAATATGGGAAAATTAGGGGAGAAAAGGTGAAATTACTAAAAATTTCAGGAGGAAAAAACTCTAAGACCTTGAGCATAAGCAGATAAATTAACAGTGACACATTAACAACAGAAGGAAGTATGTCATTGAGATTTAACAGATGAATTCAGGCATCTATTACAAAATACTGCTTTGATGAGATGGATGATCTTATAGATTTTTAGGAGAACATGGAACCATACCATGCTGTTCCTGAGAGGTTTAAGGGAGAAACGAGAATAGTGAGAGAAGAATTTATGATCTTACTAAAAGAAGTAATTGAGAAAAATAAAAAAACTTTAATCTATAATAGCAAGTTTCACCAGAAGACAAAAATGAAGACAACTTACTGGGAATGCAAATATATAGAGGTGAAGGGGAAATAAGTACTCTATTTTCTCCTTTGACCCTGTCCCTTTTCAAAAGTATTTGCTTCTGACCATCCCCTCCTTCAATCTGTCCTCCCTTCTATCATCCCCCCTTATACCTTCTCCCCTACTTTCTTGGAGGGTAAGATACCCAGTTGAGTGTAATACATGTTTAATGATTGTTAGCTGATTATACTTATACTAACTTGTGCTTCTGTATAGGCAAATGATCACTACTCGTTCAATGCAAGTATTTTATAGGACTTGGGAAAGAAGTAATGGGTTACTGTTTGCAAAAATTTGTGACAACTTTTTATGGTAGTTTACCTTTCACAAATTAGAGAGTTCAGAATCTCTCAGATCGGTAACGTATCTTAGTATTAGATTAGATTATTCAACTTCATACTTCATACTTCTTTGAGAATCTAGGATGATACTTTATGTCCTCAAATCTATAGCAAAAAAATTTCTCTGATTTTGATAAAATAACACAATTTCTCTGGTGAGAATTACTTCATATGCTACAAAGAATTAAGTCACATAATAGGCTGGGAAAATGAGGAAACAATGGGAAAAAATTCTCACCATAGAAAGTTACTATGGTGACAAGGAAGATCAAACTACACACTCAAGGAGATGAAGCAGTCAAAGCTCCCACATCCAAAGCAAGAAAAATATGAAGAAAATACCTTAAACCTTATACATTATAATACCTTATAATGTCAAAGGAAGTTATAAAAAGATACAGAAATGAAGAAAAAATAGCTCTTAGACCTCAAATTGCATTATAAAGCATCCATCATCAAAACCATCCAATATAGGTTAAAAAAGAAAGAACAATTGAGCAGAGCTGATGAAGGTGAATCAGAACCATGGAACTCAATAATAAGCTTGTTTTTGATGAAATGGAAAATAACAAATTACCTAGGAAGAAAAACAAAAAGAAAACTTTTTTAAAAGAGACTACTAGGAAACTGGAATGCAATCTGTCAGAAATCAGATTTAGACCAAGGCCTTAGACCAGTGGTTCTCAACCTTCCTAATGCCACGACCCTTTAATACAGTTCCTCCTGTTGTGGTGACCTCCAACCATAAAATTATTTTCGTTGCTACTTCGTAACTGTAATTTTGCTACTGTTATGAATCTATCTGATATGCAGGATGTATTTTCATTGTTACAAATTGAACATAACCCACAGGTTGAGAACTGCTGCCTTAGACTATTCCACAGGACGTTTTTAATGGATACACAAACTTAAAATTAAACATCATACTGTAAAAGAGGACCTGAGTTCCAATCTGTCCTCAGATACTTACTGAATTTACTTGGGGATGTCATGCAATCCTATTTGCCTCAGTTTCCTCATCTTAAAATAAGCTGGAGAAGGAAATGGCAAACCACTCCAGTATCTTTGCCAAAAAAATGCCAAATGGGGTCACAAAGAGTCAATCATGATTAAAACAACTGAACAACAATGGCAGATCACATACCTCTCATAGCCATGGGTAGGAGAAATATTATTAACCAAATATGAGATAGATCCAATTAGAAAAAAGAAAACAGATAACTTTCATTACATTAAGTTGAAAAGTTTCTGCGTAGATAAAATTAACATATTTAGGATAAAGAAGTGAAAATGATTCTATGGGGAGAAATTATCTGATAATGATTTGGTATCAAAGACATATGTGTATGTATATATACATATTTACATACATATATGTATATATGTAATTTATTTGAATGGAGAGATAGAAAAATAAATAAGTAGATAAGTGGTAAAAGGATATAAACAAACAGTTCTCAAAAGTTTTACAAAGTATATAAAACCCCATGAAAAATTCTCCAAATAACTAATAAGCGAAATTCTGATCAAAACAACCCTGAGATTTTATCTCACTCCCTGAAAATTGGCAATAATGACAAAAAGAGAAGTATTTAATGTTGGAGGGGTTCTGGGAAAATGGGCATGCTAATAACACTGTTGGTAGTGTTATAAAACCATTTTGGAAAGAAATTTGGAATTATGCTAATAAAATGACTAAAACATCCATACCTTTTGATCCAGAGATTCCTTTAATGGGCTTATGCTCCAAGGAAAGTTTTGATAAGTAGAAAATCCCTATACACACCAAAATATTTATAGAAGTGGTTTTTTTGGGTGTGTGTGTGATAATGAAGTGTTGGAAATAAAGAAGGAGATCATCAATTGGGGAGTGTCTAAACAAATTTTGGTACAAAATTATAATGGTGTATTACTGTGCTGTAAGTAATGATAAAGGTGATGAATACAGATAAACATGGAAAGATATACATTAGCTGATGAAGAGTGAAATAAGTAAAGCCAAGAAAAAACACACAGCAGCAACAACACAAATGAAATGAAACTCCCCCAACACACACTCTAAACACACACACACACACACACACACGCACGCACAAAGCAAAAGTGAATTAGCAAAATTACACAGGGGAAGCATGACTTGAGTGAAGAAATATGAGGACACCCACAAAATGGGCAGTTGGGAAGTCCATTGGCATTAAACATAGCATATTTTTAGACGTTTTTAATTCATTGATTGGTTGTACTGTTGTCTTTATTCCCCCTCCCCCTTTTTTGGCTTTGAAAGTGCTATTTGTTATATGTGATGCATCTCTGGAAGGGGAGGGAGGAGAGATATTGAGAAAAGCTATGATGATATAAAAAACAAAAGATCTTAATAAAAACTTTTTTTTTTAAAAAAGACTATATGCATAGCCTGATACCTCTACTATCAAAACATATGTTCCTTGCCTTCTCTGTTCAACTGCAAGGCTTAATGTGTCATTGAACATGGATTCTAGCTTCAAAGTCCTTTGTAATGATCTTAGCTCAACCATTAACCAGCTGTGTGACCTTAGACAAATTCTTTCACTTCAACAAGACTCAGTTAATTTGTTAAATAGGACAAATATTAATACTTGCACTATCTACATTAGAATTGTAAAGAAAGTGTTTTGTAGGCCTTAAGGAGTTATACAAATGTGAGGAATTATTAATGATGATTTGTGAGGAAGGTATTAATGAACTCCACCATGAATTCAATTGTGATACGCCATCTGACTGCAGAGGGTAAGATAGTAGTTTTTTTTTTTTTAAAGAAAATTTTCATGCTTTTATTGTATAATGAGGCATTGGAACATCTGAACAAATCAAGATCTGGGCTGCACACACAGCTGCTGCTTTTTCCTGCGTTTCTTTGGGTTACTAGAGCAACTTCTCAGTACATTAAAAAAAAAAAAGACAATCTTTTGCATTACTTAGTCTTTCTAAGGCATGTGCTGGTATAACACAAACTTCTCCTGTCAGATGCAGCTAGTCTAACGTCCAAACATCATGCACAACACATTCAAATAGTGATGCCACTGCTACCACCTTGGCATCCACCCACCTCAGAGTTGCAGGCTTGTGTATGATATTTGGAGTGCTCTGAGGGGGCTGAGGAGAGGAAGTGTGAATAATATCAGGAAGAGGAGAGAGAAGGAAACAGCGTGGGCACCTTGGGAAGAGGAGGCTCAGCCAAAAGTTGTGCAGCACTAGCCTGAACATGTCATTGGTGCACACCCAAGCACTCGCCCCCTTCTCCCCCTTTTCTGGTGGTTGGCGTAATCAACTAACCAAGTAAGTAAGCAGTAAGCATTTATTACTTACTATTCACCAGGTACAGATTTAATTGTTGTAGATACAAAGTCAGGATTGAAAAAAGTAAACATATCTCCTGGCTAATGGAAATCCTTTTCTTCTTTTGTGGAGTGCCCATGAAATTCATTGTTGGAGCATGGCATCAGTGATAAACGAATTACCTTACTGGGCTGGATCCTCAAAGGTTGTGGCATCTTTGGGACATGGTTCCATTTGCTGCTACTCGGCAATCTCTCCAGAAAATGAAATACTTAAAAAGTCACTTTGTGTGCATTTCTATTTCTATTTCAAGGCTGCTGCTTGGTCTCCCCATCCCTCACTCTTGTGGCTGTTGCTTTTAGTTCCTAAATTCCAAAGACTCTGGTTACCTGTGGGACCTTTATTCAGGACTTCTTGAATTTATATGGGTACCTGGGGTTTGGGGGTGGGAAGGATACAGATTTGATGAAGACCTGGGACATTTTGAGTTAATGTTGCTCCCAACTGGATTAAGCTGAAACCCAGCTGTGGGTCTTTTAGTCAGGGAATATGAAAAGATCCTTCTATAGGTTAGATTAAACTAGAGGATTATGAGATCCACAGAAGCTTCTTTGAGGCTGTATCTCTTTGCTTTTACTTACAAGTTACCTAGTATGTTTTTAGTAAAGTAATTGTTTATCTGAACCTTCAGTGTCTGATGGTCCGTTGTGCTGCATGTGGAACCTATCCCAGGGCAATGGCAAATAAGTCATCTGAACTAGGGATCATCCTTATCTAGTCAATAGCAACAGGGGCCTACAAAATTCAGGCAAGGGGAGCATAGGGCTGAATTTTATTTTATTAAGAGCATAATGTTGGGGATATAATGTAATTAGGAGCAGGACTAGATTGTGTCCTTAAAATAATCCAATCCTTCCTTGTGGGGTTATGAGAACAATAAATGGGGTAGGAAATTTTTATCACTTTAAGACCTATCCCCCAAAATAACTTTAAAAAAAATTCTAATCTCCAGGTCAAAATTCCCCAAGGTTTTTAGAAGTTTTATTTTTGTTTTGTTCCATTTACTACTTACTTTCATCAAGAAATAAGAAATAGCAAACCCTTGAGTAACCCCACAAATGCCTCAAGAATACAGGAGCATAAAAATGGACATGTTTACAGAGTACAGTTTGTTAAAGTCTATACTAAAGCAGTCATAGAGTCTGGCCACAGATTACATTTCACTGGCATGTCTGTCTGGGGTAAAAACTAAACAAAGATGCCCAACCTTCTACTGTGAGGCAGCTTTGGGTTAGCACCAGTTTCAAATCTCAAATGTGATGGGAGCTTCAATTCCTTGTAAAATCAGCCTTTGAAATCTTATCTTTGAGTATAGGCCCCAAGATCTTTTCCCCAGTTCTAGATCCAGTTTCTATGTTGGTTTCTAGTAGCTGTTCCTAGATTTCTAGTATCTTAGGTGAGAAGGGTACTTCTTGACCTCCAAAGACTAAGTTTTAAGACATTCTGCAGTAATCTTATTACTTTCTTTGACTCTCTTAGAAGTCTCTATGGTTTTAGGCCCCTGGAAATTCTACTCTTTCCCCAACCATATTTTCTTTATGTATTTTGTTTGTCTAAATTATATTGACTCTCCAGTTGCTAAGATTGGTTTGAAATGTCAAACCCAAGATGTTTAGCCTGCTTAGTGCTTATATTGTTTCTAGGGCCACTGTTTTCTGAAGATCTTAGACATTTAGTCAAGGCCTTTTTAACAGACTTACATACCTTCCTGTTTAAAATCTGCATTCTTTGGGCTGTCCACTAAGTTCCAGTTAATCTGTATGCTGATAACAATGACTGATATTAAGTCTTGAGTTCAATGAATGCTCAAGTCTTTTCTACCTTGGATCATCAGACCTAAGCACGTTCCTAGATTTTGATAATTCATCATTGGCCTCACCCCTAAAAACTCAGTGGTCTTTAGGAGTTTCATTTAACATTCCATTTTATAAGACTCCAAATACTCATACATACAAATACCTATATATCTATGTAGCATATGAAATAAATCTCACCAGAGAAATTGTATTATTTTATCAAAAGCAGAGAAATTTCTTCCCTATAGATTTGAGGACATAAAGTATCATCCTAGATTCTCAAAGAAGTATGAAGTATGAAGTTGAATAATCTCTCAGAGATTCCGACCTGTCTAATTTGCAAAAGGCTATAAAAGGCTATATACTATAAAAAGTTGTCACAAATTGTTGCAAACAATGACCCACTACTTTTTTTCCAAGTCCCATAAAATACTTGCATCAAACAAGAAGCGATCATTTGCCTATACAGAAGCACAAGTTAGCACAAGTATAATCAGCTAACATTCATTAAACGTGTATTACACTGTTGTGACTCCAAGGGGGTCACAGTTTAAGAAGTACTGATGGGGTCACTAGTGGAAAATCTTTAAGAAATCCTGCACTAAATCCATTGCACTAGAGATGCTAGAGATGAGAGGTGTGAAATTCAGAGATTGATGATTTATTGGCATAAACAGGACACACACATAAAAAAAGGCAACACATTTAAGTATCAAGTGTTCCTGTGGATGTAGGTAGGCTGAGCTGTTAATCCTCTACTTGGTCAAGTAGACCTTTTGATTTTGTGGTGGTGTTTCTTTAGCAAGTCATTCTGTTTCATGGGCAACTCAATCCTTCTGTCTTCATGGGCGATATGGAAAGAAAAACATACAAGGAATGAAAATGTCAGCCTTTATTGATTTGTAGCCTACTGGCTATTGCTTTTTTGGTTTTGTTTTTGTTTTACCAGTTCATGATTTTATTTCCGGAGGTATTTGAATTCCAAATTCATTGCCAAGCTTATATATTCTAATACTAGCATCTCTACTTGGACAACTGTTCAAAGTTAACTCCAAGCCTCTAAGTTCAGTTTGAACCAACATCCAATTTCTCTTGATCAAAGAACACTCTTTAATCATATTTCTATTGATTAGCATAAAATGAAACATACCCACAACTTACCAATTCTGATGGTCAACAGAATTTGATATGGTTAAATAACGAAGTTGAAAGTAACATAAGATTATAATTGTAAAGTGTTTAGCACAGTGCCTGGCCCAGAGTAAGCACTATATATTATTATTGATAGATAAGGAACAAATTAACTTGTACACCTGGTCGGTTGGAAAAGAACCAAAGAAACAAAAAGGGAGGAGGTGCAAAAAGGTCACAAGATCAATCCTGTTCCTCCTCCAGTTCTCACTGCCCTGGAGCTGCAGATCTTTGGCATTGCCCATCTTGCTAGTTCTGAAGTACAGCATAGAATCAATGCAGACCCTCTGACCACCCACATAGCTCCCTCAGCAGCTGCTCTTGATCGAATTTGGCATGCATCTCCCTATCTGCAATTCCCTAGCTTTGGGTTTGTTGCAACCCAGTTTCCATGTCACCATAGATGCAATATCATGCATCTGCTTCTGTATGTCAGGGTTCTCAATGTCATCTTCAAGATATCACTATCCCTGTAATTTCAGAGTGATAGGTATTTTTTCAGGCTTCCTAAATCTCCTAGGACATGCTGACAGACTGGTGGTCTGGAGGCAAATGGTTAGCATGGGGAAGGAGAGGGAGTGCCTGAGTTGAGTCAAAAGACAAAACAACCTCATCATGATTTCACATTTTTATGTATATAACATTCTCTGTTTTATTTCAAAAGGAAATACAAAAACTGTTTTATCCTGGAATAATACAATTATGCAAATTGAGACCAAACTTAATTAATGGACTGAGGGGAAACATTAATGACTGAAGCTGGGAAAATCAGGGTACATGTTCAGTGATAAAGGCTTCAAATCCCTATCTCCCTACCAGGTTCAGTTCAATCTCTACCTCCTCCCCAAAGTCTTTTCTGTATCCCATAGTTATTAGAGCTCTCCTTCAGAACAAAATACTTTGTGTATATTTTGATTTATTTACTTGCATAGATATGCATCCTACCCACTCATTCTTAGAAAGCAGCTAATGGTCAAAGCAAATGTTATGTATCATCTAGGTTTTCAGAGTTCTTTACATGCTATCTCATGTGATCCTCATAACAATTTGCCATGGATTCCACTGGGGGAAGGCACTGTCTATTTGTCTTTATGTCTCCAGTGCTCAGCACAGTATCTGAAAAATCTAAGGCACCTAATAAAAACCTGCTCAGTTAACAAATGAAAGGCAGTTCCTGTGCACTAAAAAAAAACAAAAACAAACAAAACCAAACTGTAAACCTAAGAGAGATTATTAGAATCATTAACTTAAAGCTAGCAAAGATCTCAGAGGACATTGATTCCAATTTTATTTTATAGGTGAAGAAACTGAGAAATTGAGTGACTTGGCTAGGGTCATACAGCTACTAAACGTCAGAGGCAAGAATTAAAGCTAGATTTTCTGACTCTACATACAGCATTTTTTGGGCTATATCATGTCCCTTTGACTTGCCCAAGGTCATACTATAGTGGAAGCAAAATAAAACTTAGTCTCCTGACTCCCAATAAATATTTGGGGAGAAGCAGAAGCTTTGGTTTCCACCTTGTTTTCCTTTCCTTCCTCCCACCCCCACTGCTTTGACCAGAAGAGAGACTTAGTGGAGAGAGACAAGATCATCTTCATCTAAGTGGTTGGGAAAGTCTTCACGTATGAAGTAGTACCTGAGTTGAGCTTTGTAGGAAGGGAAGGACTTCAACAGACAGAAAAGGTGGCCAGGAGGAAAGTGTCTCTTCTAAGCATGAGGCAGAATGTGAACAAAAGCACTGTCACTGAAGAGAGCAAGAGGAGAAAGGAGAATATAAAGAATAGCTCAGTTTGGCTGGAACGTTGACAATATGAAGGAGAGAAAGATGAGATGAAGTGGGAAAAGGAAGTCAGAGTAAGATTATGGAAGTCAAATTGCAGGATCAGAATTTTATCCATTCAATTATCAACTTTTGTGGAGATGACATTCCTAGAAAATGGCATGAAAGCAAAAAACATGAATGTTGATACTTTCACTAGAAATTGCTGAAAGTACATTTTCTGCATACAATTCTTTATAATAAAACACTAATTCTGAGAATATGCACTTTTCCTAACACAATAACCATGAAATACCTCATAAAATGCAGTACACAAAATAAAACTGGTAACATGCAAAACATTTTTATGCCTAGTAATTTTCCTAGAATTCTGTGACCTTTTTGTTCTAACATTTCAGTAAAAAAAAATTAATTTCAGACAATATTCACTTTTCATAACACATGAAATCTATAGTACCATGAATTCTGTACAATAGATAAAATTCTAAAAACAAAAAAATTTTTTTAACCTGAATCCTATTTTCCACTGATTCAGATGGCAATGTGAGGGTGTTGTACTGTATACTACACTGCCATAAACCTTCCTACCTAGGCCACCCTCTGAAAACCAAGGGGTCCTCATCCATAAACTGAGGAGGTTGGGTTCTAAGATTCCTTACACTTCTACAATCATATAATAGAAAAGAGCTCAAACTAGGATAAGAATGGGAATAGACTGGTGACAGATACAATTTAATAGATTCACTAAAAATTATGTAAGAATAAGAACTTCAATGATGGTTTTATGGTTATAATGAGACTTGCAGATTCAAAAGTAAATTAGTGTATTATTGTTTTTTCCTTTCTTATCATGAGTAAGCAATAATAACCAATTGTCTTAATTGAACACAGACTATCTTTGGAGGGGATACAGTGCTCTACTATACTTATATCTTCAGAATTAAAAGTGCTTTAGTTCATGGTAAGTTATAGGCATTTAGTAAGAATAAGAAATGCAAGTCAAAAGGTGGAATATTGTTATACTATAAGACATCATAAAAGATATCTTATTCTCTTTAGAGAGCATCAAGGTTGAAGGAGTTTGACTAAAGATCATCCAAATGATAACAATAAAGATGTCATGGTCTATGCTTCCATACCTTTGTAGAAAATTCTGCCAAGTCACAGAGTTGTTTGGGCTTATTTTCCCCAGACACATTTCAACTTTCACTGTACAAGGAAACTTTTGTCAGAAGGCACAAAAATGGTGGATCCAGTCTTGGTTGGATTTACTAACCTAGCTGACCAAGCAAAATTCAGGCTACTAAATTATATAGTCTAATTTCCTAATTTGCAGCATATCTAGAGATGTTGTACACTACATAGGAACTCATTACTTCATTCAAGACACTAGTCATAGTCTCTGATCATCTGAACATTATAAAGTGAGACTTTGGGGAGTCTCACAGGAGGTGGAAACTATAAAATAGGTAATTTTTACATCTACAAGATGCAATTAATCTATGCACCAGAGGAAATTCCCTTCTCTTCTCCTTACTCCCCTGCCCCAAGTTTTTAATATACTTTGCTACTGACTGCTATCTCAGTGCCTCAGGGTCAAGTTTCAAAGGTAGGCACCAAAGTATGTATGTTTCAAATACTTAATTATATACCTAAGTGCCCATTGGCATTTTGCAAATGGAGAATTTCAGGAGGCTTGATAGATCTCTTTTATCATTTAACCTCCTCCTTTATAAATTAGACCATTATCTTTTATTAATACCTTTAAAACCATTTTGAAAGTTACTGTAATTTGATTTTATTCAAAGACCTAGGTAATAATATTTATGTGTGATTGATTTCAGCTCCTTTTATTTCATGAAATAATTCTGAAATGTTTTCATTAGAACTTTCTATACCGGTAGTTACCTAAATGCCCATTGGCCATTTCCAGTGGAAAGACTGGCTTTTGAAGAATGAACCAAGAAATCCCTGAAAGTTATTAGGACAATTTTTTAAACTTTAATAGTTCTCTTTCATTAATGACAGTTCTGAAACAGAATAAGTAGTCTAATTTTCTCTTCTCCCTCCAGTCCTGCTTAAAATAATTTTGATTTTGTTCTCTACAAATTATTTCTGGTTCACAGAGTGTTTTAGTAATTATAAGAGCACCAGAAAAAATTTTAAAAACTGTTTCTTTAAATGACAGGTCTGTACAACAATGTTTATAGTGTGACTGTGGCTTTCTGACAGGAAACTTCTATTGTTTCTTAAACTGTTCACATTCCTCCTTCATGTTATTTTGCTTTACCAACTATATAATTTGCGTGAGATGAAAGAGTCTGTAAATGGAAACCACTTTCTGAAGTCTTGATTCTAGCTCAGAAATAGTTTGACTTCATGTGGCAGTAGATGGTTAATTACATTATTAATTTTCATTCTAATACCAATGAATATACTTTTGATATAAAACAGTCTATAAATTTTATTAATGCAAGGTAACATGATTCAGCCAAAATTGTTCTGAGAAGACTCTTATAGTCAATTTGATTAGAGATTTTGAATGTTAAATGCCTGAAACATAAAACTTTATTAATTAAAACATCCAGAAGCCAAGGCTGGATTTTAAATTAATCAGATTTGGATTATCTTTTGTTTGTTTTAAGTAAAGAACAACAGGAAATTTACATATTTGTGGGAAAGCAGTTGCTGTGATGTTTCAGTAGTATAAATAAACTTGTATTAACTTGCTGGTGGTTTTACTATAAGCATTATTTCCTCTGGGCTATCCTTTCCCCATTTGCTATCACAGGTTGGGTCCCAGGATGATAACTACCTCAGGTTGAAAGTATTTTGTTAGTCTACACTTCTAAAAGTATATAGCTCATAAGCCCCCAGTGGTATATTTACCTTTAGCACTCAACCAGAGCTTCTGTTATCCAACTAATGGAGTAAACATTTTCTTCGGTTCTCACTCTGGGAAAAAAAAATTCTGTGAACAAATTTACAGCTGAATCTAAAGGAAAAGAGAGAGAATACCAACAAGATATCAACCCCCTTTCCCCATCTCCAGCTCCCATCAAGCCTAATGACTCCCAGCAGGGACACACAAACTAGTATACAATGACATTCTGGCTTCTGTCTAGGGACTACATTGAGATCCCCTCAGACATTTCAAAAACTTCAGACATTTTTAAAACTGGCATGTCTCATCTGTGACTTTATCCCAACAACAAGTGGCAGACATTTATTCTGTCTAGCTCTGTGAGAAGAGGTAGGCAGCAAGTGGTCTGCTACCTGAAGGGCTCCCTAGTTTAGGGATCTCCAATATTTCAGTGACTCTGAAATGCAGTCCCCTTTTGAAAATAATAATTCAACCCCCTCCAGAGAAAGAAAGCATAACAGGTAAGGGAAAAACAGTCAGTTACTATACTAGGCTAGAAGGAAAGGAAAGTGAAATCCAGCTGAGGCCAGTTTTGCCTTCCCAGAGTCTGTTGAGAAGAGAATAGACCAAGCACAGTGAAATCTCAGTTCTTTAGACTTCAGGGAAAGTTGAAGTAGCTGCGAGAAAATTTAAGAACAATACAGCCACCACCACAACAAAATTATGTGCTGTCAGTTTTAGGAAAAATATCTCCTTAGAAACAGTAGCATTGCAGGTCAAAGAAATGTAGATTGCAGAGTTGTAAAAATACAGACTCTCAGTCTAATTTCATCTTAAAGCAAGGTCTCCCCCCTTAGACCTTTACCTCATTAACAATCTGGTGGTCTGATGAGATTAATTACATGGAAACACCTCTACCAAGAACAGATGTGATCTTGGGCAAAACCAAGATTACTCCAAAGCTGACATTCTTCCCCCTCCATGAAATCACTTGATGAGTTGTCTCTATTACTCAGCTTCCCAAATCAGGAAAATGACTGAGTATCCTTACTTGGTTATTTTGCCACCTGCCCAAAAGATATATAAAGTCCCATATATGTGTTTATCTCACTCTTTTCTGTGGAGTTGCTGGTCATCTAACTGCCCACTAGGTAATGCTTATTAAACATTTTTATCTTCTAGTCTTGCATCATGATTTATTGACTTTCAATTAAATGAACCTATGTGGGAGAAATTACTCTCCAGGAGGATTTTAGGATTTTAGAGCTCAGAAATTCCCTAATGCAGCTTTATAATCTAACCAGAAATGGACATGAATTTTTTTTTTCTAGAATAAGCAATGGAGCAATATCAAGAAAAAAGACTAAAACACCAAAGATTTAACGATGTAAAAAATAATAAAATGTCAAAGTACAAATAGTTAAATTAATAGAAAGGATCCTAAAACTAGGGGGAAAATGAGTACTAAATCCTCAAAGAAATTACAAAGATCTCTTTGCAAATATTACAAGCAAAAAAAGTAAACCCATGCCTAATAAAACACAAAATCTTGTGGAAACCTAAGGGATTATGGAATAGCAAAAAGTAAATTCCAGAAAAATGAAATCCATAGGAGAAAAAATTTGGAATGAATATATGTGTAAAGTTATAGCTCTCAGTGAAACAATAAAATAAAAAGAAGTCAATTAATAGACTGGAATTAAGTTGAATGTAGGGCATAAAGTTACTGCAAAGAAATAAAAGAGAGACTAACAGATTTAGAAAACAAAATTACTGAAGTAGAAGAAAAGCTGGTGGGAGATAAAGAAAAGTCAATAATGTTAAAAAAAAATTCCTGATCTCTCTACAAAACAAAGCTAGGAACCTCAAAAATAGAATTTAAAGAGACAATTTAAGGATTATACTATAGGTCATCCAGAAGAGTGTGATCAAGCATAAAAATCTAAACAGTAATAATGTTGGAAATTTTACAAACTTCTTAGAACTGCTCAATACATAAAGTAGAACACTCATTGAAATAGATTACCTCCAGGAATGCTTCAAACTCAAAAACATATAGAGGTTAAATTTGATAATTCATTTGGGAAACACCAAATTCTGCAAATGTCCAGGAGGAAGACCTTCAAGGAAAGGAAATTTGGATAGCATCAGATGAATCTGTACCAAAGAAAAAGCACAGAATGGAATGGAGCAGCATATTCTAAAAAAAAAAATGAAGGCACCCAAGCTATAAACCAAAATGATATATTCTGCATATCTTAGTCTATTATCAATGAAAAACATTTGACTTCCACAAAAGATGGGATATTCTAAGCATTCTGGCAAACATATACATACATATGTGTATACATATCTACATACATATAAGCAGAATATTCAGTTTGCAGATAACTAACTGAAATATAGCGAGGGTAAATAAGTGAAATTAATAAGTAAGGAATAAGTAAATGAAATAAATTGCTCCCATCCAGAAGTTTTTTAGATTTATTTATTCATTTTTAGTTTTCAACATTCACTTCCATAAACTTTTGAGTTTTCAATTTTCTCTTCTTCTCTGCCCTCCCCCCTCCCCAAGGCAGCATGCAATCTGACATAGACTCTACATGTACATTCATATTAAATGTATTTTCACATTAGTAATGATATAAAAAAAAATTAGAACCAATGGGAAGAACCGTAAGAAAGAAGAAACAAAACAAAACAACAAAAGAAAAAAGAGAGCAAATACTATGCTTGGATCTGCAGTCATAATCCATAGTTCTTTCTCTGGGGGTAAACAGAATTTTCCATCATGAGTCTTTGGGAATTGTCATAGATTCTTGCATTGCTGAAGAGTCAAGTCTATGAAAGTCAGTCATCATACAATGTGACAGTTACTGTGTACAATGTTCTCTTGGTTTGGCTCATTTCACTTAGCTTCAGTTCATACATATGTCTTTCCAGGTTTTTCTGAAATTGGCTTGCTCATCATTTCTTATAGCGTTACAGTATTCCATTACATTCATATACCACTTGTTCAGCCATTCCACAAATGATGGGCATCCCCTCAATTTCCAATACTTGGCCACCACAAAAAGACCTGTTGTAAACATTTTTGTACATGTCCCATTTTTCGATCTCTTTGGGATATAGACTTAGAAGTGGCATTTCTGTATCAAAGGATATGCACAGTTTTTATAATCTTTTATGCGTAGTTACATAGTTGTAGTCTTTTGTGCATAGTTCCAAATTGCTCTCCAGAATGGTTTAATCAGTTCACAGCTCCACCAACAATGCATTAGTGTTACAATTTTCCCACATCTTCTCCAATATTTATCATTTTCCTGTTTTGTCATGTTAGCCAATCTGATAGGTGTCACGTAGTACCTCAGAGTTGTTTTGATTTGCATTTCTCTAATCAATAGTGATTTGAACATTTTTTTATTTGACTATAGACAACTTTAATTGCAGGCTCATATTCTTTGATCATTTATCAATTGGGGAATAACTTATATTCTTATAAATTTGACTAAGTTCTCTATATATTTTAGAAATGAGACCTTTAACAGAGACACTGGCAGTAAAATTTATTTCCCAGGTTTCTGCTTCCCTTCTAATCTTGGTTACATTGGCTTTGTTCATGCAAGAACTGTTCAATTTAATGTAATTGAAGTCATTCATTTTGCATTTCATAATATTCTCTACCCCTTGTTTGGTCATAAATTCCCCATTAATATGACAGGTAAACTATTCTTTGCTCTCCAAGTTTTATATATAAATCATTTACCCATTTTGACTTTATCTTGTTATAGGGTGTAAGATGTTGGTCTATGCCTAGTTTCTGCCATACTATTTTCCCATTTTCCCAGTAATTTTTGTCAAATAGTAAGTTTTTATCCCAGAAGCTGGAGTCTTTGGATTTATCAAACAGTAGATTATTATAGTCATTGACTATTGTGTCTTGTGTACTTAACCTATTCCACTGATCCATAACTGTTTCTTAGGCAGTACCAAGTAGTTTTCATGATTGTTGCTTTATAACATAATTTAAGATCAGGTACAGCTTGGCTACCTTATCTCACATTTCTTCTCATTAATTACCTTGATATTCTGGATTTTTTGTTCCTCTAGATGAATTTTGCTATTGTTTTTTCTAGCTCTATAAAGTAATTTTTGGTTGTTTGATTGATATGACACTGAATAAGAAAATTAATTTAGGTAGAATATGTCATTTTTATTATATTAACTCAGCCTACCCATGAGCAACTGAAATTTTTCCAATTATTTAGATCTGAATTTATTTGTGTGAAAAGTGTTTTGTAATTGTGTTCATATAGTTTCTGCATTTGTTTTGGTAGGTAGACTCACAAATATTTTATAATGTCTATAGTAACTTTAAATGGAATTTCTGTAACTCTTGCTGTTGATTTTGTTAGCAATATATAGAAATGCTGATGATTTGTGTGGGTTTATTTTATAGTCTGAAAATCTGCTAAATTTGTTTATTATTTTAAGTAATTTTTCACTTAATTCTCTAGGATTCTCTAAGTGTACTATCATATCATCTGCAAAGAGTGATAACTTTTTTTCTTCTTTTCCTATTCTAATTCCTTTAATTTATTTTTCTCCTCTTATTGCTAAAGCTAGCATTTCTAATAACATATTGAATATCAGTGGTGATAATGAACATCCTTGTTTCACCCCCAATCTTACTGGAAATGCATCTAACTGATACCCATTACATATAATGCTTGTTGATGGTTTTAGATAGATGCTGCTAATTATTTTAAGGAAGACTCCATTTATTCCTATACTGTTTACAGTTTTTAATAGGAATGGATGATGTATTTTGTCAAAAAGCTTTTTTTTTTGCATTTATTGAGATAATTATATGGTATCTTCTTGATATGGTCAATCATGGTTATAGTTTTTCTAGTATTGAAACAACACTGCATTCCTGGTATAAATCCCACGTGATCATAGTGTATTATCCTTGAGATAGGTTGCTGTAATCATTTTGCCAATATTTTATTTAAAATTTTTGAATATACATTCATTAGGGAAATTGGCCCAAAATTTTCTTTCTCTGTTTTGACTCTTCCCAAGTTTAGGTATCAGCACCATATTTGTATCATAAGAAGAAGTTGGTAAGACTCCACCTTTGTCTATTTTCCCAAAGAGTCTATATAGTATTGGAATTAATTGTTCTTTAAATGACAGAATTCACTTTTAAATCCATCTGGCCCTTGAAATTTTTTCTAGGGAGTTCATTGATGGCTTGTTCAATTTCTTTTTCTGAAATGGGATTATTTAAGTATTTTATTGTTTCTTCCATTAATATGGACAATTTATATTTTTTAAAATATTTATCCATTTCACTAAGATTGTCCAATTTATTGGCATACAGTTGGGCAAAATACCTCCTAATTATTGTTTTAATTTCCATTTCATTGGCAGTGAATTCACTCTTTATTTTTTCATACTGGTAATTTGGCTTTCTTCTTTCTTTTCTCTTTAATCAATTTAACCAAAGTTTTATCTATTTTGTTTATTTATTTTACCCCCATAAAACCAATTCTTATTTTTTTTATTAGTTCAGTAGTTTTCTTGATTTCGTTTTTATTAATTTCACCTTTGGTTTTCAGTATTTCTCATTTGGTATTTAATTGGGGATTTTTAAATTAGTTCTTTTTCTACCTTTTTTAGTTACATGCCCAATTGATCTCCTCTTTCTATATTTTATTCATTTAAATATTCAGAGATATAAAATTTCCCTAAGAACTGCTTTTGCTCCATCCAATAAGTTTTGGTATGTTGTCTCATTATTGTTGTTCTCTTGGATGAAGTTATTGATTGTTTCTATGATTTGTCGTTTGACCTACTCACTTTTTAGTGTTAGATTATTTACTTTTCAATTAAGTTTTAGCCCATCTTTCTATAGCCCTTTATTACATGTAATTTTTATTGCATCGTGATCTCAAAGTGATGCATTTAATATGTCTGCCTTTCTGAATTGTATTGTGAAGTTTTTATGGTCAATTTTTGTGTTGGTGCCATGTGGGACTGATAAAAAAAGGTGTATTCCTTTCTATTCCCATTCAATTTCCCATTCAATTTTCTCCTGAGGTCTACCATATCTAACTTTTCTAAAATTCTATTCATCTCCTTAACTTCTTTCTTCTTTATTTTGTGGTTAGATTTATCTAGCTCTGAGAGGGGTAGGTTGAGATCCCCCATTAGTATAGTCTTCTTGCATATTTCTTCCTGTAACTCCCTTGACTTCTCCTTTAAGAATTTGTTTTCTATATGACTTGGTACATATATGTTTAGTAATGACATTACTTTACTGTCTATGGGACCTTTTATCAGGATGTATTTTCTTTCCTTATTTCTTTTGATTAGATCAATTTTTGCTTTTGCTTTGTCTTAGATTTGGACTGTGAATCCTGCTTTTTTTTTTTAACTTCAGCTGAAGCACAATATATTCTATTCCAATCTTTTCCCTTACTCTATGTGTATCTCTATGTATATGCCTCTTAAATGTTGTTGTGATGACCCAGTTCTAATAAGTTACAAGTACCATCTTCCCTTGTAGGGATGTAAACCATCTGCCCTTATTGAATAACATGGTTTTTTTTCCTTTCCTGTTTACATTTTTTATGCCTCTTTTGAGACCTGTGTTTGAATATCTAATTTTCTGTTGAGCTGTGGTCTTTTTATCAGGAAGTTTTTGAAGTCCTCTGTTTCATTGAATAACCATCTCCTTCCCTGAAAGATTATGCTCAATTTCACTGGGTTATAATCCAAGCTCCTTTGCCTTATAGAATAGCATATTTCAAGTCTTCTGATCTTTTACTGCAGAAGCTACAAGCTCCTGTGTAATCCTGACTATGGTTCCAGGACATTTAAATTGTTTCTTTCTGGCTGCTTGCAGCATTTTCTCTTTGACCTAATAATTTTGGCATTTCCCTACAATATTTCTTGCTGTTTTCAATTTGGGATCTCTTTCAGGAAGTGATAGGTAGATTCTTTTGATGACTACTTTACCCTCTGGTTCAAGGAATTAAGGACAATTTTCTTTGATGATTTCTTGGCAGATGCTGTACAGGCTCTTTTTTAAAAACATTATGGTTTTCAGGTAGACCAATAATTTTAAAATTATCTCTCCTGGATATTTTTTTTTCCAGTTCTGTTATTTTTTCCAATGAGGCATTTTATATTTTCTTCAATTTTTTCGTTATTTTTTGGTTTCTACTTGACTGATTCTTGATTTCTCATTGAGTCAATACCTTCTACTTGTACAATTCTAATTTTTAACAAATTGTATTCTTCTATCATATTTTGTGCCTCCTTTCCATTTGATCCATTTTACTTTTTAAGTAGTTCTTCTCTTCAATGAGTTTTTGAGGGGGGCGGAGCCAAGATGGCGGCGTAGCAGCAGCAATATATCGCAGCTCTCACATAGCCACCCCCAAATACCCATGGAATAGGACTCTGGACCAACCTAGAACTTCAAAAACGCACACAGATACTTCCCA
>CM053585.1:368079281-368099898 GCA_028646515.1 Pseudochirops corinnae
CTGCCCTAATGGAAAGTCAGAGGGGCAAGGGGGAGGACATAGGAGAGAGCAGATTGGGGCAGGGGTTATACAGTAGGATGGCTGTTTTGAGGTGTTGGGTAGGGGAAAGATGGGGAGAAAATTTGTAACTCAAAATCTCATGGAAATGAATGATGTAAACAAGAAAATAAAGTAAATAATAATAAATAATAATAAATAAATAATAATAAAGTAAGTAATTTTTAAAAATTTTTAAAAATAGACAGTAACAGGGAAGGCAAGGAGTGGACTTTGAGGGAAAGATAATGAGCTCTTAGACCTGTTTAATTTGAGATGCATTATGAATATTTAACAGGAATTTGGTGACAAGGAATTAGAGCACAGAAAAGCGAATGCAAATGATAACAGAATTCACTGGAACTGATGAAATCACCATGTATGATAGTATAAAAGAAATAGAGGACTGAGTCTTGGGGACACTTCCAATGTGTGACATGAATTATAACTCAGCAAAATATATTTAGAAGTGGTCAGACCAAAAGAAGGAAAACAAAAGAGAGATCAGAGTCATGAAAATAGAGAAGAGTTTTCAGAAAGATCTCAACAGTATCAAATGCTTCAGAGATATCAAGAAGAATTAGTTCTAAAAAGAAGCCATAAGATTTGGTGGTTAAGAGATGATCAGCAACTTTGAAGAGAGTAGTTTCATTTGAATTATGAAATCAGAAGTCAGCTATAGAGAGTTACGAAGAGAATGAGAAGAGAAATTGCAGTCATTCTTATTTAGCTGGCTTTTTCAAGAAGTTTAATTGAGAATGGAAGGAGGGATATAGGATGTAGAGATATTTAAAGAGTAGAGAAAGTATGAGGATGTTAGTGGATACAATCTTCTGCAGAAGACTGAAGTACATAGCATCAATGGCTTATGTAGACTGGTTGAGTGTGGCAAGCAGGAAGACCACTTTATATTCAGAGACCAGAGTGAAGAAGAGAATAATGGGAGATGATGCTAGAGGGATATGACATGAGGAAGAGGGGTGAAGAGGAAGATCTTAATGAATATTTTCAATTTTATCAATGAAGTATGAGCTGAGATCCTAAGGGAGAACATGGCATGGGAGACTTGAAGAAACAAGAAAAAATTTGGAGCAGCTACAAAGAAAAATTGGGAATCAATCAGAAAAGAGTAATACTATTTCCTTGCTGTAGGGAGAGTACAGTTTAGATTAGTTAGCATAAATTTAAAAGGGACCTAGTCGGTTTCATGATTTTCTCAATTCCACTTGGCAGTGCACGAGCACAGGAGGTGGATAAAAGGAGTGATTCATGATTCAGATTTAGCAAGGCATAATTGGTAACAGAACAAGAGAGCAAAGGATACAAGAATAGAGAATAGTGTTGAGTTTAACTAGTTCATCCAGAGATGATAATTGGAAAAGAAGGGAATGTAGTCAGAGTAAAGATGAGGGAGTGAAATAATAATGAGACCACAGTAAAAATTAAGAGTAGATATAAGAGGAGTGAGGCATAGAGAGTTGATGCAAAGATTTAAAAAAATATATCAGATTAGAGAGATTCAGAGTTCTTCCTCATGGAAGTGGAAAACTTATGATCGATGGCAAGACGAAGAATCTGAACCCAGTATGTAGCTAAAGTGGAGTACAGAGGTAAGTCATGGGACTTTGGTGGATGAGTAGATTGTGGAACTGGGAAGCACTTTTAATGAAGTCACTTTTATTGGTAGAAGGAATTGAAGTAGATATGAAAACTATGAGCCGGACACTGAACTCAGTGAAAAAGAAGGGAGAATATCCTGAGATTCAGTAGGTAATAAACACCAAAATTTGAATTGGATGATAAATTTGAATCAAATGAACCTCAAAGAAGGAGATATTTCTGATGGATGGCAGTATAGGAAGAGTCTAGAAATGACACTATCTTTTGATAAAAAGTATTCTCAACTCATCACTACCACAAATGGGGGAAACTTAAGGAAAATGCAACTGAAAAGTACTGTAAATGGTGAGAAGGGAAGCCAGGAAGGAGGCAGGTTTCACTGAGTGCCAAAAGATGGAAGAGTCGAGAATGGGAAAAGTTTAAAGTTAAATGGACATTTTAAATTGTAGACCAAACATTCTAGAGGATGCAGAGAAAGGGAAAGGAAACCTGAAGTATGACATGGGTGAAAAGGGGAAAGTTGAGGGGAATAGGAATGAGAGAGCATATGGCTTAGGTTAGAGAGTTGTGGGTTGTTCTTCAGCAATGGAAGGTTCAGAATCACAGGAATGAGGAGTATGGAAACATGTTGGACCATGCCATTGGGGGGACAAGACACATACTCAAACAAATGCAATACAAAATAGAATATGAAAAGTAGAAAATCAGGTGCAAGATGCTATGCAAAGTTTGAGAGGGAATTTTCTAATGGGAAAAACCAAGGAAGTCTTCATGAAGAGTGGCATTTAATCTTGGCTTTGATGAATGGGTACAATATCAACAAGTTAAATGGAGAGGGCAGTTCAAATACAAGGAAGGATACAAGCAAAACCCTAGAGTGAGGAAAGCATAGGACTTTTACAGGATACTGAGGCAAGTAGTTCCATTTGACCGGATACTAGAGTATATGAAGAATACTAATGTGATGAGAAAAGGCTGCAAGGGTAGGGTTGTATCTAGGTATGAAGGATTGTTAATGTGTTAAAAACAACTTTCCTTTCAGGAATATAATTTCCATTTTACTGAGAAAACAGAAAATCCCAGCATATTAGTTCCCTGTGCCCCCAACCCCCTGCAAAACTGCTTGGAGTACAAAGATGTTGAATTCAAGGATGTTGAAAATTTGAGCCACCACGATTATAATCCTATCCATTTGGTACTGTCTAATCCTTGGACATCTCATTACATTAATCTATATGCCCCAGAAAATTTACTTCTAAGAGATCTGATAAGGATCTAGTTTCTATCTTGACCCTTTCTATTCCTATTGTTTATAACTCTAATTATTTTTTAAAAAATTTTTGCTTTATTTCATTTTGGCCCTGGATGATTAGGAAAAAATAAGTCCTCGGAAATTATAGGCAACAGAAAAAGCTGCTGAGTGATGAGGATCTCCTCAACTGAGCCAGAAATTACAGGAATGTGAGCCAGAAGTGACAGCAGGGCAATTGAGCAGCAGCTTGACAAGTAGAAGATCCCTGGATCAAACCTGCTGAATCCAAAGGATAAATTCCTGAACAGAGCAGAAACTAATATCAAGAAACAGCAAGGGACAGAGCTATGATATAGGGGAGCAAACTCAGACTTCACTCCACTGGCACTGTGGAGTTATGTGGCCTATAGGTAAAACAACCAAAAAAACACACTGACTATTGATCCAAGTGCTTTCCTCCCTCTCCCCTGGCTACCACAATTCTATGATAATTCCCCAGGAAATAAGCTAACAAGAAAGGGAAGGGAAGTTGTTTTGATAATATATGGACTCAGGTGTTAGTCCTTTGTAAAACCTGTTATACATTTTACATATTGTTAAATGTGTGTGTGTGTGTGTGTGTGTGTATGTGTGTGTAGGGAAAAAAGGAAAAAAAACCAGGAATACTTAAATTGGTTAAAAAAAAATCACTTGAAGTTTTAGTGCGGGTGTGAATAATCTGCCAGATTCTTGTGAAAGAAATTATTTTCCGTTGCACTCATAGTTCACTAAAGTCCTCCTGAAGCAACATTAAGAAAATCAGTGAAATTCCTAATGAATATTGTGCCAAAATATTGAAGAAAATAAAATATTAGCATACAGTCTTTTGTTGTTGAGTCATTTTTTTCAGTCATGTCTGACTCAACATCATTGGAGGTTTTTTGGCAAAACCAAATATGGTTTACCATTTCCTTCTTCAGTTTATTTTAGAGATAAATAAACTGAGGCAATCAGAGTTAAGTGACTTGCCCAGAGGCACACAATTTTTAAGTGTGTGAGGCCAGATTTGAACTCAGGAAGATGAGTCTTCCTGACTACAGGTCCAGTGTTCTAATCACTGAGTCACCTAGCTGTCCTAGCATAGAGGTTACAATGACATATTTAAAATATTATACACTGTGATCAGGTTGGATTTATACCAGAAATTTAGGATTGGTTTAACATTAAGGGAACTATTATCTCCTCCCTCTTCAAATCCTTCCATTTTTCAATCTCTTCTATTATTCTCAACCATCTTCAACTCCTCACACACTCACCTTACATGAAAAATCTGTTGCCAAGTCTTATCATTTTACTTTCACAATATAATTTCACATGACTCATCTTCTTTCCATTCACACAGCAATAACCTTGGTGCAGGCCTTCATCATGCCTTGAGTAGACTATCACAGTATCCTTTAGGTTGGTGTTCCTGACTCATTTCTCTCCCCATTGCAATCCAAGCATCTCTCAGCTGCCAAAGTAATTTTCCTAAAGCATAAGTCTAACTACGTCACTCTCATATTCAATAAACTACAACGGCTCCCTATGACCTCCAAGATAAAATATGGGGTCCTTTTTTGATTTTTAAAGCCTTTCAAAATCTAGTCTTTTTACCTTTTCAGTCTTCTTACACTTCACTTCTCCCATACCTGAAATGCTTTCCCTTTTTCCTTCTGCTTCCTAGCTACCCTAGTTTCCTTCAAGACCAATTTCAAATCCCATCTTCTAAAGGAGGCCTTTTCCAATTTCCACCTTACCTCTCACCACCACTTCAGCCCCCATCCCTTTCCACCTGCCTCCACTGCTAGTTCCTTCCCTCTGAGAATATCTTCTATTTACAATGGATATATCATGTATTTACAATTTTTTTTACATGTTGTCTTATCCATTCAAACACTAGCTTCTTGAGGGCAGAGGCTTTGTCTCCCCTTTCCTTCATACACACTGCTGGCACTTAGTAATTAAGAAACACTTATTGACTGACTAACTAGCAGACCCCATTAATAAGAAAAAAATGAAATAACATGATTATATCAATAGATGCAAAAAAAACTTTTGAAAAATACAATACACATTTATGTTAAGAACATTAAAAACATGAGAATAAATGATTGTTAATATGCTACAAAAGTATCTAAAGCTAAGAGCCAGTATGTATGTTATGTATATGTTTACATACACATGTATGTGTATATATATGAATATATACTAAAGAACTTTTCATTAACATCAGAGCTAAGGACAAGGTCCATTGTCATGACTATTATTTAATTTGGTTCAGGAAATATATAATTCCACTAAGGCAATATAAATGAAGCACAGGGAAAGAAGAAACAAAATTATTAATATTTGCTGATGATATAATTAATGGCTTACTTAGAGAGTTATAGAGACAACCAAAACTAATTGAAATAAAACAATAGGATATAAAATAAATCTATAACATTAGTAGTATGTATGTATATTGATAGCAAAATCTATCAAGAATAAAGAGGCAAAAAGAAATTCCATTCAAAATAACTACAAAATGCACAAAGCATCTAAGAGTTCACTTACCATGAAACTGACGTCATATATGAACACAACTATAAAACACTCAACAAAAAAACAGGAAGACAAATAACTTGATATTTATTGCTTGCTGATAGAATAAGAGGAAATAATTAAAAATGATGATACATTTATTTACATTGATTTATAGATTTTATAAATACCAATCAAATTACCAAAAAATCACTTTATATTTGTAAGGTTATAACTTTGTAAAATTATACTCTATAGAACACAATAACAAAATTTATTTGGTGAAGCAGAGAGTCAAGAATCTCAAGGAGAAAAAAATAGATATCAAGGCATCAGAATCAGATCTTAGACTATACTATAAAATAGCAACGATCAAAACTCTTTTGTACTGATTTTACAAATTAAAATGTGATCAGTGGAACAGATTATGTATACGAGACTGAGAAACAATCTGTATAGCTTTGTCTTAGACTATTACTGGGATAAAGATGCCCACTCAACCAAATTTGCTAGGAAAACTGGAAGTTATTCTCTCTTAATTGCCTTTATATTTTGCAATCATCAACTGAATTAGAGAAAGATTGATTAAATTTCAGGAGTCTCCAGAGCGACTCTCCCCTCCCACTCTTGGGGCACCTAGGAGGCTTCCTGGATACTACTCTTTATCATAAGTTTTTCAGTTTTATGTAATTGAAATTGTCTGTTTTCTTTTTATGATCATCCCTAGGCCATATTTAGTTAAGAATTCTCTTGACCCCCCCCCCCCCCAAGAAGAGTTGTGAAAGGGACTTCCTTTCCTTCTCCTCTAATTTCCTTATATTACCTTTTGTATTCAAGTTGTACATTCTTCTGGAGCTTTTTGAGGTTTATGGTCTGAATTGTTGAACTAAAACTAATTTCTGCCAAAAAGACTCAGTCTTCAAATGAAAATCTAAGTGCTCACTAATTTCACCACACTTGATCAAGACATTCTTCATATTCCATAAAGAAGTAACAAAGTATAAATATCAATGATCAATTTGGGTATAGTTTAGGACTGCAACACTTCATTGACTCTGTTAACTTGCCTTTTACTTTTGGTAATTTCTTCAATTATATGGGAAAATAATTGATTAAAAGTCTCCTGACTGATTCTTTCTCCCAACCCTACTATACAAGAAAAATCAGAATTAGAAAAGAAAGAATTAAATGAGAAAAAAAGATTTTACGCAAATTTGTCTAATTTAAGTCTAAAGATTAAGTTATATCAAGAATACAAATATATAAGAACAAGAGTAAAATGAATTAATTGTCCAAAGATATAATAATAATTAATAATAATAATAATAATAACTTCTATGTATATAGGGCTTTAAGGCTTGCAAAGTACTTTACACACACCATTTGATCTTCACAACAATATTTAGTTGATGTGTAAAAGATAACGTGTTCTGGTCTCCCTTACCACCACCACTCCCTTTCTAATCAGTTTAGGAAGTTTGTAAGTAGCCAGTATAAAGTAACTATAGCAGGAAGATTGCAAAGGGGAACCTAGAAGTTATGTATTACAAACACCCCTAAAGAGGAAAGGAACATAATTTGCACGTTATATCATATATTAACCAGAATTTCCAACCTAGTAATATGTGTTAAATAAGGGGAAGCCATTTAGACTTTTTTCATGGCTTTTTGGTCCAATGCTGTGTGAATTTCACATAAGTTCTAGGCTATAAATGGCAAAATAGCGAATGTTAATAACTTTGAGATGATATGGATATACAATATTAATAAACTAACCTCAAGTGGCACAGATAAGAATAGGCCTGCCTCCTCCAAAAAACCTATAAAATAAGACCTCAAGCCTTCTTCCACCTTCATCTGGGTTCATGTTGCCAAGTGCTTCCAACTATAATCCATGGTTACATGAATGATTCTCAGTGCCTCTTCCCCTTTCCCATTCTCTTCCTTGGACTTCCTTCTTCAACCACCTTATCCCTGTCCCTCTTATTATCTGTCTCTGTTGTCCTTTCATTGTTTGTTTCGGAAATTTCAATGCCATTAACCCTCCCACTATCTGTTCCTTATTAAAATATGATTGTAGCCTCACTTCCCACTGTCATCATGATCTTTCCCATTGAGTAGCAAAGAACCAGGCATGCTTGCTCCATTTCCTAATTTTGTAAATTAGCAATTCAGTTGGTGCTGTTATTATCCCCATTTTACAGATGAAGAGATTGAGGATGAAAGAGATAAAATGACTGCCAAGGATCAAAGAGCCACTAAGTATCTGAGTTAGGATTTGAATTCAGGTCTTCCTCACACCAAGTCCATCAAATTGTACTACAATCTTGCTGGCATTTTTCAAAAGAAGAAATGTGCTATGGAAAAATGCTCTAATTTATTAACAGTAAAAGAATATGAATTTAAACAAGCCTAAAATTCCACCTCACACTCATCACATTAAAGATGACAAAAAGAAAATGGGACTTCTTGGAAGGACTGAGGAGGAAAAACACACTAAAGTATTGGTAGAACTACGAATTGGTCTAACAATTCTGGAAAGCAATTTGGGACCTTAACTCAATAGTCACCACATTAGACAATCTTTTTGAACAAAAGAATACTAGATAAATTCTCCAAATGTATCAAATAAAGGGTCAAAAGATTTACAGGTACAAAGATATTTAGAGAAACTTTTTGTTATAACAAAGAATGGGAAATAAAATTGGTTTCCCTTAATTGGAGGGTGCCTGAATAGACTAGGGTAAATGAATATAATGGATTTCATTGGTCCATAAGAAATGATGAATGTAATAGAGTTAAAGGAACTTGCCCCAGGAACTGATGCAGAACAAAATGAGCAGAACCAGAATAAATGTCTTGAGTGAAAGGAATTGAAAGACTCCTACAACTAAAGGTGTGGAATGAATATTCATTGGTAAGGATGATTAATATGCTAATTGGGCACAATGCTGAAGGACAATATCCAGGAATTCTTTCAAAAAAAAGCTGCATAAGCTCTTTGTGTGGTGACAATAAATTGGAAATAGAGAGGACACTTGCAATTTGAGGAATGACTGAGCAAATTGAAGTATATCAGATTATGATGAAATAGTGTTGTGTTGTAAGAAATAAAGGCCTGATTTATCAAATGTATAGAGAACTGAGTAAAATTTATAAGAATATGAGTCATTCCCCCAAATGATAGTCAAAGGATATGAACAGGTAGTTTTCAGAAAAAGAAATTAAAACAATCAATAATATGAAAAAACGCTCTAAATCACTATTGATAAAGAAAGACAAATAAAACAACACTAAGATACCACCTCATACCTATCTAATTGACTAATATGACAGGAAAAAAATGACAAATGTTGTAGGGGATATAAGGAAATTGAAACACTAATGCATTGTCGCTGGAGTTGTGAAGTGATCTTGCTATTCTGGAGAGCAATTTGGAAATTGCCTAAAAGGCTATAAAATTGTGTGCGTAAAATAAAACCCTTTGGCAAGGTTTGTGTCTCAAAGAGATTTTAAAAGGAAAAAAGGATGGTATTTACACAAATATTTAGAGCAGTTCTTTTTGTGGTGGCAAACAATTGGTAATTGAGGTGATGCTTATCAATTGGAGAATGACTGTGGTATGTGTTATAGTATATGATTATGATGTAATATTCATTGTGCTATAAGAAATGGAAAGCAGGTGGCTTTCAGAAAAACCAGGCAGTACATGAACTGATACAAAGTGAACACAGTAGAACCAGAAAACATCGTACACAGAAACAGCAATGTTACATGATGATCACCTGTGAAAGGCTCAGCTATTCTCAGCAACTATTGTATTGATCTAAAAAAATTCCAATGATCTAAGATAATTCCAAAGGGCTCATGATGAAAAATGCCATCTACCTCCAGAGAAAAGGCTGATGGAGTCTGAATGGAGATCAAAGCACAATTTTTTAAAAACTGTTTTTCTTTCTTTTTTTAGTTTATATTTTCTATCACCATGGCTAAATTGGAAATATAGTTTCATGACTGCATATGTGCTTGCTATCTCAATGAAGAGAGAAGGGGAGGAAGGGATGGAGAAAATTTGTAAACTCAAAAATTTCAAAGATGAATGTTCAAAATTTTCACATGTAATTAAAAAATATTTTTTTTACATGACAGAGCCAAGATGGAGGAGTAAAAATAGGAGCTTCTCAGAGCTCCCACTGCAACCACCCTCCAATATCTGTAAAATATGAGTCTAAATGAATTTTAGAGCTACAGAACCCACAAAGTGACAGACAGAAACAAATCTCTTGCTGAAGGCAACCTGGCAAGCCAACAGGAAGGTTCTATCACACCTACCTGGGAGCCAAGCACAGTGCTGCATGAACTGCACAGTCCCAGACTTGGGGTGACCCTGACCAGTGTCCTATATTGGCCAGAGCACACTTCAGGAGAGTGAATCACCAGTAGCTGTGGCAGTTTCCAGACTTCTCAACCCATAAACACTAAAGAGAAAGTAAAAGATCAGTGGGGAACTCTGTTGAACCAGTGACAGAAGAGCACTGTCTGGGCTCTGCCACTGTGGCAAGAGGTGGCAGAGGCATGGCAGTTGCAGCTACTGCCATATGGCTACCTCCAGAGCTCCTGTCCTACAGACTGTAGGGGGACTAAGCTAACATTCAGAGGTAATAACTCTTGCTTTGACCTGCTTGGATCTTGGTCAAAGTCTTGGGTAATGGTCCTGGGGTGAGTGGCCAGTGTGCCAGAGTTGTGCTGGCTGTAGAAAGGGCCCCCTTCTCATACCTCTGACAACTGCAAAAACTCCCAGCAATTTGTGACACAGCTCTCTCCACTCTGGGAGCAGAATTCTACTGTAGCAAAGAGCTCAAAAGTCAAGTAATTTGCTGGCAAGATGAGCAAGCAGAAGAAGTGCAACCAGACCATAGAATCCTTTTCTGGTGACAAAAAGAACCAAAACATGGAACCAGAAGAAGTCAAAACTCCTGCATCAAAAGCTTTGAAGAAAAATATGAACTGGTTACAAGCCATGGAGGAACTTGAGAAGGATTTTGAAAATAAAGGAAGAGAAGTGGAGGAAAAATTGGGAAGAGAGATGAGAATGATGCAAGAAAATCATGAAAAATGAGTCAACAGCTTGCTAAAGGAGACTCCCTCAAAAAAATACTAAAGAAAATAACACCTTAAAAATAGAACTCAAATGGCAAAAGAGGCCCAAAAAGACAATGAGGAGAACAAGTCCTTAAAAAGTCGAATTGCCCAGATGGAAAAGAAATTTCAAAAACTCATTGAAGAAAATAATTCTATTCAAAATTAGATTGGAGCAAATGGAAGCTAATGACTTTATGAGAAATCAAGATATTATGAAACAGATCCAAACAAATGAAAAAATAGAAGGCAATGTGAAATATCTCATTGGAATAACTGCTGACCTGGAAAATAGATGCAGGAGAGATCATTTAAAAATTATTGGACTACCTGAAAGTCATGATCCAAAAAAGAGCCTAGAAATCATCCTTCAAGAAATTCTCAAGGAAAATTGCCCTGATATTCTAGAAAGAGAGGGCAAAATAGAAATTGAAAGAATTCACCTATCACCTCTTGAAAAAGGTCCCAAAAAGAAACTCCTAGGAATATCACAGCCAAATTCCAGAGTTCTCATGTCAAGGAGAACATATTACAAGCTGTCAGGAAGAAATATTTTGAGTATTGTGGAAACCCAATGAAGATAACACGAGATCTAGCAGCTTCAACATTAAGATATTGAAGGGCTTGGAATAAGATATTCCAGAGGTCAAAGGTGCTAGGATTAAAACCAAGAATATCTGCATTAGGGGAAAATATGGTCTTTCAATGAAATAGAGGACTTTTAAGTATTCTTAAAGTCTTTTGTTTTTGCTTTTTTGGAGGGAGGAAAGTAGGGCAATTGGGGTTAAGTGACTTGTCCAAGGTCACATGGCTAGCTTTTGTGTTAAGTGTTTGAGACTGGATTTAAACTCAGGTCCTCCTGATTCCAAGGGCAGTGCTCCATTCATTGTGCCACCTAGAATGTTCTTGAGGAAAGTATTTTTGAGGAAAAAAAAAACAGAGCTGAACAGAAAATTTGACTTTCAAATACAAGAAACAAGAGAAGAATGAGAAGGTAAACAGGAAAAAGAAATCATAAGGAACTTATTAAAGTTGGACTATTTACATTCCTACATGGAAAAATATCATTGAGACTCATGAGACTTTTTTCAATATGAGGATAGTTGAAGGGAATATATATGTATGGGTACATGAATATATGTGTGTGTGTGTGTGTGTGTGTGTGTGTGTGTGTGTGTGTGTGTGTATATACACTTATATACATATACACATATATACATATATATGTGTGTATATATGTATACATACACATATGTATGTATAAGAGTGTATATGTGTGTATAAATACATATGTGAGTGTATGTGTATATATGTGTACATGTATACACCGAGGGCAGTGGATCAGTTGAATAGGAAGGGAAAAACAATCATTGAAACTCATAAGACTTTTCACAGAATGAGGAGAGTTGAAGGGAATATATATATGTGTGTGTGTGTGTGTGTGTGTGTATGTGTGTATGTACACACACATATATACATACACACATATATGTATATGTGTGTATTTATATGTATATGTGTGTATATACATACATGCATATATGTACACATACTTATATGTATGCACAGGAGGGCATATGTGTGTATAAATACATGTGTGAGTGTGTGTGTGTATGTATGTACATGTATACACAGACAGAGGGTACTGAATCAATTGAATAGGAAGGGATGATAACTAACAAATAAAATTAAGAAGTGAAAGAAGAACATAATGAGAGAAGGAGAAAGGGAGAGATAGAATAGGGTAAATTATGTCATATAAAAGATGTGAGAGAAAATTGTTACAATGGAGGGGAAAAGCAGGAAGGTGAAAGTGAATGGGTCAACTTTATTCTCATTGAATTTGGCTTAAGGAGGGAATAACATACACACTCAAGTGGGTATCTTACCCTACAGGAAAGCAGGGAGGAAGTGGATAAGAGGGGTGATGATAGAAGGGAGGGCAGATTAGGGGAGAGGGTAGTTAGGAGCAAGAACTTTTGAAAAGGAACAGGGTCAAAGTAGAAAATAGAATAAGTGGGGGGCAGGATATTATGGAGGGAAATACAGTTAGTCTCACAATATAACTACTATGGAAACATTTTGTGTAACTATACATGTACAACCTATATTGAATTGTTTGTCTTCCCAGTGGGGGTGGGTGAGAAGGAAAGAAGGGAAAGAATCTGGAAATAAAAGTTTTAAAACCAAATTTTAAAAAAATGTTTTTACATGCAACTAGGAAATAAGGTATATGGGCACTGGGCTGTAGAGATCCATCCTACCCTACTAGAAAGTTAAGGGTTGTGGGGGGATGTGGGAGAGAGCAGATTGGGGGAAGGGCTACTCAGTAGGCTTGATGTCTTGGGGTAGGGTGGGGGAAAGATGGAGAGAAAATTTGTAACTCAAAATCTTGTGGAAATGAATGTTGAAAACTAAAAATAAATAAATAAAAGATTAAAAATAATTCATTTCATTTAGATGAGTTTTCTTTTTCTCTTTTGTTCTTCCCTCTCCTACTTTGGGTTTTCCACTCAGTTTCAAATGTAATCTGAGGGAAAACTATCTCATTTATTAGCAAGTAAGCTATAAATCACGCTATTCTCAGAAGTGAATCTACATCTCTATTCGACTTCCTTTCACAGGACATTCTGATCTGTCTCACATCCAGAACTTTAAATGTTATTTTGCCTGGCTGTATCTTATCAAACAAAAAGTTCAATTGCTCTTTCTCACAATTCTGAATGTCAGAAAAAAAAATAAAACAACCTTTAAGACCTTTCTCCTCAGTCATTATCATAGAATGAGGAGGTTATCTTTTATGCATTGGAGATTTGCCAAGTTTCAAAGATCTCTCACAATTTAACTCAAAGATGCTTAATATTTACTTCTATTTGGAGATATCTTGATATCTTGTGTTAATTACTGCCTTCTTTCAAAGTGATGAATTATTTGAAATGGGATCATTCCAATACATGGTGTTTATCTTCTTCTTTGTATATTGAATAGAAATTAGTATCTTTTTTAAAAATTTCTTCCAAGTTTCAATTATTATTTGATGGCCAGAGAAACAATAAAAATTAAGAGCAGAGAAATCTAATCTGTATCCAGGGTGTTTTAAAATGTTAAAAGAAATAAAATGCACAGATCTCTTGGGGTCTTGCCATGAAGTGTTTAAAAAGCTGTTTTTTAATAGCAAAACAATATAAACAGATGTGTGCATTGAAGAGTAATGAAGTACTTTGTAAAATACTAAAGAGAATTTCAAAAGAAAAGAAACAGAATGGTAAGGGTAAACATTTTGGATAAAAACCAAAAGAAAACTATCAAACTTTCAGTTAGATTTTGTAGGTGTGTGGTGATTTTTACAATAAGTCAATCAAATCACATCTGGTAGCCATTCTTTAGGGACATTAAGAGATTCTCTTTATTTAACCCAGAAGTTGAAAAACTCTTAGAAATTAGATGAATGTGACAAGATGATGGCTTTGTCCACTCTGTGATACATTTAAGAAAAACTTGTTTGAGCTTTCTCTTTTCTTTAATTGTAAATCACCAACCTTCTCCCTGCCCTTAATATTAATCATTGTTTTCCTAAACTCTGGTTAATCTCTACCTAGTATTTAATCTTCACTTTTTTTCTTGTGGTTAGCATATGCCCCAACTCCAAAATAGTAAGCAATATTAAGTAAAGCTAGTGTCACTACCCAGAAGATGAGCCTATCTCATAACAACATATAATAGGATTATGGTTTTTAATCTACTCTGCTATCCACTTCCATTTTATGGAGAATTCATCCCATTCACATTCACAGTTATGGTTATTTTCTGTGTCTTTCTCTCCATCTTATTCTTTCCCTCCACTGTTTATGTTTTTCCCCTCTCCTTTTTCCCTTTCCCTCTTCACTAGAGTTTTGCTTTTCAACCACTGCCTCCCTCAATCTGCCCTCCCTTCTACCAGCTTCTTCCCTTTCTTTCCCCTTTCCTTTTTTACTCTCCTATAAGCTAAGTTATATTTCTATACCTTAGTGATTATGTTATTCCCTCTTTCAGCCAAATTTAGTGAGAGTAAGGTTCAAACAATGTTCAGCTCCCTCCATTTTTCCCTTTACTGTAATAGGTCTTTGTGCCTCTTCATGTGAAATAAATTACCCTTGTCTGCCTTCTCCTTTCCTCTTCTCCCAGTACAAACCCTTTTCACCACTTAATTAGATTTTTATCATCATATCAAATTCAACTTATACACATGCCCCCTGTCTATGTCATAATATACGTCATAACCCCTTTTAAATGTCATAATAACAATACCATTCTCAAGAGTTACAAGTGTTCTTCCCTTGTCGTGATGTAAATAGTTTGTCCTTATTAATAACATGCTGTTTTTGTTGTTTTCTTTCCTATTTACCTTTTTTTTTTGCCTCTCTTGAGTCTTGTATTTGAAGATCAAATTTTCTGTTGAGCTCTGACCTTTTTATCAGAAAGTTTTGGAAGTCCCCTACTTCTTTGAATGTCCATCTCCTTGCCTGAAAGATTAGGCTAAATTTTGATGGATAGTTGATCCTTGGTTGTAATCCAAGTTTCTTTGCTTTATGGAATATTGTATTGTGCATCCTACAATCTTTTAATGTGGAAGCTACAAGATCATCCATAATCGTGGCTGGTTCCATGATATTTAAATTGTTTCTTTCTGGCTGCTTGTAGTATTTTCTCTTTGACTTGATAATTTTAAAATTTGGCTACAATATTCCTTGCCATTATCAATTTGGAATCTCAGGAAGTGAGTGGTGAATTCTTTTGATGACTCTTTTACCCTCCAGTTCTAGAACCTCAGGGCAGTTTTCCCTGATGATTTCTTGAAAGTTGCTTCCTAAGCTTTTTCTTTTTTAATCATGGCTTTCAGGTAGAACAGTAATTTTTTAATTCTCTTTACTGGATCTGTTTTTCAGGTCAGTTGCTTCACCAAAAGATATTTCATGTTTTCTTCTATTTTTCATTTTTTTCTTTTTGCTTGACTCATTCTTGATGTCTCATAGAGTCATTAGTTTCCACTTGGCTAATTCTAATTTTTAACAAATTGATTTCTTCAATTAGATTTTGTACTTCCTTTTCCATTTGATTAATTTTACTTTTTAAGGAATTCTTTTCTTCAGTGTACCTTTTTTCATTTTCCAAGCTATTGAGTGTCTCTTGCATGCTTCTCACTTTCTCCTATTTTTTCTTCTACCTGTATTATTTGACTTTTAAAATCTATCTTGAGCTCTACCCAGAAGGCTTTTTGGGCTTGAGATCAGTTCATATTCTCCTTTGAGGTTTCAGATGTAGGTATATTAACAATGTTGTCCTCTTCTGAATTTGTGTTTTAATCTTCCCTGACCCCATGGTAAAAATCTATGGCCCTTGTCCATTTCTCTTTTTTCTCATGGTGCTTGCCTATTTCCTGGCTTTTAAAGTTGAGTTGTCCTCCTGGAGTACAAGAGACACTGACTTCTTATGCTGGGGACCAAGGACCTGGTCCCTGGCTTTGTTTGCTGAGGCCTCAGGGGCTGACAGCTGGAAGCTATAGGGGTCTGGCAGCTTACCTGGTACTGTGCTGGGGTCAGCAACACTGAAGCTCTCAGAGTGGGGGTGGGGTGTCTGGCCTCTGAAGGACATCTGTTCAATTGCACTATTTTGAAACATCAGAATGTTTGGCTACTGGAGGATGCCTTCCAGACTCCCTAGAGCTGTGCCTCCTGGAGTTGTGCTTCCTGGAATTGTGCCAAAGTACCAGGGGATTTGGCTGTTGGGGAACATCTGCCTGCCTGGAGTTCTGTAAGACAGCTATGGACATAATATATTGAATTTGTTAAATAGCTAGAGGGAAAACAAGCTGTACTGTGTACAACTCTATTTGTACAACAAATTAGCTGCATGTACAAGCTTCTTTTGTTTTTGTTGTTCTTCTTTGTATATAAAATGCTCATCTTATTGAATTTTAAGTTAAGAATTTAAAGAACAAAAATACTTTTTTAAGTTTTTCTGTCAATACATGACTGTGTGTATTCTCTGTGTTAATCATTCCTTTTGTCTAGAGAAAAAAAATAGTTATCCCATACCTGATTCACACTATATATTGAATACTTATCTACTTGAGTCTTTCAGAAGACCCCAGACATAAACCAAACCTAAGGAATTTTCCCCACGGTGCCGGGTTGGAGGATGTAAAAAGACCCATGAAGGAAAAGGTATCTAACTGCATTCATTAAAGGCCAAGTGACTCCAGGACAGAACTCAGTCTCATCATATAGTAGGTCTTGTTTGGAGAGGCTTCTTAGGGGAAATGGGTAAAGCACAGTGCTTCACGCCCCTTGTGCATGAGTCAGTTATATTTCTTCCACAAAAAGAATGCTTAAAGCAACACAAAATAAACAAATACATTTGGACATAATTCAAGAGAAAGGAATAAAATTTGATATCCTTCAACTTAATCCAAGATAGCAAGAGTTGTAATGATATATTCAGATAAGGCAAAAAAGGATATAATCAAGAGAGAAAAAGGGGAAAATTTTATATCTAAAGACACTACTGATGATGAAATTATAAAGTAAATGTATATGTATGTCTATGTATTATATGTGACATATATCATATATGTATGTGTGTGTGCACACATATGCATGTGTATATGTTTCCAAATGGCATAGCAGCTAAGAACTTAAAGGAAATGCTAAGTTTAGTGCAAAAAGATTTACATTCTAAGACAATTGTAGGTGATTCTAGTATGCCTCTTTCAGACCTTAGTACCTCTAACAGAAATATAAACAACAACAAAAAAAGTATGATTCTAAACTGAATATTAGAAATACCAAATGCTATAAGCACAGAGTAACACTCAGTATGTCCTAAACAGGATTTGTTATCTTTCTTCTGAAACCCAACTTTCTTCCAGTCTTTTTAAAATTTTTGTTGAAACCACCAGATTTACCCATCTCCAAGATTTGTAACCTTAGCATCATCATCTACTCCTCATTCTTTCTCACTCCACAGATCCAATCATTTGCCAAATCTTGCTGATTCTCTCTCCTACATCTCTCACATTCAACTCATGCTCCTCTTATATAACTCACACTTTGGTTCAGACCTTTAATAATTCACACTTAGAGGACTGCCAGAGAATCCTGCCTTCAGTTTCTCTTCACTTTCTTATAGCTATCTCTACTCAACAAATTCCAGAGACTCCCTATTGTTTCTAGGATAAAATATAAGTGTCTCTGTTTGACTTTTAAAGTTCTTTATATACACTTAGCACAGCAAATACCACACATTAGGCACTTAATACATGTTTATTGACAATTGGCTATGTAACCTGGCCTCAAACTATCCTTACTTATTATATTCAATCCCAAACTCTGTCATCCAACCAATTTGGCCTTATCTTTGTATCAATTTGGCCTTATCTTTCTTCTTCATATGCTGTTCCATCTATTTTATTGTTGGTCTGACCTATCCCCATTTCTAGAATGTACTTCTCCCTCAAATTCACCTCAAAGAATCGTTTTCTTTCTTCAAGACACAGTTCAAACTCAATCTTACTCGTGAAGACTTTCCTCCCAAATTACCTGGCATTTAATTACTTTGTATTTCTTTGTGTTTATTCTCTTTGTATTTACTCTATATATGTACTTGTTATCTCCTATCATTAGAATGCAAGTTTTCTGAAATAAGAATTGTTTCATTCTTTTTGGTTGAATCACAAGCATTTAGCGTTGTACCTTGGTGAATGTTTAATACTTTCTTCTTGAGAGAGGGAGAGCTAGGATAGCAGAACAGTAGGAAGCAGTGCAGCCAAGTCCCTCTGTACAAAACTTCTCCAAATGAATCTCCACAAGAGTAGCTTTCTGGGTAGAAAAGCCTGTTCCTGAAATCCTAAAATAGCACAATAGTCAAAATCTCAAGAAAGCAGCAGCAGTAGTGGAGTGTATGTTTTCTCCTGAAATGTGACTATTCAAGCCATCAAGTACAAACTCAAGAAGTAGGCTGGAAGAATAAACAAACAAAAAAGAATCCCACAGTGAAAGCTATTTTATAGTGGCAGAAAAACTCAAGACAAAAAAAAACAGAAGAGAATTATTCCAAAACTACAAGCAAAGCCTCAGATTAAAACACAAAGGTTCAAAATCAGCTAAAAGTACTGGGTTTTTTGTCTTGAACAGGCTGGGATCTGCTTTCGGCTCCTAAAAGGATCTCATGCAGGGCAAAGTCTGATTGTTACCTCTCTAGTCTCAGCTTGATAAATTCTTGACTGTGTTTAGGTCAGAGCAAGAGTAATGTACCACTGACCTCAGCTGCCATCAGCCAGCTGGAAAATTCTATTGGTTCAGTGACAGAATGTTAAGTTCCCCTTTTGTCTGGGATTTCTGGCTGGTTATTCCTCTGCAAGCTAAGCTAGATGTTGGGTGAGAGATACTGCTATGTTCCTGAAGTTTGTGCCATACTGATGCTGTTTGTTTCTGAACTTCCTCCTTTCTCCATACATTGTGCAGGGCTTTTCTACCCAGAGCTGCTGAAGACTTCTGAGGGCCAGCTGGAGCTGCCAGAGGAAGCATGACTTTGGTACCAGTACTTTGTCTGTGGCTTTAAGTTTTCTCTTCCCAGGAATAGAAACTGTGAAGGACTTGAGGTGGACTGGACACTGTGAGCCTCAATATGGAGCAGGAACTGCACAGAGAGCTGGACAAGGAGCTGGGAGCTGTCTGCCTTTGAACTCATGTGGCCATTGGTTGAATTCATGTGGGAGCTGGTACCATGGAAGAGGAGCCATGGAAGCTGAAAGTCTGACCCAAGTCAAGATGAAAAGACCTCTCCATGGGTACTGAGTACTGACTGATGAAAATGTAATTTACTAGTGACCTAGGGGTAGATGGCTTCTGTACTTTCCACTACCCCTTAAGAGGGTACTGAGTAGTGATTGTTGAAGTTGTAACTTGATTGCACCCCATGGGTGGAGGACTTTGACTTTTGTACTTTTGTGCCCCTTAAGGAGGCCTTTCCTCCTTAAGGATGATTGAGTTAAGGATTGAGGAGGCTTGCCTCCTTAAGACTGATTGAATTAAGGATGTAACTAAATGATTGATTGTCTAAATGAATGTACTTTGTTTAAAAAAGAACCACTGAATGACTGAGTTACTAAGTGATGGATTAACTAAATGATTGCACTTTGTTTAAACTATGTGACCACTTTGGTGAAAATTATGTGGCCATTTTAGTGATAAGTTGTTGAGTTATTATGTCATTGTGAATGCTGTATTTTGATTTTCTGTGATAAGGTGTAACATTCTGAATGCTCTGCCCTGATTTTCTGTGAATGTTTTGCTCTCATTTGTTATTGAATAGAGAGTTCACTATACTATGTAATCAGAACCTTGAAAGTTGTTCACAACAGCAGTCCTCTGGAAAGCTGCTTGTGCTTGGCTTTACATTATCTTACCCTACAAGAGGGAAGGGGATAAGAGGGGGGATAATAGAAGGCAGGACAAATTGGGGAAGAAGGTAGTAATAAGAAAATACTTTTGAAAAGGGACAGGGTGAAAAGAGAAAATATAATAAATGGGGGGGGTGGTATAGGAGGGAGGGAAATAGTTAGTCTTTAACAATATGACAACTATAGAAATGTTTTGCATTACTACACATGTATAACCTATATTGAATTGCTTGTCTTGTCAGTTGGGGTGAGTGAGGGGAGAAAGGAGAAATCTGGAACTCAAAATTTTAAAAACAATGGCCAAAAAATAATTGGAAATATAAAGGCTGCCCATCAATTGGGGAGTGGCTGAACAAGTTGTGGTATATGAATGTAACGGAATACTATTGTGCTATAAGAAATGGGGAGGAGATGGACTTCATAATTACCTGGAGAGGCTTATACAAATTGATGCTGAGTGAGAAGAGCAAAACCAGGAAAAATTTGTACACAATGACAGACACATCGTATGTGTGATGACCAACCTTGATAAACTGGACTCTCCTCAGCAACACACAGCTAAAAGACAACTCTACAAGTCTCAGGAT
>CM053585.1:368100398-368130935 GCA_028646515.1 Pseudochirops corinnae
ACATAGACAGAGGGCACAGGATCAATTGAATAGGATGGGATGATATTTTAAAAGGTGAAATTGAGAGGTGGGAGAGGAATAGTATGAGAAGAGACAGGAGAGAGAGAATGGGGTTAATCCTCTAATATAGAAGAGGCAAGGGATAACTATTACAATGGAGGTGAAGAACAGGAAGGCAAAAGGGAATGAGTTAACCTTACTCTCATTAAATTTGGCTTAGGGAAGGAATGACATACACTCTAAATTCAATATCTTGGCCTACAAGAGAGTAAGGGTGAAGGGGATGAGAGGGGGGGTGATGGGGGGGAGGACAGGTTGAGGGGGAGGGTTGTTAGAAGCACACACTTCTGTAAAGGAACAGGGACAAAGTAGAGAACAGAACAAGTGGGAGATGGAATAGGAAGGAGGGAAATATAGTCAGTCTTTCTCAATATGTCCATTGTGAATATGTTCTGCATAACTACACATGAACAGCCTTTATTGAATTGCTTGTCTTTCCAGTGGGTGTGGGTGACGAGGGAGGTAGGGAAAGAATCTTGAATTTAAAGTTCTCAAATCAAATGTTAAAAAAAATATATGTGTGTATATATATAATATATGTATATATTATTATCATTATTATTATTTACATGCAACTGGGAAATAAGATATACAGGTACTGGTGTAGGGAGATCCATCTTGCCCTACCAGAAAGTCAGAGGGGTGGTGAGGGAGGATATAGGAGAGAGCAGATTGGGGGAGGGGGTATATAGTGGGATCTCTGTTTCGGGTGGTGGGTAGGGGAAAGAAGGGGAGAAAATTTGTAACTCAAAATCTCATGGAAATGAATGATGTAAACTAAAAATAAGCAAAAGTTAAAAAAAAAAAAGGATGGACCTTTGATTTCATGGGAGGTTTCAAGTCAATAAAACAATTTTAACAATTTCCTGAAAGCAATTCAGTCTGTTATTCTCACATTCATTTTTGATTGTTCTCCATTTGTACTCTTTTCCATGTATGCATAATATGGGTCAAACTTTATAAAAGAGGCTCTTAGCATTTTTTGTGTCATGTCAAATGACACATGTCAAATGAAACATGAGGTCACTCCAGAATGATGTTTCTGAAAGTATGAAATAAAGTAAAATCCATATGATTAAAAAAGAAACCAATTATATTGAAATCTAGTTATCTAAATATTTTTAAAAGACAACAATTTTACAGAAGCTGGGTGAAGAAATCTTGCCCTACAGGGTATCAATCTAAATACGTGCTGAATTATGAGCAATAGACATTCATCTATTTGGTCTTTCTTTTGTAGATGAAACAGACTAAACTCCTTTGAAAAATTAAAGATTTCTTCCAGGAGACTCATCAGTGTTCTGGATTTTGTAGTCAATACAATTGTCATCCTTAAACAGGAGTGTTTAAAAGTATTCACCATCCACAGGGGATCTCTCCTCTAACTGGACTCTAAGTAGGATTCTCTCTACCATAAGGGAAATACCTTTGGTGAGCAAACATTTCTTTGTGCTTATCATCAAAACGTCATTAAACAGTTATTTCTGTTGTTACATTTTCCAAGGACACCTAGATGGTATTGATGTATAGATGGCAAAAATGTTATTGTAAAAGAGTCCGTAAGGTGGCCTTTTGTTTCACTAAATCAAATTCATTTTTATAGTTGTATTTTACAGGTATTGGAAGTGGTTGGAGCTGGAGCTCAGCAGAGTTCCTGTTTTCACTCTGCCATCTTGGCTCTGCCCCCAGAATCATCATCAAATGCCTTTTCTGCAACAAACAATAAGTACAATTGGACCTTACATTATTTACATCTTTCAGTTAATTGTGAAATAATAAGAATGTTATTTGTTATTGAATATCACTTGCAGAAGCCTATTTGTTCCCTACTAAGCCTCATCAAGTATGATCTTGATTCCTATACAGGTGACTTTCATGATGATTTTGTACAGTGTGAGAAATGAATATTTCTCTCTTATATTTAATAACTAATTATTGCATTAGGACCAAGATTTTTCTGCTTTTCAACTTCCTCACCCAGAACCTAACCAGTGTGGGAAATCTCTCTTAAAGATTTACCCAGGACAAGATCTAATCAGACAGTAAAAGAAATTCTAAATTTGGGTTAATGGATGTATTCCTGCTCATTGTGTTTGCTCAGACAGGTCTGAGGAAAGGTTAATTCTTCTTATTATGAAGACAGGTGTCCAAAATTTGAGTGACCTAAGTCATGTACCCCAAGATCCTCATTTTAATATAGCTCACACCTTCAATTGTGTTACTAGTCCAGGTGATTGCCATCCCTCAGGAACACCTACTCTTTGAAGGACACATAAACTGTGACGCTACTACCATTAGGGATCTTTGATTTAAGAGAGGTGGTCAGATGACTATCCTTTTAGTAAAAACCTGCTGGCTTGATTAATAAAATAGTTCAATTACCTAGAAGCTATGTCTCTTGAGCCTTTTTAATCATCACCACAGTCAGTCTGAGCCAACATACAGGTTGGTAACATGGGTTGGTAGTTATTGATGTTTTCTTAGTCACCTTTTAAAAAATACTATTAAGATTTTGCATTTTTTCCCCTATGCTTTTGGTATCTTCTCTTCTTTCAGACAACTTATATATTGGCCCCTGAATTCTTTTGTAATTATATGACTTCAGTATCCATCTTTTCTCTATGTATTTGGTCCAAAACAAGCTGTTTCTGTTTCCTATCTCTTTAGGATAATTTGTAACTCTATAAAAATACATCTTAGACTCTGATGTTAGGGACTAACTAACAGGCGGTTGGTTCCACTATCCTTGATGAAGAAAACAGATTGTTTTTCCAAATATTTTCCATTTTTCTTCAGTTTGTAGTCCTTCCATTTTCATTTTTAGTGCCCTTGGATGACTTTGTTTGGTGGATCTCTTGCCAAGCTTTCTTTAAAACTGATTTTACCCTTTATTGCTTCTCTCTGCTTTGTAGAATGATGCTGCTTATAACCATCTATCATCATTCTTCATAAGATTTTTATAAATGAATGCAGCCCTTCCTTATGAGGAATGTCAATCACAAAATGAGCAGCAAAAAAATGTTTTCGGAGAGACTTTAGAAAGTCTCTCTATGAAGGTAACTTGGATTAGGTCCCAGAAACAATGCTATCACTTCCTGTTGAGTTTTGTTTATAATATACAGAAATGCTGATGATTTATATTGATTTATATTACATCCCACAATTTTGCTGAAGTTGTGAATTATTTTAATTACTTCTTTAGTTTCCTTTTTAGCGTCATTAAGTTTATAATCGTATCATTTGCAAATAAAAGAAACTTTCGTTTCTTCTTTATCTATGCTTACTCCTTCAATTTCTTTTCTTATTTCTGTAGTTATCCCGTCTAGAACTCTATCAGATAGTGTTGACATTGATAGCCTTGCTTTATATCTAATTCTATTGGAAAGGATTCTAGATTATCCTCTTTATATACAATGCCACCTCTTGCTTTTAGAAGTAAATTATTTACTAAATTAATAAAAATATTTCTATGTTTTCTAGTTTTTAAAAATAGAAATGGATATTCTATTTTGGCAAAGATTTTTCTATTTCTATTAATATAAACACATCACTTTTATTTTTCTTATTGCAGTATGACCTATTATGTCTATAGTTTTCTTAATATTCTACCATCCTAAATTAATGGAATAAATTCATGCTCATTGTAGAGTACAGTCTTTTTACATTTCCCTAAATGATGCACCAGGGCAACTAGGTGGTTCAGTTGACAGACCACTGGCCTTGTAGTGAGGAAGTCTTGAGTTCAAATGTGACCTTAGGCACTTGTAAGCTGTGTGGCTAAAGTCACTAAACCTTGTTTGCCTCAGTTTTCTCATCTATAAATGAATAGGAGAAAGAAATGGCAAACCTGCAGATTCCCTAAAAATCTTGCCTGCTTCTATTGGCATTACAGTAAATTGTCTCTTGCTGGGAAGAAGGTTTGAGTGTGTGAATTTATTCCAGGCAGATACCGCCCTGACATTTCAGGGTTCCCAGAACCCAAACTACAACACATTTTGGTGGCCCTGTTACAGACAATTGCCTGATCCCCTCACCTCAAGCCCTTCTCCAGTCAAGACCAGAGGATGTGTAAGACTCTTCCCTCTCTATCCCTTTTTAGCTTTGCAGTCTGGGGTTGCTCTCCAAACACCTAGGGAGGCTTAGAGGTGCTTTTTTTTTTTTGAGCCTGATGCTCTCAGACTTTATTTGGGTCATTTGGTTATGAGGCTGTCTTGGACCTAGGCACACCTTCCACTACGTAGGGGAAATCCTATCTAGAAGTGTTTCCCCAATTCTCTTGATTCTCTAGGATGGTAGGGAATTGTGAAAACTTGCAGGTGCTTTTTGGTTTCCTGAGACTTTTCCCTCTGTACTCCAGGATCCTCCTTCATAAAGGGACTCTCAGTCCCCATGATTGCACCTGCTGGATCCCCCTTCTCTTATCTAAAGGCCCTAAATCCTCAGCTTCACAGCTGGACTCAGTGGGACTTCACTGAGATTTGTCCCTAGGTAAGAACTGGAAAAATCTTGATCTCCAAGACCTTAAAAAGGAAAACTTTTCAATATAATCTAGAGGACCAAGAAAAATGGTCTGTTTTATGCGGGAATTTCTGACAAGCCTCTCTGAGCTTTTGGATTTTCCCCATAATTATCTGTATTACCCTGTCTGTGCGTCTGTAGTTTTGTCTGTATTCCTGTAGTCCCAGCTCTGACCAAGCTAAGGCTACAGTGAAATGTGAGAACAGCTAAAAATATCTTAACAGATTCTGGAGGTTTTGAGATTGATCATTAAGGAGTTTTGGAACCCCTTCTTACAATTTCAATAACTTCCTTTCCCAACTACCTTCCCCCCCAGTCAAGAGGGTCTATCAGTTCTGAGGCTGCAACAGCCCTGGGTTTTCCTGTTAATCCCTCTCATCCCACATCAGATTAAGAGAAGAGAAGACTGGAGAATGGTAGGGAATTTGAATCACCCTCCTCTCCCCCTTTTGAATTTACCCTCCCACATCTGGTGAAAGGAAAGAAGTGGGTAGGAGCAGCAACTACAGCGGGCCTCACAGGCAATGGCCCTGGTCTCTGGACACCCTGTAGCCCACCTAGAAAGCTTGGCAGTATCAGCCAGCTTCAGCACATCCTGCCAACTGCCAATCCCCACCCCCCAGCAGCTGTGGGTGAAAGTGAGATGGGTCAAGGCAATGTGAAGTAAGAAACCAGCCAGCCTCTGTACTTGCTAAATCCACTCTCTTAAAGTTGGAGTTTAACATGTTAGTGATGAGATGCTAATTTTCTGTGTAAAGTAATTTGGAAATATATTCAACAAGATTGAAGTCACCTGATTGGTAATGGGTTTGTTTCAAGTTTCTAATTGGTAAACTTTTGTATCAGTTATGCCAAACAACTTTTCATAACTTGGATGTCAGAGTATGAAATGAGAGAAACTAAAAAGACAGTGGAAAAATTGTTTCCCTGGTAACACTGTCTTATAATGTTTTGTAACTGCCATTTAGAAAACTGGATATTTTCACCTTAGCCTATAGTTAAGAAGATGTTGCCGCTGAAACACTTTGGCTCTCACTTAAGAAAAATGCAAGATTGCTAACTAAGATATGTGGGTTATTTTTAATGATGAAACCTAAAACTGGTAATTGATTACTATGTGTGTGGAAAGGAAGGGATGAGGTGAAAACCTTATCCAGTTTGGTTCTGTCTATTCAGAGCAGTCCTCAGGGCTCGTCTAAAGGCACAGCCCACAGCAGCTCTAAGGGTACATGGGGGTGTAGGAAGCACCTTCTCAGTATTCCCTGTCAATACTCCCTATTTTGTAAACTTACCAAAGATCTTGTTTGGGTTATGGAATTCCTATACAATGAACTTGGCCTGCTGAGAATTTGCAGGTATACAGAAATGATCTCGAATGATTGACTTATAAACCAGCACAAATTTCAATTTGAGATTCTGGTAAATTTTCCCCCAAGCTGTGATTAGTGAAACTTGCTGTTTGACGTCAAAGCCCTTGGGACTATAACTGATTTTGACTTGTCTGATGGATCATATTAATCCATCCATAATCAATAGTCAATAACCTACAATCTGAGAGAAATGCCATGCGCTACTCATAGAGAATGTGATACAGGTTGAAGTCTGCATCTGGAAAAGTTGAGAGAATAGTTTTAGCCTCAGTCTAAGATGAGATTCTGCTGGCTCAGTTTCTCCATTGTGTTCCTTTGAAAAGGAACGTTAGCCACCTGGCTATTCCTGAGTCTGGCTATGAAGTGCAACTGATAATTGTGTTCCTACTTTATCCTTTTATAGCAAATTACTATATGCAGAGCAAATGGTCAGTAAAAGATATGAGCACAATGCAAGTGTGTGAGATCTTGCTGTTTTGACCTGAATTTGCAGTTATTCCATATCCCAAATGACTGAGTAAATTAGTACTCAAGTTAGTACTCATTTGCCTATTAACATAGTCAAGTGATTATCCCATAGACTAAAGCTTGGATAAAAAATGTGCATTTAAGATATGAGCTATTCAGCCTAAAATTGCATTCTTTTCTATATCCTATACAATTTAGTAATTGGGTCCTGCTATTAATTACTGAAATTAAATAAGAAGCATCTTCAGTTTGTTTGAGGGCAGATAATTTCACTGCAATCAATTTTCTTAGAGGGAGGTAACCTATAGAAAGTATCTTCCCAAGTCTTTTGGTATAATTGGAGTAAAAGTCAGTTTCTTATAAGCAAATTCATTTGTGTAACTTTTGAACCCACGGGTGTAAAACTTCTGCCTGCAAACATGTTGTTACTTCCCCATAGCATCTGATCCTCCTAAAGGAGTTGGAATCAGAGTGGAAACTTTTGAGATAGTAACAAGATCAGATAATTCTCTATGTCAAATATGAATGATTCTAATGGGGTTCTTTCTTTCTTTGTTTCCTCCTATTCTGACATCACTTTTAACTCTCTCTATATCTGGTTCTGACATATTGAACTTGCTTGTCAGATTTTGTCTTCCAGACTACTGGCCATTTACCTACAGTTGGTAGTAGACAATGGGTACCACCTATGTTCCCCCATCGTCCCCTGGATGTAGTCTGTGCTTGATTCCAGTCAACCTCCTCTATGGTACCCCCTCTAGGCAGTGACAGCTCTATGCCTCTTGCCAGCAGGAAGCAGTTTCAGAAGCTGAGACCTTTACCCCTTACCCCAAAAGATTTTTGGGTCCCATTTGTTTGAGCGGGGAATGATGGAGTGATGGGACCTGGACCCATAAAATGAAAAGACCATGTATTTGAAAGCAACCCAGTCCCTGAATTTTCTGATACATTTAAGCACCCCAGATCACTTGCTTTAGCCCAAGGCTAAAGCCCACACCAACCCACCTAGATCATCTAATTAACTTGACATTCTTTCAATGCTGCTCCTGGCCCACCCCAGACTACCTACCACTCCTTAATTCCATCAAGATCCTTTCACTGTCCCTTTTTATATACAAGCATCAGTCTCACCCCCATTAAATCTCAAACTCACTAGGAATCTCTGCCTATTCCTATTGGCATTATAATAAATCTGGTTACTTTGACTAAAAAAAAAAAATGACAAAGCACTGCAATATCTTTGCCAAGAAAATCCCAAATAAAGTCATGAAGATTTGGACACAACTGAAATGACTAAACAACAACAACAAATTGATTCATCATCCTGCTTACCACAGTGGTTTTTCTAAACTTTTTCACCTCTCTACAAATCTCCCTTGGTTTTCCACACTCTTGTAGCTGAGAATCTTTCCTCATATTTCACTGAAAATCGGCTGGTTGCAAAGCAGTCCCTTTCTACCTTTCCTCATTATCTTACATCACTTAGATGATTTCTGTCACTATCTCTTCCTATGCCCTTGTCTCATTTAAGAAAAATGGCCAATCTCCTTGCTAAGGCATGCCACTTTACATGTGTATATGATCCCATGCCATCCTGTTTCTCTAGTATATTCCCCCCCCCCCGACTCTATGATTAATCTTTAATCAGTTTTTATCAATTAGCTCTTTCCCTGCACCTATAAATATATCCATGCCTTTCCCATCATCTTCAAAAACCCTATCATTTGATTTGTCTATCCTCATGATTTATCTTTCTACTCCTTTCCTTTTTTCTGGCTAACCTGCTTAAGAAGATTACTTCACTTCTTTTTTTCTCATTTTCTTCTCAACTTTCTGCATTCTGACTTTTGACCTCATCATTCAACCAAAAACTGTCCCATCCAAATTTACCAATGATCTCTTAATTGCCAAATCTAATGGTATTTTTTTCAATCTTCATTCTTTTTGAACTCTCTGCATCCTTTGCCATTGCAGGGTGCCCTCTCCTTCTTGATATTCTCTTCTCTCTTGGCTTCCCTAACATTATTCTTTCTTGATTCTCTTCCTACCTGTCTTCCTACTCCTTTTCTGTCTCAACTGTTGGATATTCATCTAGGTCATTCCTGATAATAGTTGGTATCCCACAGGGCCCCTGGGCCCTCCTCTCTTCTCCCTCTATACTGTTTCACTTGGTGATTTCATCAGCTCCTTAGATTAAATTATCATCTATATTCTTTTTTTCCAAAATTTTATTTTAGACTCAAACACCAGAACATAAATCGAGAATAAAAAACAAAAACAAAAACATATCATAAACTTAAATGTTGCAACTTAAATACAAAGTTAGAAAGAAATAAAGGCATGTCATGTGCATAGCAGAACATGAGAGGATTCAAAATATGTAACAATAAATTTTCATTTCTAGAAAGCCTATATGTTAAATAATACTCATGTTGAAAATTGTCCATCTTTTCTTTGCTTCCTTGTGAGTTTTCTTTTGTTTCTCTACTGTGTACTTTTTTACTTTGTTCTTTTTTCCCCTATCCCTCCCCCCAGAAGGCCATAATAAAGTTTAAATATGTTTCTCCATAGCTGTGGATAAATACATACACATATGTATATACATACATATCTAAATAGACATATACATTCCCAAACTTATTCTACTCCTGATCTTTGCTTTTATGCATATGGATATCTCTTATTTCCTATACCTCCTGCCTCCTCTACTTTATTTTACCCACTACTTTGCCCTCCTATGACTTTCCTACTCCCCTCCAAGGATCCCTCCCTACGCTCCCATTCCTGTAAATCTAAACACCCATCTATACTCCTATTTACCTATTCTCTCACACTACCCTCTAAAGACCCCTTCCTTGTCCTCTCCCCCCTTCCTATGCTCTATTTTGTTTCTTCCAACTTTAGAAGACTTCTCTACTCTTCTAAATATATATATGTATTGTTTCCTCTTACACTCATTCCTGATGAAAATAGGTTACCAGAACTACCAGCCCTCCTCCCCCATCTAATTTGTATGTATAAATTCTTCTTCTTGCCTCTGATTTATATAAAACAATTACCCTTTTTAACTGTTCCTAGATGGTTTTACTTTATAAATTCATATCATGCCTAGGTTCTCTCCAATCTTTCTTATGAACTACCCAATTATTAATAATAATCAGACATAAATTTTATATTTTACATAATAAAAAGTAAACAGTCTGTCCTTATGGATCCCTTATAATCAGTCTTTGTTGTGTACCTTTTATTTATACTGTTTCTTGTATGTCACATTGTCTAATAAGTTCAGGGTTTTTTTTTTTTTTGACAAAGTCTTGAAACTGAAAGTTTATCAAATATTGACTTATTTTTTGTTCAAGACAATAGTTAACTTTGCAGGGTATGATATTTTTGGCTAGAACCCCAGTTCTTTTGCTCTTCACTATCTTGTGTTCCAAGACCTGTGGTTCTTTGAATGTTTCTGCTACTAGGTCTTGTGTAATTCTAATTGTGGAAGCATCATATTTAAATTGTTTTAATCTTGACGCTTTTTATAATTTTTCCTTGAACTGGGGATTTTGGAATTTGAACGTGGTATTCCTATGAGTTTGCCTCATAGGATCTCTTTTTAAGTGGTGACAGATGGATTTTTTTCTATTTCTACTTTCCCCCCTTTGTTCTAATGCTTCAGGATAATTTTCTTTAATAATTTCTTGTATTATAGTATCAATATTATTTTTTATCATAACTTTAAGTTAGTCCGATTATTTTTATATTTTATCTTCTTGATATATTCTCCAGATTTGTTGTTTTTCATACAAAATGTTTCACTTCCTCTTCTATTTTTTTCATTATTCATGTTTTGTTTAATTATTTCCTGATCTCTTATAATTTCACGGCTTCACTTTGCCGAATTCTAATTTTCAAGGTGTTGTTTTCTTCCTTAAGATTCTGCATCTCCTTTTCTAATTGGTTGACTTTCCCTTCATAACTTTCCTATTTTCTTGAATTATTCTTATTTTTTTTTAAAGTTTTTCCTCCATCTCTGTCAATTGATTTTTAAAATCCTTTTTAAGATCTTCTATAAATTCTTTTGGGGCAGGTCACCATTTAACGTAACTCTTTGGGGGTTTCTTTACTGCAGTTTTCTCCTCTGAAGATGAAACTCACTCATCTCTATTCTCATAATAGGTTTCTATAGCTGGAGTCTTTTCCTTTGCCTGTGCATTTTTTTTTTTTGTGGTGATAGCTTAATTATTTGTAGTCAACTCTAGCCCTGGGGTTTGGGAAATGGTTCCTCTTGCCCCAGATCATTATTTCTTCCCTATAACCTGAAACCAAATTCAAATCTCCAGCCTCCTGTAAGTGCTCACAGCCAGGGGTTTTCTGCCCCACTGCTTTTGCACCCACTGGGTGTGTGCTGGTTCCTTCTTGCTCCCACCTCTCTTCCACAGCACAACTGAGTCTGGCATTCCTGGTCAGCAGAGGTTACCTTGATCTTCCCAGGCTCCAACGCCCAAGTCCCTTCACTATACCAGGGGTAAAGGTTCTGGTGGCCAAGGCAGTGTCTCAAACCAAGTAACCCCAGGGCTTGCCACTTGTTGTTTAGGAGACTAGGAGCTTGCTGTTAAAACAGAACCTAGGCTGGAGTTGTTTACTCTTCGTTGGGTCCCTATGAGACTAGCAGCTTGCTGTTAAAACAGAACCTAGCCTGGAGTTGTTTACTCTTCATAGGGACCCAAGCTCTTCCTGGGATTTTTCTTTTGAACTTCTCAAATTGTCCTAGGAGGAGCCTGGTTTTCTCCATCTTCTTATTTACCTCCACTCACAGTTTGTTTGCCCTTAGGTGCTGTTTTAACTCTTTTTATGGGGGAAGATCTTGAGAGCTTGGAATTTTCTGACCTACTCCACCATCTTCCATAATCCTCTACCATCTATATTCTAATGATTTTCAGATGAATAATTGAGTCTTAACCTTCTCCTGACCTCTATCTCATATCTCCAGGTACCTATTGGACAGTTGAGAACTGAATATCTCACAGACATATTAAATTCTACATTTCTAAAGATAATCAACAAACATTTATTAAACTTATTTGTCTTATCACTCCTTTAAAAAAATTACTCAATACTCCCCTAGAAATCTACTTTCTTTAATCCTTTAACATTTTTTTTAAATTGTGTCATTTCAAAAAATATAAAATATATTTTTTAAAAAATGACACCTTAAACTTAATGATTTATTGTAAATTTGTGGGGGTTTTTCCTGAATTGAGATTTTGATGATGCAGTATTGTATCATGTAATGGTACAGTATAGTATTGTAAACAAGTCATTACATGCACATATTCCTGCCAATGCATGCTGAACTTCCTGCCAATGTGCAACAGGCTTGTCTGCCAACACTTACTTGTTAAGACCTGTTGGCAGACTTGACTACTGATCAATTATAACTTGCATTTTGTATGGTTATTTGGAAAATAGTGTAACCACTGCAGCTTTAAATCTGTTTCACAAGAGATGACACATTCATGAATGGTTTTTCAAATTTTCTTCTTTCTTTATGCTCTTACCACCCCCTTATTTTTATTCAAAAACGACTGACTTGGAAAATAGATAGGAGAGATAATTTAAAAATTATTGGACTACATGAAAACCAGGATCAAAAAAAGAGCCTAGACATCATCTTTCAAGAAATTATCAAGGAAAACTGCTGTGATATCCTAGAATGAGAAGGTAAAATAGGAATTGAAAGACTGCACTGATCACCTCCTGAAAAAGATCCTAAAATGAAAACTCCCAGGAATATTATAGCAAAATTCCAGAACTCTCAGACCAAGGAGAAAATATTACTAGCAGCCAGAAAGAAACAATTTAAGTATCTTGGAGCCACAGTCAGGATAACACAAGAATTTGCAACTTCTAATTAAAGGTTCTGAGGGCTTGGAATATGATATTCCAGAGGGCAAAAAAGCTGGGATTACAACCAAGAATCACCTAGTCAGCAAAACTGAGTATAATCCTTCATGGAGGAAAAATAGACATCCAATGAAATAGAGGATTTTTAAGCATTCCTGATGAAAAGAACAGAGCTGAAAAGAAAATTTGACTTTGAAATGCAAGACTCAAGAGAAGTATAAAAAGGTAAATAGGAAAGGGAAATCATGATGGACTTAGTAAGGTTAAACTGTTTATAATCCTACCTGGGAAGATGGTACTTGTAATTCATAAGGCTTTCTCATTTTTAGGGTAGTTAGAAGGAGTACATACAGACAGAGGCACAGATGTGAGTTGATTATGATGAAATGATATCTTAAAAAAAAATAAAACTAAGGAGTGAGAGGGAGACAGGGAAAGGGAGAGGTAGAATGGGTTAAATTATCTCACATAAAAGAGGCCTGAAAGAGATTTTACAGGGGAAGGGAAGATTGGAGAGGTGGCAGGGAATTCTTGAACCTTACTTTCATTGGAAATGGCTCAAAGAAGGAATATTCCATTGAGTATAGAAATCTACCTTATCATACAGGAAAGTTGGAAGGAGGATAAGGAAAAATGGGGTGTTCATGATATAGAAGGGAGGGTGGACTGGGAGAGGTTGTAGTCAGAAATAAAACACTTTTGAAGAGGGACAGGATGAAATGAGACAGAGAATAGAATAAACAGCAGGAAAATAGGATGGAGGGAAATACACAGTCAGCTATGAAAAAATTTTTCAAGTATGTTTCTTTGATAAAGGCCTCCTCTCTCAATATGTAGAGAAAGGAGTCAAATTTATAAAAATAAAAGCCATTCCCTATTTGATAAATGATCAAAAAATATGAACAGCCAAGCTTTCAGATGAAGTAATAAAAACTATCTATAGCCATATGAAAAGAATTACGTAAATAGCTATTCATTGGAGAAATGCAAGCTAAAGTAATTCTGAGGTACTACCTCATGCCTATCAATTTGGCTAATTGGACAGAAAAGGAAAATAACATATTGGAGGGCATGTGAGGAAATTGAGACACTGATGCCTTGTTGGAGGAGTTGTGAAATGATTCAATCATTATGTAGAGCTATTTGGAACTATGCTCAAAGACCTGTAAAACCATCCATAACAATACCACTATTAGATCTCTTTTCCAAAAGAGATAAAAAAAAAGAAAAGGATCTATATGTACAAAAATATTTATAGCAGCTCTTTCAGTGGTGGCAAAGGATTAGAAATTGAGGGAATATCCATCAATGGGGAATGACTGAAGATGTTAATGTTTAATATTTCTATCTCCTGTTTGACCACATTCAGTGTACCTAGGTTCATAGATCTTACATTCCAAGTTCCTGTGCAATATTGATATTAATAATATCAGACTTTCATTACCAGATACATATGCAGATGAATTTCCTTTCAGTTTAGCCCAGCACATTCATTACTTCTGGACATCCTTGTAATTGTCCTTTGCTTTTCTCTAGTACTATGCTGAAAAGCTTCCAACCTGAGGGGCTCATCTTCCAGTGCCATATCTTTTTATTATTTTGTCCTTTAAGTTTTCTTGGCAAAGAAAAGAGTGGTTTGCCATTTCCTTCTCCAGTGGATCACCTTTTGTTAGAACTCTCTACCACGTCCTATTTGTCTTGGACAACCCAGCATGGCATAGCTCAAAATTTCATTGAATTATGCAAGCCTCTCTACCACAAGGCAGTGATCCAGAGGGAACAGTTTTGCTTCCTTTTCTTAATCTCTTCTACTTCTTTTAAGTCCTCTACCATTTTTGTCTTTTATCATGTTCATTTTTGCATGAAACATTCCCTGTGGTATCTCTAATTTTCTTGAAGAGATGTCTTTCCTGTGCTATTGTTTTCTTCTATTTCTTTGCATTGTTCATTTAAGAAAACTTTTTTATCTCGCCTTGCAATTCTTTGGAATTTTGCATACAATTGGGTATATCTTTACCCTTCTCCTTTACCATTTGCTTTCCTTCTTTCCTCAGCTATTTTTAAAGACTCATCAGACAGCCATTTTACTTTTTTGCTTTTCTTTCTCTTTGGAATGATTTTTGTCATTGCTTCCTGTACAATATTGCAAACCTCTGTACATAGTTCTTCAAGTACTCTATCTACCTGATCTTATCCCTTAAACTTATTTATCATCTCTACTTCATATTTATAAAGAATGTTATTTTGGTCATACCTATATGGTCTTCTGGTTTTCCTTACTTTCTTCAATTTAAGTCTGAATTTTGCAATAAGAAGCTCATGATCTGAGCCATAGTCAGCTCCAGGTCTTATTTTAACTGATTGTAGAGAGCTTCTCCACCTACAATTCAATAAATATTATGTAAGGTTAGACCAACTTTCCTATCATTTCTATGTAGTTTGATGGGCAAGGAGTTGGTTTAGAGAGCTACCCCATTAAATACATTTCCAATACAATCTATGCTACCACCCACATCTATTGGAAAAATCTCAATATTTCCTTCACACTTCCCAAAATGATTTCTCAACATTTGGCTGTTTTTGATAAGAGATAAGATCTCCTGAGATAACTCACTCAGTTTTAACATATCAAACTATAAATAACATTTATTATTTATACTTAATATCCTTTCTCTTGCTATGAGTATTCAATAGTCCTTTGACTTCCAAAGGCGAGCAGTGTACTGAAGCTTAAGACAAAGAGCCAAATTTCCATCCAAGTTTTGGTCACATGTCCCTAGCCCTGTACATCAGGAGAAAGGAAAGCATCTAATAAAGCTTTAGGATGAGGAAATAATGGATTGTTCCTGCCCACCCACCTTTGGGAGGTGGTGGAGAGATCCAATTTAGAATTTGGCAGTTTGACTGGAAGTTCTAGTGCCACTATGACTCAGGTTTCAGAGAGAAAAGAAAGAGGATTTAGGAAAGGAAAAAGACAAACAGAAACAAAACAGAATCTGTCATATCTCTTTGGGTACACTAGTCAGTTTTTTTTTCTATTGTTAATAAATAGTTTATAGAACATAGACTTTTCTTTCTCCTCTTATAGCTCATACATGTTACTATCAATTCCTAAAGATCTTTACAGAATACTGAAGTGGATTTTCTTCTTTTCCTTGCAAAGAATGGAGTGCTTAAGAAGGAACTGTGCTAAATATCAGGGACATGCATGTGTGCTCGCGCGCACACACACACACATGCACACCAAAAACAAGCTTTATCAATCAATCAATTAATCAAGAAGCATTTTTTAAGTGTCCAGGATATGCCAGGTACTATGATAGGCAATGGGGACACAAATATGAGGAATAAAGCAACCCCTATACTCAAAGAGCTTGCATTTTGCATGTAATATATTCAGATTCATAAATGATCTCCATAGTCTAGTAGTGTATGTGTATCATTCTTTTTGATGATTTTCTAGTTAATAATAAAAGCTTTTTTAAAAATGGAGTGAGAGGTTGGACCAGACACTTTCTAGGTCTCTCCCAGCTTTTAGTCTATGACTGGGTTGTGTGATTTCTGAATACTTATATCCATAAACCTTCTCTCTGTATGTTGTATATTCCAGATGAAAGTTTTCCCATATTTCCACATTCCATTTCCTACATTCATTTTGCTCATAAGGTTTTTTCCAGTATGAATTTTCTAATGAGAAGTCACATGTTTGACTCAAAGATGACATTCATTCTTTCAATTAGGTTTTTCTTTCAAATGAATTCTCTGGTGTTAAGTAAGACTGGTGTAAGCAAGCCTTCCTACATTTACTACATTTGTAAGGTTTTTCTCCAGTGTGAATCTTTTGGTGGGAAATAAGGTACATACTTGAAAGACCCCTCTCAGCATGAATTCTCTGACAGCAAAGAAGGGATGAGCTAAATCTATAGACTTTCTCACATTTATTACATTTAGGGGTTTCTCTTAAGTATGAATTATCTAAGTGTTCAATGAGATGTTTACCCTGGTTGGCAGCTTTTCTTAATTCATCATATCCAGTATGTATTCTGAAAAAAACTTCACCATGATTTTGTTTCTTCACATCACAGTCCTAGTCTTTTCCCTATGGAATCCTAGTGACAATTTCTTGGGTGCTTTTCTTGAGATAAGTCATTCATAGTGTGTGGGACAGAGACCACTACCAAAAAATCAATATGAAGACTTAGATAGGGATGGCTAGGTAGAGCAGTGAGTAGAGCACCGGCCCTAGAATCAGGAGGACCTGAGTTCAAATTTGGCTTCAGACACTTAACACACACACACACACACACACACACACACACAAACCTAGCCGTGTGACCTTGGGCAAGTCACTTACCCTCAATTGCCCTCCCCTCCTCCCTCTAAAAAAAATAATTAAAAAAACAATAACCAAAAAACCCCAAAGACTTAGATATCTGAAAGCAGAAATGAGTTTATTGCTTTTTCATGAGAAAGGGCACCACCCCTTTGTTGCTCTAATGGTGCCAGCCAGGGAAATACAAATTGATTCTAGGAAGCAAGGTCCTTTTATAACCTAACTCAGACCCCGCCCCCCAACCCCCTTTCCCTTATCCCATTGGCTGGTCTTGGGGGGGAGAGGATCTATTGGCATGAATCTTCCCCAGCAATAAAGAACAAAGGCAATTACTCAAGTTTACTCAGAGACAACAAAAGGCAGGAAGTTTAGCAAGAGTTTGCAAGAGCACGCAGTTTAGGTTGTGTTGCAAAGCATGGTTTTACAAGGTCAGCTAACTGCAGAGGTTATTCTGTAAGGGAGCAAACTGTGTTTTAATAATACAAAAATTATTAACCCTTTTGAGAAGGCCTCACTTCTGAGAAATCATCACTCACAATAGCAACACCCAGCTCTGGAGTTAATTTATTTGACTTAGGCCTAGTTTTCCAATATGGTATTGAAAATTATGTTGACTCTGTGACACATTGTTCCCAGCTAGCCCAGTTTGTCAATTAGCATTGGGAAAGGCTCCATTGGGTAAAGTGACCCCCAGTCTTGCAGCTTTTTGCATTACCTGCTCTTTGTCATTTACTGTTACCTGGAAATTGTTACACTTTCTACATTGGGGGGGGGGGGGTGGCATAGATGCAAAGGGCCAACCCCTTTTGAATTGTCTTTATTTTGAAAATTACCAATTGAAACTAGCCCATTTTGAAGCCATTTGCTTATCTCCAATGATCTGCCCATCAACAAGATGTTACTTTGACATACTTATGATGGGGTATCTGTTGTTTGAACATTCCTTCTTTGTGCTCTTCTCTTTCTCTGCCCCCTTGTTGGGAAGGGACCTGATGGTGAAATTGGGGAACCGATTTTTTCTAGCTAAGCCTCCCATCTCCCTTTTCCCTCTCTTCACCAGACCTCTTCGTGTTCCCTTAGAAGTATGGGAAATAGTTGAGCCAATTGTTCAGGGTCTGGGAATTCCTGAGGGAGTTATTTGTGCCACCCCAGTAATTTTTCACCTGCAAGATCCTAAAAATGTTCCCCCCATTGCCATCAATATCCAATTAAACCCAAGGCCTGGGAGGGACTGCAACCATTAATTGCTACTCAAGGCCCTGACTCATTCCCTCTAGAGTGGGAGCCCAACCAGGCTAAAGCTTTTGAGACTCTGAGAGCTAAGTTGATCTCCACTCCAGGATTAGCTCTACCTAATATAGGAAAATCTTTCATTTTCTATGTTGATGAAAGGAGAAGACAGGCTTTTAGAGTCCTAACCCAGTCCTTAGCAGGTTCTGATGAGATGCAGGCTCTGGGAAGCCCCTTGAACTCTCCTTGAATCCTTGAGGTACAGTAGGCTCTGGGAAGCCCCTTGAACTCTGATTGAATCTTCCCACTTGACACTCAGGCATTTGCCTGAGGCCATAGGCCTTTCCTTACAGCTAGGCCCAAATCTCTTACTCTTACTAGCCTAGCCCTCCATTGCCCATCTGCTTCCCACCCTTGAGCCTATCAAAATATCTATACCCAAATCAACTGTTACACCCTTGAACTGGCCTAGCTCACCATTGTCTGTCTTCCCCAGGTAGCCTCCAGCAACTTCACTCATTTACTGGAGTCTGACCTCATTGACTCTTCTTGAAGACCTTCCCCAAACTCATTACTGGAGTCTGACCTCAACTGACTCCTCCTGAAGACCCTTCCCAAACTCCTCCTTTAGACCACCTCTAGATTCCTCCCACAACCTTTCTATATATAAGACCCCATCTTGCCTTCATGTGGTGTGAGAACACCATAGAATTTTCCAATACAAGCCTTACAGATACTGAGGCACCTTGAGAGTCTACCCAACGTGGTGAACTTTTAATAAACTTTGCTTTTCTTTGGCTGAGAAAAGACTTGAGTCGAATTCATTCAGAAGGACCCAGTGTGTTGGTATTTTGGGGTCTCAAGCACCCCTAGCCTAAACATCATCATTTTATGGTAGACCTCTTCAATTTCAGGTCCATGGCCTATTTTTCAAAACAGTCTCCCTGGCTGCTGATGACCTACATGCCTCCAGGCAGTGGCTACTACAGCCTTTCTAATTGAGGAAGTCTCTATTATACTTCTCCAGCCCTGAAAGTTCTCACTCTCCACCAAATTCAGAGTATCTTGGAAGCAGAGGACCACAGGCAGCTGGCTAGCCACAGGATCACCAAATATGAAGCCTTGCTCTTAGATACCCATGACCTAATTCTTCAGGTGTGTCACATACTCCTGAACCCCGAAGCAGTGTGGTACACAGAACGAGGGGTTAGGAGAGCTAGGTACACAGTAGTCAGTCTCCACTACACCATAGAAGCCAATCCCCTGCACCTGGGTCCTCTGCCCAGAAATCAGAATTAATAGCACCCACCAGAGCCCTAGAGCTAGGGGAAAATTAAAAGAATAATTGTTTTTACTGACTCAAAATATGCTTTCCATATTCTACATGTCCATGGAACAATTTGGAAAGAAAAGGGATATCTGACAGCAACAAACTCCCCTATCAAACATTCCTTTTTCTTTTATGTTTTGTCCTTGCCGTAGTCATCTTTAACTCCCTCCAGGGAAATTGTCTCTTCTCTGTACTCCTTTTGTGCCTGTTTGGTCCTAGTTTGCTTAACCTCCTTGCCAGATTTATCTTCTCCAGGATTCAAGCTAGCAACTTCCCGATGACTGCTCAGGCTATGTAACTCTTGAAAGGGACCCAGCGAGGCAGGGACAGTTCTACAACCCTTGCCAGCAGGAAGCAGTTTCAGAAGCTGAGAACTCTGCCTCTTTTCCCAAGAGAATTTGGGTCACATTTGTTTGAGGAAATACAAACATTCCTTGCACTAAATGGGGATGAAATTTTCAAGTCTCCTTATAATGTAGGGTGAGCTTCATCTGAGGTTATTTACCTATCACTTGTGGAGTTTATGAATACCTGGAATAGCTTATATTGAAATTATATCTTAAACCAACTCAGTCTTAAGAAACTCCAGTCTTGAAGCAACCTATATGCTATCACTCTTTTCCATGTTTGGTTTTGTTTCATTTTTCCCATTGTTCACTCCATTGGTTACAACCCTTCTATACAACCAGACTAATGTCTAATGTGAAAGTATTTGCAGATTCTATACTTGACTGCATGCCACCACGGGTGGGGGATGGGGGGAGGGAGGGGAGAAAATTTGAAACTCAAGGGAATCTGGAACTGAATCTTGTAAACTAAAAGTAAATAAACAAATCAATTAAAAAAAAAAGAAACTCCAGTCTTAGAAGATTTATTTTTGCGTTAAGGAATGAATATATAGAGATGGATATGTTAAATTGGATGTTTATAGCAATTGGCCATTGTTGTTTTTCTAGGGGTTTGAATAAATTATCAGATATTCACCATCTTTGTGGAATTCCTGAATGTAACTATTTTCTTGATTTCTAGTGATACATTTTATACCAGGATGAGTTTAGATTCTAGGAGAAGATAAAGAAAAGGGAGGAAAGAATATTGGTAAATTTTATTATTGTGACACCATAAAAGGAATAATAATAACTTAGCCCTAAATTGTGCTTAGTGAAATTTGCTATTTGAGGTAAAATCTTGTTGGACTGTGATTTCATATTATTCTAAGTTTTGATTTCAGGTATTCAGGTCTGCATTATCATGAGGCCATTAATCTACTATTCAAGGATGTTACCATGAGCTGCCCAGAGGAAGTACAGTTTGGAAAGAGGTGGTATTTCTATGTCTAGTAAAGGCTGACAGAACAACTTGGGAATGGCTCAGTTTTCCCATTATGTTACTTCCTTTGGAACAGGAATGTTTCTCACCTAATAACTCACAAAGTCTGGCTTTGGCACTCTGTAAATGAAGTGGGACTTTGTCAATAACTTAACTATAACTGTTACCTGGAATTAAACAGAAATAAGGATGCTTTATCTTGGTATACTTGTGTTGATTCATTCTGTTTCCTTAACCTTGAGCCTGGAGGATCACTTTTAATATCTTTATAACTATTTCCTTGTTTCTCCCTCTCATGGCAAATGTTCATTATTAGGTGTAAAGCCAAGCACAAGCAGCTCTCTTGAGGACTGCTGCAGTGAAGAGCTTTAAGGTTCTGATCATATAGTATAGTGAACTCTCTATTTATTCAGCAATAAACTAAAATAAAACATTCACATGAACCAAAATTCAACATTCAACTCATTGCTAAAGTGGCCACAAAGTTTTAAACAAAAGATAACATTGATTAAGTCCTTAACTCAATCATCCTTAAGGAGAAATCATCATTAAGGGATACAAAGTACAAAGGTCTCCCACCCCTAGGTCACATTGTCTTAATCTCTTGATCCATTCAGAAAGTCTTCTCCTTGATTGAGGACTAGCTTCTAATCATCCTTAACTCAATCATCCTTAAGGGCTACAAAGTTCAAAGTACAAAGTTCTCTCACCCCTAGGTCACAGTAAATCATGATCTTGTCAGTCAACACTAACTACCCAAGGAAAGGTCCTTTCATCTTGGCTGGAGGCTAACTCCCAAACTCCGTGGTTCCTTTTCCATGCTCCTAGCTCTTGCCTGAATTCACCCAACTGTCACCTGGATTCACAGGTAGGCAGCTCTCCACTCCTCTTCTAGCTCCTGTTCCATATTGAAGCTCCTGGTGACCAGTCCACCTCAAGTCCTTCAATTTCTGTTTCTGGGAAGACAAAACTTAACAGAGTCACAACAATATTCATACACATTGCTGGCACTATCATCAATTCACTTTCTGCCTGTGAAATCAACACAGATCCACAAACAGGATCTGAGAAATCAACACAATCATCAGTAAAGTCTGAGGACCTCTGAAAACATCAGGGCAAGTGAACAATGGAAGTTTGTCATTATAATACTGAATTTATTTGTTATTGGATTAATAGTAAAATATTTAAATTACTCAAGTGAGAAAGATCTTACTGTTTTTGACCTGAATTTGTAGTCATTCCAGGGCCTAAGCAAGAGTTAAATTAGTGCTTGTAAAAGCTTAAGTTCCTGGAATATCTCATTCTTTCAGAGTGATATAGGAATAATTCAACAAAGATCAAGGGATTTATGAAAGAAAGATATAAATCTATTAATTTGTGAGGTGAAAGTGAGGAACTTCTTCTGTTTTTTGTTTTAAGGAACAGAATTTCAGTGCAATTGATTACCTTAGTGGAAAGTAACCTATGAGCTATCTTGTATTACCTTAATGGGAAATCTGATTTTACTTAGGGATGCTATTTGATCTGGCAATAGAACCTGTGTGTACAGCATATTCTAAAAATGCATGCAAACTACTTAAGAATTACCTTAAACATGTTTCCATTGCTTAAAGGACGTCTGGGAGCAGTAACTTATGTTTATATCCATTTGGACATGGTTAATGACTGACCATGTTTTAACAAAGAAACTTGCTTCATATAAATTATTCTCTGCATATCATTTGGGATTGGTATATTTTTATATCCCATCCCAAGTCTTTTGTTTTTTGTTATTAGGTATCTTAAATCCTCTGTGTAATACTGACTCTAAGGATGAAAAGTATCTACTTACCATGAATATTGGTAACTCTGTATGCATCTATGGGATTGTTGTTTGTCCTTCATTTTCAAAGAGAACTAATGACATCATGGGTGATATCTTGACTTGCACATGAATTGGATTTAAGAGAGCTAGAGTTGCACAAAGTCATCAGGCTCATTCTCTCTTCTAGAGTCATTGAAGTCCAAGGGCAAGATAAAAATCAGGATGAATGGCAATGGCCCAGGATGCAGCAATGACCTTGCCATCTTAAGTGTTTGACCAAACTCTAAATGCCCCACAGCACCTGTTTTAGTCACCTTCATGACTACCGAAATAAATTGTTCCTGTTTGTATGGGATTAGATTCTACTCCAAAGGAGAAATTTTCTGAAGTTGTAAGTGAACTAAATTGATGTTCTTTTTATGGCTCTGTTGTCAATGGGATTAGAACTACAAGGCTTGAGCTAGTTTTTACCACATGGCCTGGTTACTGGGAAAAGCAAACTTAGGAGAGTGTACTAAATAAAAGATCTGTTTTGCAAAAGATTTTTATAGAATTACCTAGGCTTTTGCAGATGACAGAGAAGCAAATGCATTGGAAAGAGACACTCCAGAGCTGCCTGAGGAGAAGGTCTTCACTGGAAAGTCCAGGGGAAGATGTTTCCAGGGACCAGACAATTGCACAGGACATCTGAGACTCAAGATGAAATGTGCTGCTTTTCTGAACATTGGGAAGAGGCTACCAGGTTACAAAGAGGATTGAGGTTATTTTCGTTATTGTATTGCTTCAGTCTTTTGTTTCATGGTATTTATGTTTACTGAGTTTTCTTCTTGACCTCAATAAAATGTAAATCTCCCCTTTAAAATGGTGAGCCCTCTAAATGTTTTGATCTATGAAATGCCTCAGTTGATATATAAGATCAATCTAACAATGTTGATCTCCTTGGGAAATACATGAAATTTTGTCTCTGCATATCCAAGCTTATTCAAATTTATAACCAGGATGGAAATATGGGATTATGATTTGTGATCCAGAGTGTATAAATTCCCTGCCTTATAGCCACTACTTCTTGCTTAAACTGATTTGACATTAGCAATAGAGATTGGGATGATGCAGTTGAGAATAAAGGTGAAGACTGAATGTGGTGATGAACCATATATATTTTGTTTTGTTGTTCATTGATTTCCATATATATGGTTAGCCCCAAATGGAGGAATTATTGAAAGTTATGTTGACCATTGTTCCCAATCCTGTTTGTCAATCAGTGTTGGAGGAGTCTCTGTTGAGGAAGGTGACACCAAGTCTGTAGCTTTCTGTATTACCTTCTTTTTGTCACTTCCTCCTACCTGAAAATTGTCACTCTTGCTACCTTGGGGAAGAACTCAGGTGCAAGGGGCCAACCTCTTTTTGCTGCTGCTGCCCAATCTGAATTAACTTTATCTCATTATGAAAGTTACCAATTAAAGCTGGCCTATTTTGAAGCTATTTGCTGATCTCCAGTGTTCAACCTGTCAAACGTGTTGCTACCTTGAGCCACTTATTATAAACTCCTTTTAATTCTCTTTGTCCTGAGTTTTGCCTCATTAATCAGGGCAAAAGGCCAAACAAAGAATTTTCTTCCAACAGTGGTCAGAAGAATTTGGGGGTCTTTTCTCTGGAACAACAACTCCTCCTGAGTAATGTCTATTACAGCAATATCCCAGAATGTCACAGATTCTTCAAAGGTCTCTTCTAGCTTTGAATTCAGGATTGCCTTGTTTTCATAATGACAATAGCCATTGTCTTCTCCTCAGTTCTCCCTCATTTCTGAAGGACAGAGCCCTCAGAAGGCAAATTCTTGGGCCAGGCCTTATTCTCTTTCATGGAGCGCTAGAATCAAGACCAGACCTCAAAAGGCCCATTCATAGATATCCCTGTGATTATTCGACGGCTTACTCTTTATTAAAAAAAAAGTTTTTGATTGGCTACCAATCCAGATTGGAGTGGACATATAAAAGATTCCCAGGGTGGGGTGGGTAACTCAACATCTTTCTCCCCCTGATGAAATACAAGGAAGAGAAAGTACTATGGGTCTCCAAGAGGTTTCATGAAGCCATGAGCAAAGAATGTGGGAATTTTTCTGACTGTTGTCTTTATTTTTAGTTGTGAAAGAGTATCAAAGATAGCTATGATCTTGTGAGCTTTGAACAGTCAGAAGAACAAGCCATTAGTGGTCCAGGAAGTGTAGTCCATAGGTAGCTAAGCTTCATGCAGAATAAAGCCCTGAGGAGAGATCAGCTTGCCCCTCACTAAGGGTCAAGTAAAAATGGGATACAGCGACCTGAAGCAAAGGAATAATTTGTCCTGTGCCTATGCCAAGTTTAGAAGAGAACTTAGTGGGACAGATGCTTTCTAGCAATAGTTTTTAAGTTTTATCCCACTTTCCTCAGGGACTGATCCATAGAGGGAAAAGTGTCCCTTGTCTTGGGAAGGGGAGAAAGTTTTTTTTTTGTAACTTTGGTTCTTGCTACATCTGTCTAGCACAGTGGTTCTCAACCTGTGGGTTATGTTCAATTTGTAACAATGAAAATATATCCTGTATATCAGATATTTACATTATGATTCATAATAGTAGCAAAATTATAGTTATGAAGTAGCAACAAAAATAATTTTATGGTTGGGGGTCACCATAACATGAGGTACTGTATTAAAAGGTCATGGCATTAGGAAGGTTGAGAACCACTGTTCTAGCAAATATCCCTTTATAAAATTTAATGGATTTTAATTGGCTAAATAGTGGGATACTAATAAATGGTATCAGTGATATGGAAGAGATATTAACTGACAATTGAAGAACACACCAGAATCAGGACTTGAGCCAATGGTATTAGAAATATATCCTAAGGCCTTAGAGTTACACTTAGAACTCTGAGGGTAAGCTAGTTGTGAGGCAGAGCAAAGATGGTAGAGTAAAAGCAGGGCCTTGCTTGAGATTTCCCCCAAACCTCTCCAAATACCTGTAAAAAATGCCTCTAAACAAATTCTAGAGCTACAGAACCCACAAAATGACAGAGTGAAGCAAATCTCCAGCCCAATACAACCTAGAAGGCCAATAGGAAGGATTTATCACAGCAAGTTGGGAGCAGAGCACAGTCTGTTGTGGGTGCTAGCATAGACAAGCTGGAGCAGGCCTCATTGGACAGAATCACTGGCAGCTGTGGTGGTTTCCAGGCTTTTCAATGCACAAACACAGAAGACAGCATAGAAGATCAATGGGAAAACTCTGTGGGACTTGGATGAAAGAGGAATGCCATCTGAATGGGGTCCAGTTCTAGCCCCAGGGTGGTGGTAGTGATGACAGCAGGAGCAGTAGCTGCTGCTGCTTCTGGAGCTCTGGGTTCACAGACTGTGAGGGATCAAGTGGTTGAAACAAAACACTTGAAGCCTGGGGACAGTATATTCACCCCCACCGGAAGCAGAGTCCTACCTTGACCAAGAGTTAGAAAGTCAAGTATTTGGCTAGGAAGATGAGCAAACAGCATAGAAAGTCAGACTATAGAATCTTACTTTGGGGACAAAGAAGATCAAAACATACAACCAGAAGAAGACATTATCAAAGCTTCTATATCAAAAGTCTCTCAGAAAGATATAAATTGGTCACAGGCCATGGAAGAACTCAAAAAGGATTGTGAAAGTCAAGTAAGAGAAGTGAAGGAAAAATTGGGAAGAGAAATAAGAGTGAAGCAAGAAAATCATGAAGAGTGAGTCAACAATTTGCTAAAGGAGACCCAAAAGAATACTGAAGGAAAAAAAAAAAAAGACATAGCCAGTTGTGCTCTAGCGACCTGCACTAGTGTGAGTATGGGTTGAGAGAGTAAACCTAAAATAATAGGCCATACTTCAATCCTGGGCTTCTGATAAAAAATATCCAGAAGCTTCTTGCTCTCCTTCTGCCCTGCTTTTTCCTTTTTTTTCCTTCTTTTTTGGAGAGGGGAGGGCAGTGCAATTGGGGTTATGTGACTTGCCCAAGGTCACAGGGGTAGTTTTGTGTTAAGTATTGGAGGCTGGATTTGAACTCAGGTCCTCCTGACTGCAGGGCTGGAGTTCTATTTACTGTGCCACCTAGCTGCCCCACTAAATGTAAAAGAAACATTTCTAGTGGAAAGAGGTTCATATTTCTGTGGTCATTTCTGCTATACAGACTTTCTGGGTTGATGTTATGCTTTTTACTTCTCATGAAAACAACGATAGTTTTCATATTGTGCTTTAAGTTTCAGAAATTACTTTCCTCCCAACAATCTTGTGAGAAAGTTAAAGTGAGTTCACTTATGCCATTTTTGTAGCTGAGAAAAATGAAACACAAAATAATTAAGTTATTTGCTATTGGGAAGTATGGGTTCATGACTAGGGCAGGCAATGGAGGAGGAACATTGTAACTAAGTTTCAAAGTTCCCAGGTCAAGGAAAAAAGATTGCAACAACTAGAAAGAAACAATGTAAATATTGTGGAGCTACAGTCAGGATAACACAAGATTTAGGAGCTTTTACATTAAAAGACTGAAAGGTGTGGAATACAATATTCCAAAGAGCAAAGGAGCTGAATTTGCAACCAAAATAATGCTGGAAAAGCCTGGTAAGCCTGGTAAAGTTGCAAAGAAAAAAAATAGATATTTATATTTAGATATTTAATGAATTAAAGGTAGGTCTTTAGGTAATTTTAGGTAGGTCTTTTCTTGAGGAAAAGATCAGAATTGAACAGAAAATTTGATTAACCAGAATCAGGAGAAACATGACAAAGTAAGCATGAAAGGCTAATTATAAGGGATTTAATAAGATTAGACTGTTTACTTCTTATATAGGAAAATGATTTTTGTAACTCTTAAGAATGTTATCATTACTAAGGTAGTTTGAAAGAGTATACATGAATGAAGACTTGGGTTGAGTTGATCACAATGGGCCGATACTAAAAAATTGGGTAGAGAGAGGTAAAATGGAGCAAATTATGTTATACAAAAAAAAGGCATAAATGGAAGAAGTGTTACAGTGGAGGGGAGGATAGGGTACAGGGCAGGTAGTGTGGGGACCTTATTGGAACTGGGTTAAAGAGGGAATAATATATACATTTAGTAGGGTATAAAAGTCTTAACTTACAGAGACATAGGGCAAGTAGATATGGTAAGGGAGGGATTCTTAGAAGGGTGTATAGATGAAGAAATAGGAGGGCAAGGTGATAGAAACTTTTAGAAGGGTGTGAGCATTAGGGAGGCAATGGTCAGAAGTAAGTAAATTAGATTTTTGAGGAAGGATAGGATAAAAACTGAGAAGGAGGGGGGAGGGAAGGAGGGAGGAAGGAAGAAAGGGAGGAAGAGAGAGAGAGGGAGGGGGGGGGAAATAGGATGGAGGGAAATGTACAACTAGTCATTGTAACTGAATGGGATGAACTCACCCATAAAACAGAAATGGATTACAAAATGGATTAAAAACTAGAACCCACAATATTGACAATACATTGTTTAAAAGGAGCACATTTTAAAGTGAAAGATCCACTAGAGTAAAAATAAAGAACTGGAGAAGAATTTATTATGCTTCAGCTGATGTAAAAAAGCAGGGATAGCAATCATGATCTCAGACAAATTTAAAGCTCAAAGAGAAACATGGGGAAAGTACATTATGTTCAAAGGCATCATAGATAATAAAGTAATATCAATACTAAACATATATGCGCCAAATGCTATAGCATTAAACTTTTAAAGGAAAAGGTAAGTGAATTACATGTGGAAATTACACAGCAAAACTATAATAGTGGAGATTTTTTTTTTTACATTCTCCTCTCAGAACTGGTTAAATCTAACCAAAAATTGATAAGAAAGAAGTCAAGGAGATTAAAAGCATCTTAGATAACCTAGTTATGCTAGACATCTGAAGAGAACTGAATGTGAATAGAAAAGGATATATCTTTTCTCAGTGTTATATAGCACCTTTACAAAATCTGACCATATATTAAGCCATAAAAACTTTATGGTTAAATGCAGAAAAGCAAAAATATTAAGTGCATCATTTTGAGACCATATCTCAATAAAAATTGCATTTAATAAAGAACCATGAAAACACAGATTAAAAATTACTTGGAGATTAAATAACCTAATCCTAAAGAGTTACTTAAAGAACAAGTCATAGAAATTATAAATTATTTTATTCAAGAGAATGATAGTAATGACACAACACATCAAAACTTATGGGATGCAGCAAAAGTAAGAATCAGAGAAACATTTATGTCTTTAAATCAGGGGTTCTCAGCCTTCCTAATGCCGTAACCCTTTACCAGTTCTTCATGTTGTGGTGACCCTCAAACATAAAATTATTTTCATTGCTTCTTCATAACTAATTTTGCTACCATTATGAATCATAATATAATTATCTGATATGCAGGATATATTTAAATAGAACATAACCCACAGGCTGAGAACTGCTGCTCTAAATGCTTATGTCAATAAAATAGAGAAAAAGGAGATTAATGAATTGGGTATGCAATTTAAAAAGTAGAAAAAGAACAAATTTAAAATCTCCAATTACACCAAATAGCAAATCCTGAAAATTTAAGGTGAGATTAATCAAATTCAATGCAAGAAAACTACTGAAAGGTGGCAAAGTGAATAGAGCACTGGCCCTGGAGTCAGGAGGACCTGAGTTCAAATGTGACCTCAGACACTTAACACCTACTAGCTGTGTGACCTTCAGCAAGTCACTTAACCCCAATTGCCTGCCTTCCCCCTCTCCAAAAAGAAAAAAAAAACTACTGAATTAATAAATAAAACTAAGAATTATTTTCATGAAAAACTAATAAAGTAGACAAAACATTATTTAATATGATTAAAAGGGAGAAGAAAACCAAATCAGTGGTATAAAAAATGGAAAAAGTGACTATATCACTAATGAAGATAAAATTAAAGCAATTAGTCATTTTGTTCAATTATATGCCAAGAGATTTAACAATTTAAGTAAAATGAAAGAATGTTTATAAAAACATAAACTGTTCAGATTAACAGAAGAGAAACTAGAATATCTAAATAAACCTATTTTACAAAAAGAAATTGAACAGGCCATAAATGAACTTCTTAAGACAGAAAAGACATCAGAACCACATGGATTTACCAGTGAATTCTACCGAACATTTAAACTTAACTCATTATAATATTAAATAAAATATTTGGAATAGTAGGCAAAGAAGGAGTTCTACCAAACTCACTTTATGAAACAAAGATGTTGTTGATTCCTAAATTAAGAAGAGCAAAAACAGAGAAAGAAAATTATAGACTAACCTCACTAATGAATATTGATGCAAGATGTTTAAATAAAATACTAGCAAGGAGATTGCAGCAATATATAACAAAGATTACACATTATGACTAGGTCAGATTTATACCAGGAATGCAGGGCTGGTTCAACAGAAGGAAAACTGTTAACAGAATTAGTTATATCAATAAAAAGTAACAAAAGTCACATGATTATGTCAATAGATGCAGAAAAAGCTTTTGAAGACTTCTACACTCTTCCAGATGCACATGTTGTTTCAACACTGATTTCTCTGAAAACACTAGAAAGAATAGGTGTAAATGGATTTTTCCTTAAAATTATTAGTAGTCTCTAAAACTATCAGCAAGCATTATCTGCAATTTGGACAAAGTAGAAGTCACACTAAATAAGATCAAGAGTGAAACAAAGGTGCCCATCACCAATATTATTTAATATTGTACTAGATATGCCAGCAATAGCAATCAGAGGACAAAAATAAATTAAAGAAATCAGAATGGACAATGAAGTCATAAATCTCTTTCTGTAGACAATATTATGGTATACTTGGAAAAGCCTAGAGATTCAACTAAAAACTTACTTGAAACAATAATTTTAGCAAAGTAGTAGGATATAAAATAAAACCATATAAATATCAGGATTTCTATATTTCCACAGTAAAGCCCTGCAAGGTAAGATAGTAAGAGATGGTTCATTTAAAATAATCATGGAAAATATAAAATACATGGGAGCATACCTGCCAAGACAAACCTGAGAGCTACCTGAATATAATTATAACATACTTTTTATATAAATAAAATCAGATTTAAATAATTGGAAAAATATTAATTGTTTATAGATGAGCTGAGTCAATGTAATTAAAATAACAAGTCTACTTAAATTAATATACTTTTTCACTGCCATCACAA
>CM053585.1:368131435-368155036 GCA_028646515.1 Pseudochirops corinnae
GAATGATGCAAACTATAATAAAATTAAAAAAAAAAAAAAAAGAAACTGCTAGATCTTGTGTTATCCTGATGGTGTTTCCACATTACTTAAACTGTTTCTTCCTGGCTGCTTGTGATATTTTTTTCTTTACCTAGGAACTCTGGAATTTGACTATAACATTCCTAGGAGTTTTCTTTTGGGGATCTTTTTCAAGAAGCAATTGGTGAATTCCTTCAATTTCTATTTTCCCCTTTGATTTTGGGATATCAGGGCAATTTTCCTTGAGAATTTCTTGAAAGATGTTGTCTAGGCTCTTTCTTTCAACATGGCTTTAAGGTAGTACAGTGATTTTTAAATGCTCTCTCTTGGTTCTATTTTCCAGGTCAATGGTTTTTCCAGTGAGATATTTCCCAATGCCTTCTATTTTTTCATTCTTTTTGATCTGTTTTATAGTATCTTGGTTTCTCATATAGTCATTAGTTTCCATTTGCTCCAATCTAATTCTGAAGCAGTGAGTTTTTGAAATTCCTTTTCCATCTGGCTGATTCAGCTTTTTAAGGCATTCTTCTCCTCATTGGCTTTTTGAGCCTTTTTGCCATTGGAGTTAGTATATTTTTTAAGGTTTCATTTTCTTCAGTATTTTTGGGGTCTCCTTTAGCAGGCTGTTGACTCACTTTTTTTTATTTTCTTGCATCATTCTCATCGCTCTTCCAAATTTTTCCTCCACTTCTCTTACTTGATTTTCAAAATTCTTCTTGAACTCCTCCATGGCCTGTAACTAGTTCATATTTTTCTTGGAAGTTTTTCATTCAGAAGTTTTGACTTTGTTGTCTTCTTCTGGTTCCATGTTTTGATTCTTTTTGTCCTGAAAACAGAATTCTATGCTCTGACTGTGCTTCCTCTGCCTGCTCATCTTGCCAGCCAATTACTTGACTTTTGAGCTCTTTGTCATACCTACTAAAAGTGTTCTTTACCCCCAGTCTCTGGACTCTCCCAGTTCTCTCCAGCCTATTCTTGTTTGCCTTGGCTCTCCTTTTATCTAGAACCATGAATAACCATTTCAATGATACTGGGATTTGTACCACACTCTCTTGATTTTGTGCACTAACTAACTTATCATCCCCCAACTCTGCCCTGAAATATCCATGTATTTAATTCCTTGACAGCATTTCAATTTGACAAACATTTATTAGGCACCTACCATATTCAAAGCACCCTTAGCTTCTAAGAAGATATAAAGTTTAAGTTACAGGAGGGACTATTTTGCATTTCAGAAAAGCAATTTTTCTATGACCAACTTTGTCATAGACACTACTAATTCTAGCTTTCAGTGGCTTTAAAATAGAGGAGAAAAGTTTTCCTTAACAAGTGTCTTTTCTTTAATTTTCCAGCTCTTAGAGTGGATTGGCTTAAGAAATATTCTCTCTAGAAACTGCTGCTTCTTTTACACATTTAGATTACTGGAAATTCAGAACAGTTTTCCAGTAAAGAAGTGACTCATTTTTTTTTATTTCTCTGATGAATATGGCATTGTTGTTCAGTTATTCTTCAGTCATGCCCAACTCTTCATAACCCCATTTGGGGGGTTTTCTTGGCAAAGATACAGGAATGGTTTGCCATTTCCTTCTCCAGGAATATGGCATAGTTAGTCTAATTATGTACTTCACAAAAGTTTTTTGAGTTGTTTATCTTCTAAAAAATCCCTCCTCATTATGGTTGATGAAATGATGTCAACATCATCGCTAATCCTGTTCAGATGCACCTTTTAGGATAAGACTAAAAAGACATAAAAATGAACACTTAAATTTAAGACTTTTTCCAAGTGCTCCATAATGCTTTCCTTCAGAATAAACTTTTTCTTTTTAATCATATGTTCTAAATAATGAGAACAGAGAAACAAGTTATTTATCTAATAAATGCTTTGATAGAAGAAATCTGAAAGAATTTAGCAATACTTGGGTTTTTTTTTAAAAAGATATAAAAATGATGACCTAGATAATTCTATCCTTTAATAATTGAGATATATCTTTCATTATTTGGTGAAAATAATAACTAGGCTTAGGAATCATTTCTTGTATTTCTCTAATTCAAGCCTATCAATATGTGTACAAGGAAAGTGATTAGTCTGGCTGATATAATGAAGTATTTAAGCCATTAAGAAATAAACATGAATATCAAAAATTCCTTGCTGAGGAGGAATGGCAGGAAGTAAGATTTAATGGGAACATTTGGGATGGCTGAATAGGTAATAGATTGTAAATAAGACTTAAGAGCTTGTACAAAATAGAGAAGGATGGTAAAAGCACTTGTAGGAGAAAAAATAAAAAGGATAACATCTGCAAAGAAGGAGGGAAACAAAGGCTATAGTAGTACTAAGCTATGGGAGGGGTTCTAGTTTAACTTACTGGACATATCTTAATTCACCTCTGCTATTATGGAAAATGTTTAGCCTGAAGAAGAGAAGATTTAGATGTGTCATCTTCAGGTATTTGAAAAATTGTCTCATTAGAAAAGGATTAGTCTTGTTTTGCTAGACCACTGAAGATAGAAATAAGAATGATGGATAGATATTACAAAGAATTTTGACTCGAAAAACTTCCTAACAGTTCCATCCACTACAGTAAAACAGGTGGCCTGAGAAAGTAATGGTCTACATTTAAAGGTTTAGGTAGCCTCTGAAATTCCTTCTCACTTTGGTTAGTTTGGGTTGCTGAATGATCTGATTAAACATAAGGGCCATGTATATTCACTATATTTTCCTTTACCCTGAGAAATCACTACATAAAATTTGGCATTTTATTTCTCATAATTTAAGTTTCATTTTTCTCATTTTGTTGTTTGTTGAGGCAAAGTTTAGTAATTAATTTGGATAAAATATTAAATTTGTTTGAGGCAGAAAAATTATATCCTTTATGACTGAGTATTAAATATAGATTTGACTTTTAAAAAGGTAAAATAGGTATACTGTGACCATACTCTAATGAAATGTGTCACACATACCCATGAAGACCAAGTAAAAAGTATGATAAATCATCTTTCATGAGTTAGGGAGACTTAAAGCTCCTGCAGAGGGCTTCTAGAGTCTAGGAATGATTTTAGAAACCCTTGTTCTATAAATATCTTTCCATGCCATTCCATTCCTGTTGTGGATGAAATCTAGCCTATTTAGAGCTTTGAAAAGAAGAGAAATCCTGGTCTTCCACTTTCTGGCTTCAAGAGATGAGACATGAGTTTCTAAATTATCTTCAGGCAGAGGTCCCTAAAAGGAAAGAAAGATTCTGGTAAGAAGCCAAGCTATACGGGTGTCAGTTCCTCAATCCTGTCCCCATCCCCAGCTAAGCACACTTGAGATTTTGGGGAATTTCACTTTGGGTGAGATCTGGGCTTGACTTTTCTTGCTCCAGATTGGAAAGCTCATTCACTGTTTTGTCTAGTATTTTCTCAACCGTATAACATCTCTAATTTTGTTTGCTATCAGCTTGGATAAATGGGCTTATTTCCTATTCATTTTGTGTTATGTTGTCTTTTTGTAACTGACATTTGGTAAGAAGGAAATCAAAGCTTTTTATATATAGTTTGAGACACTCCTTCCCTGTTAAGGGATAGTAACCAGGAGCACAACTTAAACCTATCCTAGATATTTCCTAGCCAAGAAGATCACTTTTCTATGGATACCATTGATTTCCTTTGCCTTCAATGCACATCTGGTTCAATTGGTTAGAATATTTCAATGGCAGTAGAGAAAGGTGGGTGGTATTGCAATGAATTCCAGTTAAACCAAACTTAATGAGCCTACCTACCTCAATCTCATTCTTTAACACAGTACACGGATTTTGTTTGGTCAACCAATTTTTATTTCAGATATCCAAATATTGTCTCCTTGGTTTTTTTATGCAATATTGCATATGAGCATGCATGTGCATAGAGCTCAAATCTTGTCACTCATGTTTTGGAGTCCAAATCGCTCCAGGGAAAGAATTTAAAAGCATCATATATGGAAATATTTCTGTTTAATATCTCAGGTTTTCTGGAGAAGAGAAGGAATTCTTGTCTGTTAAAAAAAAAAAAGATCCTGGAAGACAAAGTTATTTTGATTTTGTAAAATGAATAGAATGTATTGCTCTTCAATTTAAAGGAAGCTAGAGTATATGAATTAGTCTTCACAGGACACTATTATATTGTGGATGGTGTTTTATAGTGCTCTTTAGAGGATGCAAAGGTGAAGCAGCAGAGCCACAGGTGAGATGACAATTCTGGAGTTCACTTCTCCAGGACCTGTAGAATTCTGCCTAAATTGCTTTAAGTGGATTCTATGTCAACTTCCAGTTCTGAGACCATAAACTCACTTCCATGGTAATTAGTTCCACAATATTAATTCAGTGGCCCAAGTAATAGGTTGAATCTTTACCCAGGAGGAATAAAAATCTAAGCAATGATGGGTTTAACTTTTTAATATAATTTTATTTTAGTGGCCAATAAAAAGTTAAAATCAATTTACAAAATCAGATGCTGGGCAGAAGAAAGATTCTTTCAACTCTAGTGTGTGGTTCTGTTTTGTTTTGTTTTCAGAAGTTTTCCATGGGGCATCCATGCCTCAGACTGTAGGCACCAAAATAGCCCTGAGCCCTATAGCCGTTCTCTGTCTTTTACTGTCTTTCACCATCTTGTCCTAACAGATCCCTCCCTATTGCCCAAATGTTTGATAGGCACAAAATAATCTCTGTATGGAATTAATACGTAAGTATACAACCACGCATTAGGTACTATAGCTAAACAACAGAATATAACTTTCTATTTTTTTTTTCAAAAAAGAAAATCTGTTTCATTTTATGTTCTACTTCTATTTTTCCAAAAGTAGGCTATGAACAATGTCGGAATCTTTGTGGCATAAAAATAAAGAAGGAAAGTAGCAAATAGGAACTACTGAGGGATATTCCAAGGGCTTAAGTGCTAATAGTTGTGTTTGAGGGATAAAGGAAAGGTAAGAAAACTAATCTGTTATAAAAGTTAAAAGGGAGTCTGAAGGTTGGAAAGTAAAATAAATTTTAAACCAGATAATATTCTCATGTCTTTGATCTACTATTATTAGTGAGTATTAGTGATGGGGCCATGTCTGGGAAAGAGAAGTCAGTATCTTTTTATTCATAAACTAGAAAAGTTTTTCATTTTGCTACAAAATTTGATAGGTGATCTTCAAAACAGAGAATTGACAGAAAAAAATTAATTCAATTCTTCAAGCATTTATTAAGGGTCAACTATGTGTCAAGCAATGTTAGGCATTGGGGATACAAAAATAAAAATGAAATAGTCCCTGCCTCCTAAATTTTTACATTCTACTAAGAAATGAGGCAATTAGATGGCTCAGTGCTGGGCCTGGAGTCAGGAAGACCTGAGTTCAAATGCAGCCTCAGACCAGCTGTGTGGCCCTGACTAAGTCACATATCTTCTGTTTTCTTTAATCCACTGCAGAGAGAAATGGCAAACTTCAGGATCTTTTCCAAGAACATCCCACAGACTGTATAATCTGTGAGGTTATGAAGAATTGGACATGAATGAATGACTGAACAACAAGGGATGGAGGTAGAAGGTGGAAAACTACATAAACATATACATATATATGTATATGTATATCTATATATACATATGCATACATACATACATATATACAAATAATTAAGTTCAAGATATATGTAAATAGAAAAGAATTTTTGTATTAAGAATGTTAATAATTGAGGGAGGGAGGGAAAAGCCTCATCTAGAAGTTAGCACTTGAGCTGAGCCTTGAAGGGAGATAGGAATTACAAGAGGAAGAATGAGAAGGAAGAACACTTTTAAGCACGGAGAATGGAAACAATGTCATGTATGAGGAGTACCCAGCAGGCCACTTTAGCTGAAACATGGGGAAAGTATTATAATCTGAAATCCTTCTGTAAAGGTAAATTAGAGTCATATCAAGGTCTTTAAATGCCAAACAGAAGTTTCAATTTATTTACTAAATATAATTGGAAAGCACTGAAGAGTCTTAAAAAAGAAGAGTGACCTGGTAAGTTCTGTGCTTTAGGAATGTCAATTTGGTTCAGGGGTGGGGAACCTGCAAACTCAAGGCCACCAGTGGCCTTCTAGGTCCTTAAGTGCAGCCCTTTGACCGAATCCAAACTTCATGGAAGTGAATCCCCTTAATAAAAGAACATGTTCTGTAAAACTTGGATTCAATCAAAAGCCACACCCAAGGACCTAGAAGGTCACATGTGGCCTCAAGGCCACAGGTTCCCTACCCCCATAGAGGATGGATTGAAGGAAACACTGAAAATGGGGAAAATAATTAGGAAGTTATTGCAATAGTCCTTGTGAGAGTTTATGGAGACTAGAGCTTGGATCATGGCTGAATTATTGGAAAGAAGGTTAGGGATACAAAAGCTATTACAGAGGTAGAAATAATAGAACTTGGCATTTAACAGTTTTTAAGGGAGAGGAAGGGAATGTAAAGAGTTGAGGAAGACTTCTTAATGGATATAGTTATCCTGAATGGATAGCTAGAAGGACTAGTTATCTATTATTTCAGCAGAAATAAGAGAAGTGGGTATAGATCCAAAAAACAATTAGTTTTCAGATGTCCCTGAAGGTGAATACTCATCCTTAGTCTATGTTTGTTTAAAGTTGGCATCTAAAGTTTTTATTGGCTTGAATTCTTTATAACATTATACATTTTTTTCTGAATGAAACCCTAACTCCTGAATTTTTTGAGAGAAATTCAAGCAAGTCCAGAATGTTTAGAATCAGTCTGGAGACAAGGGTCAATTACTAATGATGATATGATAGGATAGTGACATTTCATATTTGTATAGTGAAATATATAAGAAAGGGTTTGAACCCATGGTTCTTGACTCTGAATCCAGCACTCTGTGCCTTGCACCACGCTTTCAGCTCTATCATACTCACTCTCTAAGTCTAAAGGCAGTCCAGAAAGAGAGACTGAAGATCTCCATATTTCTCATATAAAACTACTTCTAGAAAGTTATAAAATGTGTTATTTCATATTAGGGCTTAGATCCTTAACTGAAGAATTAAGTGTGGGCACAATGTAATAAACTATAGCTATTTGTTCCCTATAAACTAGTCTCCATATTATATACAGTCTAACTTTGAATTGAAAAAAAAAAATAAAAATACAGAGGGCAGGAATTCTTGTTCTTAAGTTTTGTGGGGGTTTTCATAAAAATTAAATGCAGGAGGCACTTTAGAGATTATCTAATCCAACCCATTCATTTTTCAGGCAAAGAAAGAACCCAGGGAGTTTGAATGTTTTACCCAGGTGACAGCTAACAATTAGCAAAGTTGGAACTCGAACTCATGTAGCCTGGCTTCAGAAAGCATTGCCTTTTCACTACATCATCCCAACTGCCATTCTCTATCTTATCCATTTAGTTCTTCTTCTTTCTCTTTAAAAAAAAAAAAAATGGTATCAACACTTACTAGCCATGTGACCTTGGGAAAGTCACTTAACCCCAATTGTCCTGTCCTCCCCCTCCAAAAAGCAATGAATAAATAAATAAACAAAAATTTAAAAATGGTGCCAAGAAAATAGACTATTCCCCCAAATTATGTGTATTTTGTGTAACCTATGGCTTATAACCTATTTGCATAAAAGCCCCTTTATCAGTGGAGAATGGTTACTCAGTGTTCTGTGCCTTCTTGAAGCATGGAATTGACAAGAGTTTTTTGGGTTTTTTTACTTTTTGACTTTTTTTTTTTTTACTTTTGACTTCTAGTGTCCAAAAAAGAAAACATGCAGTTTCATATTCTCTTCAGTTTTTTGAAGGGGAATAAAAACTCTAGAAAGAAGCCAATATGATAAGCAAACAACATTTACAGGCAAGTGGTGGCCAGGAAAGGGTGTTTAGGTTTGGGAAGATATGGGGATAGAGAATAAAGCCATAGTGAAATGGAGTGCAGTAGAGTGGAATGAAGATAAGTCAGTTGACATGAGCCTTTCAGAAACAATGGTCGTTGATTTGATTATGGTTCCTAGAGCACTAGGTGGAAAGGGGTTAGAATTAGGTACATATGTGAAGGCACACAGCAAGGAAATGGATGGAATGGGATGGCTACATGGAGTATGAAGCATGTTTTTAATACTTAAAAAGTTCTGAATGTATAATTTAAACATGTTCTAGGTAGAAATTAAGTCAATGCAAAAGCAGCAGGGAAAATCCTGCTTCAGCAGAGTCAGGTTTTGTCATTAAAATGCAGCAAAATGTTTTGCAAACTGAAGCATAAATCTGTCATTTTGTTTTAATTAACTCAGCCAAAATACATTTGTGAAAATAAAAAAAAGTCCATTGAGGCTAAAAGTGAACCATAAATCATTCATCAATCTTATTATCTTATTATGTTCAAGGAGATATCTCTTCCCTGTAATACTCACTAACAGTAAAGAAATAACCTCCTTTTGCACTGAAAAAGTTGGAATATTTTCTTTTTCATCCTCTGAAATTCTCAAAAGTACCATGAACTTTCTTCCTAGTTAATGGTATGATTGTTATCTCTTCCCAGTTAAGGATTTTGTCTATTTTCAAAGATGATTAAGGAAAAAGGGAAAGAGCATATACATTCTAGAATATTTATAATATCTCTCTTTGTGGTGGCAAAGAACTGGAAATTGCAGGGATACTTATCAATTGGGAAATGGTTGAATAAGTCTGGATATATGATTGTGATAGAATACTACTGTGCTATAAGAAATGATGAGCTCAATGATTTTAGAAAAACAAGGAAAGACTTGCATGAAATAATGAAGAATGAAATGATCAGAACTAAGAGAATAGAATAGTTTGTAGTAAATATATAATATAGTAATATTGTATATAGTAACAAAAATATTGTTTAAGAACAACTTTGAGCAATGAAGTCATTTTGACTATTATAAATACACCAATGAAAAATGAAAGACGTATGAAAATACTATCTACATCCAGAGAAAGAATTGACAAATAGAAGTACATAGATAAATACACACACAGAGAGACATCTCTAGGGGGGGGGGGGAGTAAAGAAAAAAGGAAAAAAAGAAATGTATATGACAGAATTATTGAATATTTAAAAGGAATAGCAAGTTGTGCACAATAGATTTACAGTTTCATGTGTAGTAATCTTTTTTATCATACTATATCATGAAAATACTTGTTTAGTTCCATAAATTAAAAATTAAATAAGTTTTGAAAAATATTTTAAATGATGCATACGTGAATTGGCACTATCATGTTGGCAGTTATAATTATGTTTGATAGAAATAACACTCACTCTACTTGGTTCTTGTGGAATTCAGAGCCAAACTCAAATCTTTCTATATTTATCTGTTATAGAATGCTGCAACTTTTTGGCTTAAAGCAATAGAATTAAAATGGTTTGTAAATGGGTAGAGGGAGGGAAAAGACTTTAAAGGTATCTAGTCCATTGCTTCCTTTTCCAGATAGGTGGACTGAGACCCTGAGAAGTTAAGTGAATGTCTAAGGTCTCGATGTAGAAAATGGCAGACAAGATTTGAACCCAGGTTCTCTGATAATGAAACCCAGCCCTTTTCCACTATATCACCTCTTCAGCTAATAAATTGAGGGATTTAACTAGACTTAACTGAAGTCTTACATAGCACTAAAATCTATAATCTATATCTTCTCTTTAGATTGGCTCATATAAGAAAAAACTATTCATCCTCATCAACTGTATTCACTACATTACCATGGCAGAATGAGAATAAGAACTGGTCACTGAGAGACCAAAAAATCATATTTGAACAATGATAGCCAGGGGTTCAAAATCACAGGGATGGAGAAAGAAAGATGGGGGGGGGGGGGTCAGTTTTGTGTGGTTGTGTGTGTGAGTGTGTGTGGTTGTGTGATTATTGAGGAATGAGTTCAGATAGGTTATCAATATCCCTTAGGTTTCACCCTGAGGATAGAGCCCTCTCAGGATTTTAGGCAGCAGTGTAATGTGGGATGGATGGGGAGGTGCTTATGTTGAGGCAGGATGAGATAAGAGCCCCAGTGAAGGGAACTTGATGGAATGGTGTTTCTCTCCTTCACTTGAAGGCAGGCCTAGGCAAGCAACTAATGAAGAGAATGTGATAGAATGGCATTTCTCTCCTAAAGGAAGAAAGCTCAATGTAATGGTGTTTCTTCCCTTTCTAGATAGGTAAGCCAGTCAGCCAGCCTAGGAGATGAGTAAGGAAATGTGGAGTTATGCTTTTTCCTTTGAAGAGAGGCCAGGTTAAGTTAGAAAAATAGCAGAGGGAATGTGATGGGAATGGCATTTTATATTTGATTCTGGACATAAAAATAGGGAATCATTGAAGTTCCTTTAGTAGGAAAGTGACATTGTCAGACCTATGTTTTAACAAAGTCATGGATGGAAATAAGGAGATACTTGAGGCAGGGATAGCAACCAACAGGCTAAAGTAATTGTCCAAACATGGGCTAATGGAGACCTTTGGTGGTGACTGTGTGAGTGTGGAAAAGGAGACATATAAAAGACATGTTGCAAAGGTAAAAGTGACAAGATCTGACAAGAAGTGACAAGAAATTATATATGTCAGGTGAGTTTAAGTGAGGAGTTGAGGAGTGAGAAGTTTGAAGTTGCAAGCTTGAGTGATTAGGAAAGTGATAGTGCCCTCAAAAATAATAGAGATTTGGATGGTTTTCATTTATTACTTCTTGAAATCATGGGCTTTTAAAACATTATTATTTCCAAGTGACTTGAATGATTCTTAAATGATCTCCCCTTGATCTGTTTTCCAAATAAATTTTTAGAGTATCAAATATCTTGCATTTTCTTTTTTTTTAATCTTTTGATTTTATTATGTCATTTCTTGCTATTTTACTGAATCATTGATTTCTATTTGGCCTTTTCTAATTTTCAAGAGTCCATTTACTTAGCTAAGACTTACAAGTTTCTCTTCTAAGCTATTTATTTTTATTCTCCAGAGATTTATTTCATTTTTATTCTTCTAGATATTCATGCAGTTCCTGTGGAAAATAAATTTTTTTGGTCTTTTGAGTCTCTGCTTACATTTGTTATAACTACTTTCTCTTTCTAATCTGGCTTTTGAAGCATCTAGTCTAGAGCCACACTAATTTTTTGAATGATGGTCAGTATCTTTTTGATTTATGCTCATGTCTTCAACTCAATAGCTTCTGATATTCAGTTGTGTGTCAGGACTACATTGCCCTCACTGCTGTGCTTTGGGGTTCAGTCATGCTTGGGTCACTTGAGTTCCTGGGACTGACCTCCACCTTTAAAAATTAGGCTGCTTTGGATCTGTGAAGTTCAGAGTGCTGGGTCTTCATATCAGTTGTTTCAGGACATCAAAACTGAGGACATCAAAGCTCCTTCATCTTTGGGCTGCTCCTTTATGAGTTGTATCACTCTGATCATTGAAGGTCCCCAGGAATTCCAAAGCCCCTGCTCTGAGTTTCTGACCAACCTGTGGTTTTCTTGGGGGTGCCCTCCACTCCTGTTGCCTCCAGACATAGACACTTTTTCTTTTTTGCTTTTTGGAGGGGGGAAGGCAGGGCAATTGGGGTTAAGTGACTTGCCCAAGGTCACATGGCTAGTTTTGTGTTAAGTGTCTGAGGCTGGATTTGAATTCAGGTCCTCCTGACTCCAGGGCCAGTACTCTATTCACTGCACCACCTAGCCGCCCCTAGACATAGAGTCTTGCAGGCTACACATGGGAGTCTCTGTCCTCTCTCTTGTTATGCTGAAAGGCTACAGACTATTTGCCCATCCCTTTGCTGACTTTGGGCTTCTGACTGACTTCTTCTGCAGTTCTGAGTAGATTTAGATTTCTCAACAGTTATTTGGTCTGGTGCTAATTTTAGGGGGTGGTTTTGCAGTAGGTATATGAGAGCTGGGTGGTCTGTCTCCATTCAGATAGCCCTAGATCTTATCAACTCAATCTCTGCAATATCTCTCCTCCTCTCCCTCTCTCTATTCACAGGGTCACTACCCATATCCAGATTTTTATCATGTTTCACTTGAACTGTTACAATATCCTCTTAATGAGTATCCTTGCATCCAGTTTCTCCTGCTCTTATCCATCCTCCACTCTGCTACCAAATCAATATTCCTAAAATGTATTACCATCCCATGCTCCTGCTCAAGAAGTATCAGTGGCTCCCTATTATTTCTAGGATAAAAATAGAAACTTCTTTATCTAGCATTGAAAGCTTTCAATTTGGCTACAACGTTTCCTTATTATCTGATTATGCATAACTCCCCCTAACTTTCTATGTGTTCCAGTCAAAATAGCTTTTTTCTTCTCCCCGTGACTTTCCATTTTCCCTTCTCTGTGTTTTTCATGATGTCCACAATTTCTGGAAAAAAAAAAAAAAACCTCTTGTCTGTTTCTCAGGAGCATCCCTTCAAGGTCCAGTCAAGTGATACAGGCCTCTCCTGATTCCCTCAGTGACTTCCTACTTTCCACCAAAATTACTTTGTATTTACTTGTCTGTGAGCATGTTGTTTCCCATAGTAGAATATAAACTCCTTGAAGGCAGGGACTTTCATTTTGGTCTTTATATCTCGAATACCTGGTCTAGTGCCTGGAATACAGTGGGTGATTAATAAATATTCACCAAGCGTTACCCTTAATAATGGGATCTCTTTCCAGATGAATATTAGTTATCAGTAGGCAGCTGAGAAAAAAGTATTTTTGGAAGTAGTGGTACTTTCCTGAATATCCCTGGAATGACACCTGTTCGGTATCTACCAGGTCTACTAATTAATGTTCTGAGACTCTTATGTGATATGAGCATATCTAGGAAACCTGAGTTTTCTGGGACTGTCAGCCAGCTTACAGGACCCTGCAATTCTTACTGTTGTGTTGGGTCCCTCTAGTGGGAAATGTATTGTTCAGGTTTCCTCTTTGACTTGGATTGGATTTTTCCTATGAAGTATGAAGGAGAATGAAAGGAGCTGATGGCAAGGAGCAACTGTAGTGGAAGAGATAGAACTTCATTTTAAAGATTTTTTGCTATTGAGAGAAAAGCAATGTCCATTTTGAGGGAGAGGGGAGAGATTTTTGGTTGCTTCATAATGGGAGCAGGGATTGACATTCATTTGTATTCTCTAATATGTCTTTATGTTTTGGTTAGATAATATCACATTTTTAAAAAATTAAGGACATGTATGCTCACAGAAGGGGTGGGGAAGAAGGGATACCATGGGAGATTGGGGCAATGAAAAAAAAACAGAAGATATAAATAAAAATTCATCTTAAAGAATCAAGGGCATAAATTAACAATTTATTATGAATGATTTTTTTTCAAATAGTGTCTTCTTACACTGCTCTCCTATGTATATCATATAAGCAATTCCTTTAGAGGCATTATTTTCTCTGGAAAATTACTAGAAAGGGATTTTTCCCTTTATTCCACATTGGGATGTTAGGGGAGAAAAACTATTTGTTTTTTCTTCTTTTTGTGACAACCCAAAATTTCCTATCTGTGTTATTTTTGCTTAATATTTTTCATGCTACAAGTTTTGCTGTTGGACAGTCTTCTTCTTGCCACCCTTGATTCATTCAATTTTAAATCATTTTCATTTTATACTCATATTTGCTTTATGTTTTTTTAAAGGCCCACTTTAATAAGCATCCAGATTCTACCTCGCGATTTTGTTTACCTCCCAAAAAATTGTAGTGACATCTACATTGATGAGAATTGCCTCAGTTTTGGTTTTGGATCCTCAGCACCTAGAACAGTGCTTCACACAGTAAGCATTTAATAAATGTTTTAGCTATAGCAGAAGTCTTCTGGTTCCCATGTTTACCTACCAGGCAAAATGGTTCTCAATTGCATAAAGCAGTGGTCTGTCATCATTGAAATGCTGCCTATGTTCTTCCTATTTTCTTTTGGAGATAAAAGTCTACACACATTGCATCTAAAGCCTCACGAGAGTTTATGCTCTCCAGGTAGCAGTATGAATCCGTGGTACTTGAAGCAGGTCAAGCACTATGTTTTTGCCTTACTTTGCATCATCAATGCTTAGCACAATCCCTGGCACATAGCACTTTGTAAATGCTTATTGACTGACTATCTAGGAGCTCTTGTTACTAGTCATTCAAAGATAATCAAGACAGCAGAGACTGACTGTATACTACTTTATTCACTTCCAACAATGGTGCACCCAAAGCATTCTCCAGGGGAAGGCCAAGACACTAAACTATACTTTCTCAAGTGAGTGACCCAGTTCCCTATCATAGATCACCTTCAGCCCTCCCATGGTGACCACCAAGGTTGCAAATTCCTGAAATCTCTAGTATATACATCTGTTGTTCTTCCCTATCCTGACACATGTACTAAACTAAGAATGGTCAAGTACCATTTCCTATCTCTTGTCAGTAGGATTCAACTTTATATTTGACCTACCATATTCAGTGGATGTCTCCACATTTGAAAGCAAACTCTATACTTAGCCTCAAAAGAGTAATACACCATATTAATGGTCTAATGGATAAAGTGAAATACACAAGAAAGTTCATGTTGAAGAAAACATGCAGGGTTTGGGAGGCAGTGGGAAGTAAAAGATGTAATAGCCAGTTAGTATTCTGTTTACTTCGTGCAGAATTTCTCAAGTGAAAGACATTCCCTTTCAGGGACTTGGGACCACCCAGGTCAGTGAGACAGAACTTTGAGACAGATGGCCTCCTCAGGTGGGCCTCTTTGGGAATAAATTGTCTTATGTCTAAAGAGCTCTGCTGGAAAATGCATTTAGATCCTTCACAACAGTCCCAAAGACTTCCAATTCTGGGACACCCAAGATCAACTATTTCCCTTTCCAGACCTGTTATGTTCTTACTCATGCTGCTCTCTCTGAAACACCCTTCCCCACCCTTTCCCATGAATTCCCCCCATGCCATCCACTCCTCTCACTCCTTTGCACACACATACACATCTCTCATCAATTCCCTTGTTCCCCTCAGTAAATCCCCATAAGCTTATACTGGCCAATTTGAAAGTCTGCTTGTAGATTTGAGTATCTCAGGTCTGTTCCAAGTCTATGTGGTTGCCACATTCATTACTTATGAAAGAGACAGCAAGATCCAACTCTCCACGGGCCTTGTAGTCTTTACTCTATTTATTTGTTTATTTATGTGGCCACAGCTCACACTGAAGCCCACTTTTGGACTTGATCATGACTGTGTTAGACCCAATCTTTGCTAGAAAGAGCATTCAAGTCTAGTATTTCCATTACATTAGTATTTGGTTTTGTTGGTTTTTTTTTCATCTAGCTCAGCCAGTGTGTGTGTGTGTGTGTGTGTGTGTGTGTGTGTGTGTCTATACATTTATATATGAGATTTAATAAACATGAGTAAACAGCAAATTAAACTGTTTTTCTGCTTTCATAACACATAAAAATAACAATAATACTGTATGTAAGTTTAAAAGGAAAGATACTTCCTGTAAATGTGTGAAAGACTCTGAAAATAGTCACAAATCTTAGCCAAAGTTAATATAGTCATATAGCCAAAATTTCCATGAAAGCATTCATGCCTAGGGTGTTTGTACCAGTAAAACTGTACAAATCTCTACAGGCTGGGTCCTGCTACTCATCAGAGATTAGCTGTCTTACAAACGATGATCTGAGATTCTTCACTACTCAGGCTCACCCACCCACTCCCCAGCCCAGGCCTCCATTTTGAAAGGCAGCCATCATCTCCCTCCCAAAGCCACAAGATATTTAAAAGCCTGTATTATATAGTTTGCAAAAACTGCAATGAAACCAAGATATACCTTGAAAGGATCATACTGAAGGTGGTTTTCATCATCTGGTATGGAGGGAGGGGAGCCAAATGAGCCTTCTTATTCCTTTATTTCCCTGCCTTTCTCATTTACAATCATTCTGTAAACTACTTAAACTGACACCAATATGTTTTGACTACCATTAATAATAATTGGCATACTTTGGAGCAATCTGGACCTCTGATTGTAGGGAGCTCTTGGTAAGGACATCATCTTTAGCAATGCCAAGTGCTTTTCATTTTAACAAGGAATTTGGCATATATGGTCTAACTTTGTTCTCACATCAACACAGCAAAATAGGTAGACTGAGCCAAGACTAAGCATCAAAAAGACAGGCAATTGTGGAGGGCACAGAATAAAGGGGCTAAAACAGTAAAAGCCTCCTAATGTTGCTTTGGACAAACACGTATCCTCAGTACCAGAAAATTCTGCTGTACATGGCTCACAAGTGTTTTGTAATAAATCAAATCAGAAGTGAAAGTTCAAAACTTCTAGTGAACAATAACCCAGAGAGCACAATTCTCAAACATAAGAGCTTGAAATTTTTATTTGAACATTCATTGATTTTAGGAGATAATTTGAAATTATATTAAAAAATCATTGAGTTGGACATACCCTTAGATCTAACAACACCAATACTAGGCATATATTTACTTCCTTTACCCAAAGAGATGTCTTATACATACATATATGTATATACATAAAGAGAGAGGTAAATATGCACATATGTAATATATACATATATGAACATACATGTTGGTAGAACACATACAAAACTTACTGATAAGTGTTTATGTGTGTGTATATATACAAATGTGTGTGTGTGTGTGTGTATCAATCAGTATTTGAGGGGAGGGGTAATAGCAAAGCACTTGAAGGAATATAGATGTTGATAGATTAAAAAAATCACACTGTGTGCCTGTGTGTCTGTGTGTATGTCTGTCTGTGTGTGTCTGTGTGTGTCTGTGTGTGTCTCTGTGTGTCTGCGTCTGTGTATGTGTGTGTCTGTGTATCTGTGTGTGTCTCTCTGTGTGTCTGTGTCTGTGTGTCTCTCTGTGTGTGTCTGTGTGTCTGCGTCTGTGTATGTGTGTGTGTGTGTGTGTGTGTGCCTGTGTGTGTGTCTGTGTCTGTGTGTGTCTGTGTCTGTGTGTCTGTGTGTGTGAGCATGCATTGAGGCAGCTAGGTGCTATAGTGGATGGAATGCCGGACCTGGAGTCAGAAACACCCAAGTTCCAATCCAGGCTCAGACACTTACAGGCCATTTGACCCTAGGTAAGTCATTTGAACTCTCTATGTCTGTTTTCTCATCTGAAAAATGGTGATGATTATGGCAAATCAGAAAAGTTTGTAAAGTGCTCAGCACATGGGAGGCATTTAATAACTTCCCCCTAAAAATGGAATGGAATATTATTGTCCTGAAGAAAGCCTTATTTCATTTTGCCATTGCCTTTGCCAATAGATTCCTTAGTCTGGCACCTACTCCTTTTTATCCCCTTACCTGACCACTCCTCTCCCTGTCTGTATGCCATGCTTTTAGTGAATTCCAAGCCTCTCCCTGAAACAAAAGCTCATCTTTTAAAAAATGACACTCTTCTGATTTTGCCATGTTGTTGCAAGTCTTGCAATACTATAGTGTCTGAAAAAATAAAGTTGTAGGTCCCCAAAAGGGCCATGTGTACACATGGATCAATTATTACCAAGGGAGAGTATGGGGGGAGGGGAACAGTATAAAATATGTCACCAGAGACATATATGACCAGAAAATGAAATGGGTTGCCAATTCAGAGAGAGCAGGTTGTTAAGAGACAGCATGCATTAATAATCTATGCACTACTAAGAGATTTCCCAAAACATTGTTTGGATTCCTTGCATGGAATTTTGGAAGGACATTGTTCAGGTAGAGAAGGCACGGATCTACACTATTAAAGAAAAGAACCACATTGATGAGATCACAGATTCATATACATTCTTTAGGTTAGTAAATATGTAATTTTTCATCTTTGTATCAGCAGAGCCTAACGGAATGTATTTATCTCTCATGGTACAATATGATAAATATTTAAGTGCTTATTATGTGTCAGACACTGTGCTGGGTTCTGGGGATATAAATAAGAAAAATAAAGACCATCCCTGACCTCAAGGAGCTTATAATCTAATAAGAGAAGGAAAAACACAAAAGGAAGTTGAAGGGGTTGGGGGAACAAGGTTGGTAAAGTTGAAACTGAGAGCAGAGAAGCTGGAAGAAAATGAAAACTTAGCTGGAAATTCTGAGCCTTCTAAGCAGGTGGGAAATGAAAAGAGAAAGGCATTTACAGCTAGCATTTGCAAGGGACTTTACAAATATTATCTCATTTTATCCTTAAAACAGCTTTGGGGGGTGTATACTATTATTATCCTCATTTGAAAAATCTAAGGCTAAGGGAGGTTAAGTGACTTACACAGGCTCACATGACTAATAAATGTCTGAGTCTGAATTTTAATTCAGGTCCTCATGATTACAAATCCAGACCTCTATCCACTGTATCACATAATTGACTTAACAAACTTTTGTTATATTGAAGTGAATTGAATTGAAATAAAATGAAACAAACACTCGGGACCATAGCAGTTTCAACATGTTCACCATGATCTCCTACTGATCCATAACCTACTACACCAGCTCCCTGTATAGGGTCTAAAGTACAGAAATTTATGCCAAGATAGACTTCAAAAGAATTGACCCCTCAGGGTAGCCTCCTTCTAGTACAGGCCAAGTCCTGGTTTAGCCATCTATGAAAGTTCACATAGGCCAACCTGATCTAAACCTGGAGATTTCCCTACCAGGGTCACCTGGCTGTGAGCCAGGGTAATAGAGGAAGAGGAGAGTTTTAAGAAGTATTTGTGACAGAAACCAAATGAAAATTGTATTTGTTCCAGATGATAACAGAATTACCAGGAAGACATGTATGACTGCATAATCTCTAGGACAATTGTTTAACCCCTCCCCCCATTAAATGAACTTGTGTTCAAACCTTGGCTTTGTTTATTACCAGTCTATGCACCAAATGGCATCAGTTTCCTTGATGACCATGGTCTCTATGGTGAAAACATCCAGTGCTGTACTAAATGTGTAGTTTGTCTCATGGCCTTGCAAAGGATTCATGAATGTAATTCTACAAGACTGCTGTGTGATCAATTATTTCAGTTCATTATTATTTTACAATCCAACAGGATTTAGCTATTGGTCTCAAATTGAAAGTACTCATATTTAAATGTATTGATTGAGGAAGACCTCTGAAGATAAAGCACATCATGGGTAGACTTAGAATATTCCCTGGCCTAGGAAGTGGAAAGTACGTGGAGAGTGGGGTCCATGGTCTAGGTTAGGTATGGTGCAGGATGACTACTGAGAGTCCTTTACTCACAAGGCTATGAGGTTTCCCTCCACAGAGAAGAGTGATGACTTGACAAGGTTCAGGTGTCCACCAAATGCTCTTCTCTTCTGTCATACAAATACAGATTCCCCCAAATTGTCTCCACTAGAGGAAAATGAGCATGAACATTCCCACCTATACTGATTCAGGGTCAGTGAAAAAAGGTCCTCTGAGGTAATAGAACAAAGTGACAAATCAAGGTATGAATTTCTGAGATCAGAAGTTCAACTGATACTTGATCAAGAAATTCTGAAAGACTGAGGCAAACAAGATTGTGCCCATCTTTACCTTCTGTAATATTAAGTTTTAATTGTTTAGAAACTCTTCTGATTCATGCCTCATATCTCAGCAGAATATTGGTATAAAATATGGGCCTTTCTTAAAGAAGGAATTTTTTTTAAGAGGTAGACAGACAATATAGCCTGCTTTCCTCTTCCTATTCAATTCTGTGTCATATTCATTGTGCATTTGTACTGCCTGTCTCAGATGGATTAGATAGAGAATGGAGAGAAGATAAGGAGGAGGGAGAGAGAAACAAAAAGACAGACAGAGAGATGTATCTATAGATATATCACTATCATATCTCACTATAGATATCTATATATCAATAAGAAATCAATAAGCATTTATTAATCACCTAATATATGTCAGTCATTATTCTAAACTCTTGAAGTACAAAAAGAGGAAAAAAGATAAGCTCCCTAAAGGTATTTACAATCTACTTGGGGAGACAATATACAAACAAACATATGCAAAACAAACTATATATACGAAAAATGGGAAATAACAGTGGAAAGACTGGAATTAAGCTGGGTTTGGGAAGACTTTCTGTAGAAGGTGGGATACTAGGTGGGACTTAAAGGAAGCCAGTGAGGTCAGTAATCAGAGAGAAGGAGGAAGAATGTTTCCAGATGTGGTGGGGGATGGGTGGCTGCTAAAGAAAATGCCCATAGCCAAGAGATAGAGATTCTTGTTCATAGAACAGCATGGTGACCAGTGTCACAGGATCAAAGAGTACATATGGGGACTAAGATGTAAGAAGACTGGAAAAGTAGGAGAGGGCTAAGTTATGAAGGGCTTTGAATGCCAAAGAGAGCATTTTGTATTTGCTCCTAGAGGCAGTAGGAAGTCACTGGAGCTTATTTAGCTGATGGCTTGGGATGGGAGGGCCAGGAGTGATATGGTTGAATTTGCACTTTAGAAAAATTACTTTGTTGTCTAAATTGAGGACAAATTGGAGCGGAGAGAGACTTGAGGTAGACAGACCCACCAATAGGCTATCACTATAATCCAGATGTGAGGTGATGAGAACTTCTGTGGCAGTGTCAGAAGAGAGATAGGGGCATATTTAAGAGATGTTGCAAAGATGAAATCAATAAGCCTAGGTAACAGTTTGGATGTGAAGAGGGGGTGGTGAGAAATAGTGAAAAGTCAAGGGTGATAGGTTTTAAGCCTGAAGGATGGGAGGATGGTGTTGTGCTCTACAGTAACAAAAAAAAAAGTAGGAGGGGGAGGGATTAGGTGGAAAGATTTTGGACATATTGAGTTTAATATGTCTACTGGACATTCAGTTCTAGATGTTTGAAAGACAGTTAGAGATGTGAGATTGGATGTCAACTGAGAAGCAGAGACAAGATAGATAAAGCAGGTAGATTTGAGAATTATCAGGAAAGAGATGATAATTAAATTCATGGGAAGTGACGAGATCACCAAGTAAAGTGTTGCAGGAGAAGATAAGAGGACCCAGGAGAGAACCCTGAGAGATACCTACAATTAGATGACATGCTCTAGAGAAAGATACAGCAAAAGAGTGATCAGATAGGTAGAAAGGGAGTGGTCAGATAGGTAAGAGGAAAACCAGGAGAGAGAAAACCTAGAGAGAAGAAACTATTGAGGAGGAGAGGGTGATAACAGTGTCAAAGACTTCAAAGAGGTCAAGGGGAATGAAAATTGAGAAGAGACCTTTGGATTTTGCAATTAGGACATTATTAGTAATTTTGAAGAGAGGAGTTTGGGTGGATAAAGTCAGAAGCCAGATCTATTTCTATAAAAACCTATAGCAATAATTACCTCATTTTAAGCCTAGTGGGCTTAAAGGTCTTAAAGTAATCTTAAGGTCCATTTAGTTCGATTCTTTTCAGCTTTAAGAAGTTTATTTTAAATAAAAAGTCCCTAGTTGTCACAATCATGAAGCCCCAAGTTAGGAAAAATTCCTAACACTTCTACAGAAGTTGGATTTTCTGCTTAACTTTTCCTTCATACCCATCTCTAGTTAATCTTGGTCCTATACATGGTTAATGAAAATCTCGATTAACTGGAAACATTTGGGTAAAGAAATAATAAGTTATATTATAGTGTCTTTATATGTGCGTGTGTGTAGATATAGATATAGATTATAGATATAGATATAGATGGTATAGATATAGATATACACTACACATATACATAGGTATAGTGAAGCAAAGTTGAGAAAAGAGCCAACCATTTCTTGGGACTTCCCTCAGCTTGAGTCCTGAAATAAATCCAAAACATGAGTTCAGGAATAAAAGGTCTTTAATTGAGATAAGAAGAGAATAAACCTGCCATCCTGGGGGATCTTCTAGTGGATTTCCCAACCAAAGAGATCTGCAAAAATGTTTTTATAGTTCTAGGATGAGATGGGGAAGAGACAGTATGAGTTAGCAAGACCTGATCATGAGAACCCAGTGGCTCTTGGCAATCTGAAAAAAGGAAAGCCACTTCATTCTCCCTGTTTTGCCTTTTGTGCCATGAATCCCAATGGAAGGAGACAAGGACGCTAGAAGCTGAGTTCCAGTTCCAGTTGGACTCACCACAAGGCAAACTCCCTGGGTTGGTGGGAACCTAGGACACTGTTAAGCTCAACCTAATCAAGAGTAAATATCTTAAGAGAAGGAATGTAAGGATATTACTGGAATTTTGACATGGTCATAATGACTAAGAGGTTTAGGCAGTCTGAATTACAATAGATAATAACAATTTTCTTTCATTACATTAACAATCATATTAACAGTTTTGTCAAACCAACAACATAATGTTCATGCTATAGAACAGAGTGTTATAGTAGATAAAATAGAAATGTAAAACAATAGGTAAGGAACTGACAAACCTGCCTATCCAAATAAGCAAAGGAATCATTGCTAAGAGGTATGAGGGATCCCAGGATCTGCCACATCCCTGGAGCTGGTACTTCCTGCTCTGGAACTGGAGATTCCTGGGACTGACACTCCTATTATTTCATCTACTCTATTCCACTGATCCACCATTCTATTTCTTCATTAGTATGAGATAGTTTTGATGATTACCTCCTTATAATGCAGTTTAAGATTTGACACTTCTAGGCTTCCTTCCTTCACATTTTTTTTCACTAATTCCTTTGATATTCTTGACCTTATGTTTTTCCAAATAAATTTTGTTATTATTTTTTCTAACTCAATAACATATTTTTTAAGAAATTTAATTGGGGGGCAGAGCCAATTGGCAGCGTAGCAGCAGCAACATATCGCAGCTCTCACATAGCCACCCCAAAATACCCATAAAATATGACTCTAAACTAATCCTAGAACTCCAAAACGCACACAAATATACTTTCCACTAAAGTCAGCTCGGCTATGAGGAACCATATCAGCACTGCAAACCAAAACCAGCCTGGCCTGAAGTCTTGGCTGAGCCCCCGGGGGTGGCTGGACGGGAGGAGCCTCTCTGGTGAGCGGATTAGCCGCAGCTGCAGTGGCGTTCAGAACTAGGTCAGTGAGACTTGCGAAATCAAGGGAGAAAAGTAGTCTGGCCAAAAGGTCTCCAGGGCTGGAAAGCAAAAGGCAGAGGTTTTGCACCTGCCTCCGCATTGCAGCTTCCCCGCCCTCGGCCTGCAGACTGCAGGAGGACCAAGTGATCGTTCAGAGGCCGAGTGCTCTCGTGTTGAGCTACCTGGATCCGGATCGCGGTCTTGGGCTTTGGTATTGTGGGTCTTCTGTATCCAGCGAGCCGGGTGTGGGAAAGGGACCCAGCACCTTCCCGAGTGCTACAGCAGCCAGGAGGACCCAGCCATTTGGGACAGAGCTTTCCCTTCTAGAAGCAGAGCCCCACAAAGATTTAAAAAAAAAAATCACAAACTGACCAACCATGAATAAGAATAAGCATAAGAAGCAGGGTAAGAACAGCAATCAAAACCTAGATTCCTTCTTTGAAGAAAAGAAGGACCAAGGCAGAGAGATGCAAGACAGCACAGCCAGAGCTCTCTCACCAGGGGCTTCCATTAAACATGAAGATTGCCTTAAAGCTAGAGATGAGCTGAAGAAGGGTTTTGAAAACCAAATAAGAGAAGTGGAAGAAAAATTGGGAAGAGAGATAAGAATGTTGCAAGCAAATCATGAAAAGAGAGTCAGCAATGTGAC
>CM053585.1:368155536-368172657 GCA_028646515.1 Pseudochirops corinnae
GCATATCTGTTAAGGGGAGAAAATGACACGGTGGCCTTTGTAATATTCTTTGGGGTGATTTTATAATTTTGAAACATTGTTGTAACTTCAATCTGTAAAAATCTCATTTGTGTTCAGGCACCTAGGTATGTGATATCGGTTTGTGAAAAGTCACCCTTCCCTCCCCCCACAGCTGTAAAGCATTAACTCTGTCTCTCCCCTGCCCCCAGCCACAAAGCATTAACTCTGTGCCCTCCCTGCCCCCAGCCTAGAGGTATTTCCTCTGAAACCATTAACTCTATAGCTATGATAACAAGAATCTTTTAAAGGCACTACCTCCTTTTGTTCTAGTAAACAAGACTCATCCTATATGAGATTATAGAGATTGGTGCCTAGATTGACATCTTGATCATCTTCTGGGTGAGACCAGCAGCACCTTCAAAGTAGACGTCTGAATTTGAATTCTATATTTTAATTTATTAATGCAGAGGTTATGCCAAGGAAAAACTTGGTAATGACTTCCTGAATCCTGCCCATGTCTCCTAATCCTCCCCTCTCTTACTTATCTTTACTCTCTCCCAGACTAGTGGTGATTGTCCCACTGGGGACCCAGCTGGCCAGTTCCAGTAAGACAATGTTGATCCCTCCCTCCTCCCTTCCTTTCTTCCTTCTTTCATCCATTCCCTCCCTTCTTTCTCTCCTCTCCCTTGGTCCACATATGGAATTCTACACTTATCTGCTGGTGCTCTGCCCAAGGGAATGTAAATTTTGATTACTGAAATCCAGCAAGATATTTTTGGGGTTTACAGGCTAGATTTCTTTTTTATGAATCATTCCTTAAATCGAGATCACTCTGACTCTCATTGATTGACCAACAATGAGTCCTAGCCCAAGCCTCATTTGGTCATTGTTTGGATTCTGATAGCTCGGATGGAGTATAAATTAGCAATTGCTTCTGTTTTGGCCAGAAACTCTGAGGGTCTTCCCCTCTCAGAATGATTTTATTTTTTTGACCAGGTAAAAGAGGCCATCCTTTGCCTCATTTTTACCTATCCTTAATCACTGAATGGATGTTGCATCACACAAACCAAGAACTGGGAAAGACCTTAGCTCAAAAAGGCCAAGGCCTCCCATTCCATCTGAGGCTATCTCCAATGATTTGGATCTATATCTTGTCACTGGACCTAAATGTCTCTAGAGGAGAGAGTGAGGCTGGTGACTTTTCACAGCTCTCCCTCACTTCAATCTAATTCATTTCTGAAAGTCTTTACATCTCCTTCCTGATGTCATGATCCTCTTCCAGAATGAAGGACAAACAACATCTTCAATCTCTCCTTGTCTAGTGGCTCCTTTCCTGTTGCCTATAAACATGCCCATGTCTGCTCCATTCCCAAAAACTGTCACTTGATCCCTCTATCCTCCATAATTATTGTCCCATATGTCACCAATTTTTTGTATCTAAACACCTTGAGAAGTCCATCTAATGTGGATATAAACAGTACCCTAAGGGTTAACAGTAAGGGTTACTTTCCCAGGCCCCTGAGGGTATTTGAGGTTTATTCTTAGCCCATCCCGTAACTTGAGGATGTCTCAAAGCCCCTTTCCCCTTATCTTGAAATACCACCCAACTTGTACCAAAAGAATTGCTTTTGTCCCCCTTGTCCTGTGTTCCCCATCCTGTGTCATTCATCTTCCTCATCATGTGTCCTGACAATTTTTCCTTATCTTGTGTCATCCATCTTCCTCATCCTGTCCCTAAATCTCCAATCTCCATTAGAAACCCTAAAATTACATCATCTTCCTACAGGCTGTATAGCTTTCTGGCTATATGTCTGATCTTTTTCCTATATCAATGCCTTTGTTTAGCTCCTCGTTAAGTCTCAGACCCACATGCTTTTGTGTTAATAAAGATGCCTTTGGCTAAAGAGAAGGTCTGATTGAATTCTTTCAAAACCTGACCTAACTGTCCCAACTCTGACCCTCAACACATCTATAATATGTGCCTACAATTCCTTTCCTCTCGCTCTCTTCTTAACTCTATAGCTCATCTTCCAGCATCCTCATTCATACTAAAGAGCTCTGCCCAAAGTTACTAATGATCTCTTAAAAGACAAATATAAAGCCTTTTTCTACAGCAGAATGGCATTGGTAGAATAATTAAGTAATTCTAGATGCAGCCAAAGCCAGAACTGAGGAGCAGTAAAGGGATGGAGACACAGTGTGAAGGAGCAAACTTGGACTTCATTCTTTGCTGGCTATGTTACATGGATTGTGCAGGTACAATAGAGCAGGCACCAATTGTCTTGCAACCCTAACCTCTTTCCTCCTGTCAAGACATAGTATTAACCGAGGTAATATTTTAAGTTTGGAGGGCTGTGCAGGCAGACAGGGGATCAAACCAACTGGAGGTATTGGTTGCTTGTCTTTCATAATCAATTCTTTGCTTTTTGGTATTTGTTAGTCACCCAAGGAAGTGCTATAAATCTGGAACCCAGTATTTAGCACAGTCTGGTACATAAGTAAGTGCTTAGTAAAGATTTATTGACCGACTTTGTGACAACAGAGCTCCAGGGAAGAGGAGTGGTTTTGATTGTTTATGAATTTAAGTGCTAGTCTTTGCATTTTTTTAAAGATTAAATAAAGGTTATCACATATCAATGTTTTCATTAGCCTGTGTACTTGTGTGAGAGCCAAGGACCTTTTTTTCCTTTATTTGTGGAGATCTAGACACAAGCCAAATTTCTAAGGTTCACTGGAAACACCTCTGTGGAGGCAGAACAAGCCAAATTCTTGTGAGCTGAGCAACTTGGGTACCGATCCAAGTTAAAGGTTATGATTAATTAAAGAAGCCCCCAAGATTGAACACAACACCAGAACTTCAGTTCTGGCTATAGGATATCATTAGGGCCATAGATACCAAAGTCTCATTATGTCTTACATACATACATACATACACATACACACATATACACATATGTTTATATGTGTACATGTGTAGTGGAAGGAGCAAAATCACCATCCCATAATGCTTTTGTGTGGAAAGTCCACCAGATTTAGAGTCAGATAACTGGCTTTACATACTAATTCTGCTACTGCCTGTGTCACCTGTAGGGGGAAATAGGAACCACAATTATTTCGCAACCATCTGGTGGCCTAGTAGAAAATCCTGAAACCCTGTTGAAGGAAAAACAAAAAAATAACAAACAATTCACAGACATGGTAAAGAGAATGGTCTCACCCACTGTTGTAACAACTATTTGCAATCCTTGGTTTAGAGACTCTGCAGTTTTGTCTAAAAAGACCTTTTACAAAACTGTAAAAATTTTCTCTTCCTCTTGTTTCTTGACCAGAGAACATTTCCTTATTGTGATAATAAATTTTATCAGTTATATTTCAAATACTCCTCATTTTTCCCTTGAAAAACTTCCCTCTTTCTCTATCCCTCCCTCTCCTGTAAAATGCTTTAGTTATCTATCATAAATTGCTACAGAAAGCTGCTGATTGGCTACATACTCTAAGCAAGGCTGAAAGCCCCTTGTAAAAACCAAATGTGTACTCGAGGAAGTAAAGCTGCTATTGAGCAAGAACAGTCTTCCTTAAAATGCCGATCTCTCTGCTGTGAATTTGGCCTCTTATCTTTGACCCACAGTCACCAGACCTGTTGATGGCTGCACTTCTCCCAAAGGTTACTTGACCTTTAGGTAGCCAAGTGGCATAGTGAATAGTAATGTTGACCTGGAGTCAAGAAGATTCGAGTCTAAATCCAGTCTCAGACACTTAGTAGCTATATGACTCCAGTTGTCATTTAACCTCTCCCAGGTTTATTTTCCTCATTTGTAAAATGGAAATAGTAGTGCCTACCTACCTCTGTAGTTATGAGAATCAAAGAAGATCATATCCGTAAAGTGCTTTGCAAACATTGAAGTCATATATAAATGTTCCACGCTGACTATTAACCTCTTAACCTTGGTTTCTTTATCTGTGAAATGAAGGGGTCGGACGAGATGACATATAAGGGTCTTTCCAACTCTAAATCTCTGATCCTGTGATCTTCAAATGGAACAGTCGGAAGATATAGATGCTATCTCTTACAGCCTATCATAGCTTTTATTACAACTTCTTTTACTTCTTCCTAGTTTTCCATTCTATGAAGACTTCTTCCAAAGAAATCCAATTCTAACACATCACAATAGGATGGAAATGGCCCTTGGTTCTTGAATGTTATGCCAGTGGAAATGAAGCTCTAGTAGTTCCTACTAAGCTTCAAAGGCTTCAAAAGTATTGGCCTGGGCGTGAGCTGAACCCAAGGATTAGTCTTGCTAAGGTAAGAGGAACTTGTTGGCCACCAAATGGTTTCTGTTGTTTTTGTTGTTGTCTGGCTACACAGTACTATGTTCTGGGTTGGTGCTTTCCCACCCACAGAGAAAAATATCACTTGTATTTCGAAGTTTTGTTCAAAGAAAACTACTTCTTTGTATGTTTTCTGAACAAGGACCTTCTTAAGTTCCTTTGACTATTTAGCTTTAAATGGTAGTATCTATTTGAAAAGAGTCATTTCCAAGACTCCATTAATTTGTGAAAAGTCCCATATCTTATCACCATTTCAGACTTTAAAAATAAGGCACAGAGATGGTCACTTATATAGACAAAGTTATAAGGTGATCTAGCAGCAGAAAGAATGAAACATGATATAATGTTCCTCTGCTCTGCACATTGATTTCCTATCACATATTAGTTTCCTTTTCCATACTAAGACATAGAAAACATAATTAATTACTTTGTGTTATCTCAGCTTTTATAATACTTTTTTGTGAGCTTCCTATGTATTAAACAACTTATTAGAGAATGCATCAAATCCCAGTTTTTCCTCAAAATTTGCCTTAGGACACAACCAAAAATCACTTGTAAGCTCAGATTTCCCATTCTCCACCATCTCAGTCATTTTTGACTCAAATTCCTTCCTATGGTCTTGACCTCTGAGTGTCTCTGGACTTACATAATGTATTTGTCCTTTTCAGAGTAACCAAGTAAAATATAACAAATAAAAGAGAGAAGACAAACAAAAATATGTATTAACCTATTAAATCATCTATTCCCAAGAACAATAGTTCATAGCAATTAGAGATGGAAAAGACCTATTAAGTCATTTTATTTCCTCTGTGCCAAGGCAGGTTCAAGTCCAGAACACTAGAAGCCAAGCTGTCGCTCAGTTTCCAGCCCTGCCTATCCAGTCTTTAGATTGTATCTGTTGCTGGAATCTGCTGGAGGGAAACGAAAAAAAAAATATCTAAAAGTTGGAGTATTCAGTGGAATAAGGGCAGTGCAGAGGATGGAAAGATAACCGATGAATAGCTAGCCCTTAATAAATGCCCTAATCAGTGGTAATTACCAGACATTTTCATAGATAGCTGGCTGAAAATTTAGGGCCAAACTAATAATAAGAAAATGGCATCACTTTTGGCGTTCTTCCCGGTCGCAATTCTCTCTTTGTATATTACTGGATTTTAGTTGATCTTTTCTGACTTCATATAATGGTTGGCCTTGTTTCCATGACAGATTCCCTGTCTTCCCAATTAACCTCTGGTTCACATCATGTCAGTAACTGAATTTTCACATGGGGAATATAGATGCTGACTAGTTTTTCCCATAATTACCTACCACAGCAAAGATTATTTGAAGTATACCACCAAGATATGGAGGTAATCATTAACAAAATGGCCACTTTTTCTTTTGTCTTTTAATTAGTTACTGTATTTTTCAGGAGACTTAATTTTTTTCACCTTTATTTAAGGCCTTTTTTTTTTCTAGAGGAAATACCATGTACCATGATATAATTGAAAGAGTATTTGCCTGGGAATCAAAAGTCCTAGTTTCAAGCCTTAGGTTTTCCACTAATCAACTTTACAGCCTTGAACAAGTAATTAAACTCTCTGGGCCTTAGTTTCCTTATCCATAACCATCATAGTGATGATGTTAGCTAAGATTTATATAGCACTCACTATGTGCTGGACACTATGTTAAGCACTTAACAATTATTATTTCATTTGATCCTCCCAACAACTCTGCAATTTAAGTGCCAATTTTATTCCCATTTTGTAAATGAGAAAGCCAAGGCAAAGAGAAGTTAAGTGAGTTGCCCAGGGTCACACAACCAGTAAGTGTCTGAGTTCAGATTTAAACTTATATCTTATTGAATTCAGTCCCAGGGCATTGTCCACTGCGTCTCATAGCTGTGCCCCTAATCTGTGGCATATGGGTGTTGACCTAAACAATCTCGATTAGTTTCTGTTCTACCATTCCAGTATGCTACTGTAGGGTTGTGATGTCCTGTTTATCAAAAGGATATATTGTGGACAAGATTCTTCTCTGTCTTCTTCCTCTGTCAACATTCCTCCATCCTGATATTGAGGGAGAATTTAGGATTATGAGAGAATAAATATTTCATGCCTTGGGTGCTCTTTCGCACTAATTCTTTCCCAAAGAAGGGAAATTTTAACACTGTTTTCAAATTTCAACATAAATTTTCTTTGAAAAGCATTAATCCCACTAGACTCCACAGAGAACTTGAATTAGAACTAACCACAAAGTGTTGAGGGTTAACCCTAAGGGCAAGTCAGTATTAGATCATTTCCAAGAGGGAGTTGTGTCTCCTACTTACAAAACCCTCCATGAGAGAAAACCTACAGTTTAATTTAGTAACTTAATCACTTTTGTAGTTCAAAAGTTTGCAAAAAATGAAAATATGAATCTTGGTCTCAGAGGCATAAAAAGAGAGCTTCCACAGGATTTGAGATAGAAGGGACTTCAGAGGTCATCTGGACAAAAGGAAGAGAACATTTGAAGCATGTGACTTTATGCCTATCCACCAATTTTGGAATCATAAAGAAAGCAATAGCTACCATATAGGAAGAATAGTAGTTAAGACACCCAAAACTTGACAAATGACAAAATACAAGAAAAGAGTTAGCAATAAAAAAAACAACATTACACCAGATGTCTATATATAAATTCACAGAATATCAGTAACAAGCAAAAGAAACTAGAGATCCTAATGTAAGGAAATAACTTTGGTCTCATAAATTTCCCTGAGACTTGGTAGAATGAGACAAATAACTAGAATATGGTTGTAGAATAAATCTATTACATGAATAATAATTCACTTTATTCAAAAGAAATAAGGATAGTTAAAGGATCAGGGCAGGATGCCAGAATAAGGCCCAGCATATCACTGTAAGAATATATAAGATTATATCTTAAATATATGCTCATGTGAAAGAATGGAGGAATCACAAGGGAAAAGATGGTAGAGAGAATTTGGGTAGAAATCAACAGAGACAAGTATAGAAGTGGTATTGTCATCAATATTTGACAGCCTGCAAAGGCAAAAAGATTTTTGGAAAGGAGCATAAGTCTGGTACAGAAACACAACTGAGGAGTAACAGAAAGTTTTAATTATCCAGACTTCTACTCAAGTTCTATCTTGGCCAAAAGCAAAGCAGCAAATAATTTCTCCACTTTGCTGTATGGTAATTGCATCCTTGAAAGGTGGGGGTAACCAACAAAGGGAAATTCTGTTCTAGATCTGATTATCGCCAACAAAGAAATATTTCCTGGGGTAGAAATTGTGGGAAACTCAAAGGGTAGTGAACACTACATCTTGGAATTTGTGATGGATAGAGGAAGAAAAGAAAATTGAGAATAGCACAATATACCTTCTGTTTTTTTGAAAGTAGATTTCAAAGCTTTCAGACGATAGGGTAGATCAACCCCTGGGACTAAAATTCCATAGGGAAAGTCAGCACAGGAAAGATGGGAAGCTTCTCCAAAGGTTGCTTATTGCCTCTAGGGAAAAAAAAAAACACTATAAATTTCTCTGTTTAGCTTTTAAAGATCCTCTCAACCTGATCCAAACCTATCTTACTGTAATGGCAAGCAAAGGAGTATTTAGCTCCTTGTTTCAGTTATTCAGGTATTTAGCACCTTGTTTCAGTTTTTGAACTTTGCCTATGATTACATCAAGTTAGATGTTAGAAACAGAACAGTGGGAGGGATTTGACAAAGACGGGAACAGGAAAGTTGTAAGAGGTGGGCAGAACAGGGAGGGGCTGATGACATAAAAAGCTGGAACAACAGCTGGAACTGAGCAGAACTGGAAGGAAGCATGGCTGCTGCGGTGCCAGCACTTTGTCTGTCTGTGTTGACGTTACTTTGTCAGACCTGTCTGCTGATAGAAGATGTTGCTACTGTTGCAGAAGCCCTGGGACCTTACTGCTAGTTCAGAAACCCTGAAAGAGGTCTTTCTTGTTGTCTATTTATAAAAGTCCTGGGACTTTACTGATGATTTGTGTTGATTTCTCAGACCCTATTTGTTGGTCTGTGTTGATTTCACAGGCAGAAAGTGAATCGATGATGGTGCTGGTAATGTATACGAATATTGTGGCACTGTTAAGTTTTCTCTTCCCAGAACAGAGACTTTGAAGGGCTTGAGTTATACTGGTCACTGTGAGCTTCAAAGAGGAACTGGAACAGGAAATAGAACAGGAGCTCAGAGCTGCTAACCTGTGAATCTAGGTGATGATTGGGTGAATTCAGGCAAGAGCTGGGAGAATGGAAAAAGAACCATGAAATTTGGGAACCAGCCTCAAGTCAAGGTGAAAGGATCTTTCCTTGGGTACTTAGTACTGACCGACAAGATCATGATTTACTGTGACCTAGGGGTGGGAGAATTCTGTACTTTGTACCTTGTACCCCTTACAGATGATTGAATTAAGGATGATTGGAAGCTAGTCTCCAATCAAGATGAAAGAAGACTGGTGAGATTAAGACAATGTGACCTAGGGGTGAGAGATACTTTGAATCCCTTAAGGATGATTGAGTTAAGGACTTCCTGAATGATATCTTTTGTTTAAGAATATGTGATCACTTTAGTGATAAGTTGTTATGTTACCATTCAGCGGTTCTCAACCTTCCTAATGCTGCAACCCTTTAATACAGTTCCTCATGTTGTGGTGACCCCCAATCATAAAATTATTTTTGTTGCTACTTCATAACTGTAATTTTGCTACTGTTATGAATTGTGATGTAAATATCTGACATGCAGGATGTATTTTCATTGTTACAAATTGAACATAACTCACAGGTTGAGAACCACTGTGTTACATCATTGTAAATGCTGTGCTTTGGTTTCTGTGAATGTTTGCTGCTGAATAAATAGAGAGTTCACTGTACTATGTGATCAGAATCTCAGAGCTCTTCACAGCAGCACTCCTCTGGAGAGCTGTTCGTGCTTGGCTTTACACTTGCCAATTTCATTGCATATTAACTCTCCCTCCTTCACTCTATGATCCAGCCAAACTGGCCTTACCTTTGTTCCTAAAACAAAGCATTCCATCTCCCATCTTATGCTTTTGCCTCAGTCACATCACATGCTTGAAATGTACTTTGTCTTTACTTCCATCTTATAGAGTCCTCCTATTCCTTTAAGATGGTGCTCAAGCACTACCTTCTATGTGAAGCATTTCCCTGATCTCCTTCCTATTGCCCTATCTCCTAAAGCTCCCTCATGCTTATTAATGGGTTGTATTCATATTTATTCACGTTGTATGCTGAACATATTTGTATGAGTTCTTGCCGTTTATTTATTTGTACTTATATATCCAGCACCTCACATATATATGATTGTTTTTGCATTGATTGAAAATGAGAATGAAATTCTGAAGACAAAAAGAGGCATGACTTCAATGATGAGGATGCCCTAAGGAGCCTGATGAGAATGCACAGTGAACTTGCCGACTTAGGCTTCTTGTTTTTCTCTATTTTGTTTTTGGGTTGTTGTTTGTTTGTTTTAATAAACAGAATATAGAGTCAAAAGCAAGTGTTGAGGGTGAAGAATTCGTATTATACAGTACTGTTTCAGAATCAGGTATGCAGAATGATTAGAGACTGGGGAGCAAAGCTCGGGACAACAAAAAGTTCTGAAGGTGCTTCTTTCTTTTTTTTAAGATATAAAGGAGAAAGCACTTTAATTGGTATCATGAAAGAATTGAATGTTGGGTGTGTGTTGCCAGAATTGAGAACTCAGCAGCTATAGTAATGGTTAAAAGTAAGTTTGGTTGTGATCGTTCTCACTTTTGACATATTGAAATAGTAATTTTATATACATATATTTGTTTTATTGATTGCCGTGCTATCAAAAATAGTCGCTATAATAACAGCATTTATCGAGCACTTTAACATTTTCAAAATGATTTACAAATATGAATTCATTTTATCCTTACTGCAACCCTGTGAAGAGGGATGCCATTATTCTCTTCATTTCATTTTATAGATAAGAAAACTGAGGCAGAGATTAAGTGATTAGCCCAGGATTACACAGCTAGTAAGTAGTTCCAACTAAGATGTTTTGTTGTTGTGTTGTTCAGTCATATCCACCTCTTCCTGACCTCATGGACCACAGCATACCTAGGGCCTTCTATCCTCCACTACCCCTCAAAGTCTGTTCAAGTTCATGTTTATCCATCTCATCTTTTTCTTTTTGCATCAATCTTTCCCAATTTCGAGGTCTTTTCCAACAAATCCCATTTTCTCCCTACTACTACATATCCAACACTCTGTCTTCCACCAATGTAAATAAATATTTCAGCCAGTAACTTTTATGTTTATTTAAGCCTAGGAGAATAGGAGAGTTGATATAGAGGGATGAGCAAATGAAGTTTGTCTAATTTATTAAATAAGAATTGGGGTGAAGAATCCGAATTTTTTCATGAGAAATATGCTGCTGCTTCAATAATTAATATAGAAACATTAGAACACTTCTCTCAATTACTTTAGAATCCAGAATGTGACTGAATAAGAATAAGAAAAATGGATGAGTTGAAGATAGAGGGGTAATCTTATCTCCCAGACTACACATTGGGGTGTCCACCTTTAAGCTCTACAATTTTTGCCTCTTAAAGTGAATGAAAACACATTTATTTTCTAATGAGAAATCAAAAATAGAGGAGATTCAGTGGTTTTACTTAGGACTTCTTTTCCTTTTAGTTTCCAATTTTGGAACATTTGACTTAAGAAAAGAACATTCAATTCAGCAAAACTTTATTAATCACCTGCTGTGTGCAAGGTTCTGAGAATGTAAAGACAAAAACAAGACAATTCCCACCCCCAGGGAACTTACATTCTAGTAGGGATGGCTGCTACTGCCCCTTCTGACAGCTTATATCCCCAATTCTTTTCCACATCTTCATTCAGGATAGGGGGATAGATAATAAAGGCAGCAGATACAATAAATCTAGAGACCAAGTAGTGAGTAGTAATGTTTTTATCCCAGCTAGGGTCAAGCAGCCAGCTGTTCTTTTACCCTTGGCAAGAGAGTATGTAAACCTTGTTTGGTTCTCAAAAGTAGTTTCATAGGTTATTAATTTCCATAGGAATAATATTAATGGGTAGCTGTTACTACCCTGTATCAGGAATGCCTTCATAATCACCTATCTCAAAATCTATGGAATCTCCATGGGATATCGAACTCATCCCTTAAAATCCAACTCAAATGTTGTATCCTCTAGAAAGCACTCCCTGATCTCTATGTCAAATACTTTGTTCTTCACATATATTTATAATAACAATGTATATTTTTATTTTGCTATGTCATGCTATGTTAATTATGTGTTAATTATTATAATATTACATTTATTGTATTATTTTGATATTATATTTACGTATTCTAATGTGTATCTCTCACAGTACATTTTGAGGACAGAGAATATCTTAGCTAAGCTTTATATCTATTTATATATACTCTGTACAGAGTATATACTTAATCAATTTTGACAGAAAAATAAAATTAAGAAAGAGGAATGGACTGGGAAAAGGGGAGGTAAGAAGAGATAAATTGTCTCACATAAAAAAGAGAAACAAAAGAGAGGAAGTAGTGGAGTACACTGGAAGAGAAGATGGGGAGGGAGTTGCTATGCAATGCTGGAACCTTATTATTTTCATTAGAATTGTCCCTGGGCTTTGGATCTCCAGTCAAGAGTTCTTTTTAATAGACTACATAATCTTAAAGCCAGTTCATACTTTTTGTTCTGTCCTGGAACATCCAGCACCTCTAAGCTCAAATATTTCACTAGGAGTCTCAAAAATACTAAAATGGAATGGTAGGAGGGAGAGACTGAAGAGGAAAAGAACACTAAAATACCCAGACCTATAAGACCAGGTACATCCTCATTCATTATCTGTCCTTTCAGATTGTCTAAAGAATACTGAGGTCTCTGTGAGATGAGATGTACAGGGCACCACAGGGATTCAGACTAAGAAGAGGGATTGAGAAAAGGAGAAGGAAGCCTTGGATGATATACTAAAATGGAAAATATGAATCAAAGAAAGAAGGGAAACGCCTTTTCTCTCTCTGGGATTTTTTGGCTTATAGGAAAAACTTGGTTTCAGGCACTGACAGTTTCTGTTCTGTTCAATTATTCCAAGGTGATAATTTTTTTTCAGCATGATTTTCATCCCCTAATCAATCATAGCAAGTGAATGACATGATATGTTTTTAATCTTTCAAGGTGGCATTTGGCCAATGACCCTAAAATCTAGGTATTTCTTTCAAATATTCAAATCTGTTAGCTTTGCCAAATTAAATTGAAGATCCTATTAGATAACATTTTTAGTTTTATTTTGTATCTTGTTGCTGTTTTGTTGCTATTGTTGTTTTAAGGAAGATTTTCAGACCTTCAGCTTGTGGTCTTGTACAAGACCAAAGGATATAAAGGCAGAGTAAAATGATACAGAGAGGAGTTGGCAGAACGTTTCTACCCATCAGAATAGGTTCAGTTCAGGTTTAGAATCATGATTCCAGTTGGTTCTTATTTAATCTGAATCAGTCACATTGCATGTTATACATAAGGGACATACTTTGTAATCAGGTCCAAAATACCAAATACACAGTTTCTTCCTCCTTCCCTCTCAGTGCTGAAATGCTTGGACAATATACTAGACAGGCATGTGCATGGCTCTGGCTCTCTGGGTTTGGACAGAATTCCTTTTTGGTTCTAGGTCACTGCATTGCATTGTGAGATGAATGTTTCTCTGAACACACAAACATCACCACAGTTTGGGAAAGGGGTGTCAAGCTGGCAACTACATTATACATTCCGGGTGGGCCAGTGCAACTAGGTTTGGACTTGATCAAGCACCTCAAACTATGTTTCAAATGTTTTCAGTTCAGGCAAAATTTTGACTGCATTTGGCCCAACATTTTTCCTTAGTTGTTTTTTTTTTAAACCCCTGTGTATTTCAAGAGAAATGTAATCCATATGTTTCTGATTCATTTACACTTAACTCATCAAAATATTGTTTTGTGAAAACCACTTGATGTCCAGGCCTCCTTAGGAGTCCTTTTAATGAGTCTTTAAAAAAAAAAAACTTTTTTCTTAGAAATAGGAAATCACATTTTCCCCCAGAGAGCTCAAATTTCAAAAGATCTGAATTCTATCTAGAACACCAAGCCCATAGGTTTCAAGGGGGTTCTAAATTTGACAAAACTCCTATGCTTTAGACACAAAGGACTCATAAACAGATTTGACTAGTCATTAGAAACATCTAAATGCACTGCAATACAACTTCCATATTACAACCTCCTAGGTATACAATGTGTGTAACAAGGGTCTGATGACTACCTCTCTGTACACAAAAGAAATAATGAAAGGTTTTGGTAATGTAATCAAGGTCCTTCTGTTCAAACCTTTGAATGCTTCAGAATCCGGAGAGTTTATAGGATTTATAGCTTGAAGTGACTTCAAAAGTCATGTAGTCAAACATCATCATTTTATAGAAATTGAGGCACAAATAAGGCTTATTGTCATATATATAGTAAATGGTAGAACCAGAATTCAAACTCAGGTCCCTTGATTTTGAATCTAGTACTCTCCCCACAGCACCACATTTATTCTAAAATGAGGGAAAGGTAACCAGAAAGAACAAGCAAACTTAGTTATGTGAAATGTATTTTAAGAATCTGATTTAAAAAAACTATCTTATCTGTTTAATTCTATAACCACTAAAATGTAATATGTAAGTTTGTATGGTGTTCTTTTCTCCTATTCAAGGGTAGGACAGGGCTATGTCCTGTAGTAATTATCTAGGCCCCAAAGAAAGAAGAACCTTAATGCCTGTGTTTCTACAAATATCCAATTAGATTGGATTTATCCATCAATGCCAAAGAGAATTTTGAAAGGAATAATATGTACCAGCTAGACTTCAGACTTTTCACTTTAGAGTTTATTAGACACTCTTCTCAAAAAAATATCCTGAAGTATACAAGGCAAGAATCATTATCCCTATTTTACAGATGACGAAATGGACACAGCTGACTTGTCCACGGTCACATGCTGGCAATTCAATAATTATTTATTAAACATTTACTGGGTATAAGACACTTTGCTGGCAATGGAAACAGAGGCAAAAATACAATGGACTCTCCTCTCAACAGCTACATCAAAGCCAGAAATCAAACCACTTTCTTGGAAACATCCTTTATATCATTTCACACCCCCTAACAATCAGGTCAGTGTATCATCATCCCTATTTCATAGATGAGTAAACAGGCTGATGAGATGAGATGAGAACATACAACTTATAAGTTAACTTTAACTTATAAGAACATGCAACTTGGAAGTGGCAGAGCTGTGACTGAAGAAATGTACTCTTGACACCATGCCACCCATCACTAAGCACTAGTTATACATGTATTTGTATAATTTCTGTGAGAGTAGAGTAGTATCTGGACAGTATTTCCAAATGGAACTGAAGGGAATCCTATGAGTTCTACTCCCACTGAACTGTCTAAGAGGCATTCTCAATCCTCTCCTAACCTATTTTGGAACACATCAACTTTTAAAAGGACGCTTGGTCACAGTGTCACCTGTACTTCATTTTGCAGGTAGAATGTAAACTCTTTGAAGACAGATTATTTCATTGTTTTTCTTTGTGTCCTTGCCCTTGAAAGTTTCTTGCAAATAAAGGGTACTTGATAAATTTCATTGAATTGTGTCCTGTATCCTGTTCTTGTGTATCTTACTCTTGTCCCTACCATGACACACGTAGAAACACATAGGCTGTCCAATGAAGATTCTCATTTGTATTCAATATATTCAGCTGTTCAGTATCTAAGTGATAATGTCTTTCATTTGCCAGGGGAGATAATCTTCCCTCATCACTGACATTATCACTGACTTGTATCATACTCATGATGTGTTTTCAGTAAGAACATCTACAACATCCTGTGCAAGTAGTGATTACTAATTTTATTGTTTGGAATAGCAGTTAGCACAGTTGTATAATAATTCATATTCATCTACATCCGTATACACATAGAATTCCCAGGTGAATTTCTTGTAGCAGATAGTAGACAGAAGAGAATGTTGTAGTTCAGGACTGCCATGAGGGTCCCCAGTCAGAGCTGAGCTAAACTGGTCACAGTAAACATTCTGAGAAATGCCCCAGAGATCCAGCTCTAGAGAGTACTGAAGGTTCCTTTCCTTTTTTCCTCAAGGTTTATGCATAATGATGAGGAAAAAACAACTTTCCCCTTTGCCACCTGGGGGTAAGGAAGGTAGAAAGGGAAGCAATGGCTGTCTGTGGGGGCCCTGTGCAGAGGACCTGCAAAATGAGGAAATTCTGGGAAATCTGTTTTGGTACAAGCTGCTGTTTGTTGACCTTGAGGGTTCACTTCTGATTTATAAGCAGGAATAAAAGAAATATCATTCTGTTTTCTCTTAGCATCACTTACCTTGTTTGGCATTAATTTTTGTTTTGTTTGGGGGACAGGGGTGTTTCTTTTTTTTTTTTTTTTTTAGACCACCTAACGTGAAGACCTGACTTAAAGGAAATTACTCTCTGGTAAAACGCAAAGCTCAAGTATTTGCAAAGCAATAATGCCCTCTAATGGAACTACAAAGGACACCATAGCACTTTGCAAATTCTACTTAGCTGATCTCAGTGCAGAGTTGCTTGTCTTAATCTAATTTACCACAATAGTATATAGGCTACAAGTTTTAGAAACAAGCATCCAAGTTAACATTAATGACATATTTTGGTATGAAAGAATCATTGAAATCGTCATGACTGCCTCCATCTTGTGCCCAGGTCCTTGCTGAAGTGAGTGGGAGGAGCCCCTGATTGAATTCATCTTCTTATCCATTTCAACTTCAATACCCAACAGATGTGCCAAAATGAAGTAAGAACATCCTCAGCTTACATTTGTGTAATGCTTTTGGTTACAAAGCACTTTCTTGGAAACATCCTTTATATCATTTCATGCCCACTAACAATCAGGTCAGTGTATCATCATCCCTATTTCATAGATGAGTAAACAGGCTCAGTTAAATGATGAGAACATAGAATGTATAAGTTAACCTTAACTTACAAGAACATGCAACTTGGAAGTGGCAGAGCTGTGACTGAAGAAATGTTTTACCCCCTTCCATCCAACTGCTCAGTTGTGGTGTGGCTTTTTTTAAAGCATCTTTTATGACATCTTTTTCTCACCCCGCCCCTTCATGCTTCTATAAGAGCCTCACGTGTTTGATAACTTGTGAATTTGGTTTATGCTTAGTTTCTTTCAGATTCAAGAACTCTTTCCCAAAGGTATATATGTTTTACTTTTTAGACAATTTCATTTCTCATGAAGGCCCACCCACCATAGCGGAAGTCCTCCTGGGACAGACTAAAGATGGGCATGAATCCAAATGACTCAGTATTAAATATAATAGAAGTATTTGTGCAGACATACTGACTTGAAAGTATTCAGAGAGACCCATATGTACAATTTTTTCAGAAAGATCAGTGATTGACTTAAATTGAACTTCAAATGAGACTCAACTGTCTGGTTATTAAGTTATCTTTTCTTTCCTTTATTGATCAGTTAAGTAATTAATAGTGAATAAAGGGGGCAGAGCTAAGACGGCTGAGTAAAAGCAGGAACTTACTTGATGAGATGATTGACTACCAGTCTTCTGTAGACTTGTAAACATGGGGCTGCAGGAATTGGGAATTTTCTATGTGATATCAACAGATTGAGAATCCTTCAGGGAACCATTACCATTCCCATTTCCTGTACCATTCATTTTGTTTAAAGTAGGTTTTTGT
>CM053585.1:368173157-368175657 GCA_028646515.1 Pseudochirops corinnae
CAAGTGAGTAGTTGATGGTTAAATCTGATAGTGTTACATGAATTTACTTCCCTCAATACCAGGTTATAGTAAACAAAATGAGGCTTTTGCTTCTTCTACAACTTACTATCTTATGAAGGTAATAAGTCTTAATCTCACAATATACCTTAGTAGAAGTCACCTTTCCGGATGCATGACTCTGTTATTTCATAGTTCTGCTTCCCTAGTTACCATGCATTCTTAGGGTGGTAATGCTTGAGAAAGTGCTGATGGTATCAGTGATATCCCCTCCCCATACTGTTCTGCTGTTCTTCTCCTTCATAACAACATTGAGGAAAGCCTCCCCGTAATGAGTCTAAGGGAGATCATGTTCTGGAGTCACACCCATCAGCAGTTGTTGGGACGTTTGGACCCTTATCCCAAACCTACAACAAGGTTGAGGCTAAGGTAACGAAAAAAAAAGAGATAGGTTGCTTCTTAGCAGTGCTATAGGTCAGGAACATTAAGTGTATTAAATGAATTATGTGTGGGCTCAGATTTAGTCACAGGATGTGGGAGGCCTGACCTCAGGTGTACAGGAGGAGCTCTGCGGTAAGATCCTTGCGTGATCTCTAACCGTAGCTGACTTTCAATACAGCACCAGTTAAATGTGATTCATCCAGCTTTTTCAGACATGACACATTCACTCACCAGGTTTGCAAAAGCATGGTAGTTTCCATCAAAGTTCAGAATGAAAATTTTAAAACCAACCCCATTTAAATAGCTGGAGTTAATTTGTAAAACTTAAAGTAGGGAGCCCTCCAGTGGCCTCTGGGGGGAAAAACCTGAAGTTGGTAGTTTTGCAAATAGTTTCTTTCAAAAGATAGAATGAAATGCTTCAATGTCACAAATTAATTATAGGAAAAACTGACCGCAGTGGAAAGAAGTCCATTATCTCTTTCCCCTGAACCCTTTCTGTTGATGCCATTCCCTTGGCATTTACTATTAAAAGTTTTACCTTTTACTTTTTACCTTCTCACGGAAACTAAAAAATCCTTAAGGACTAGAATGGACTCTGATGATAGTTTGGGATCCTCCTCAGAACTTAGCCCAGTGCTGTCTATACAGAAGGTGCTCAACACATCTGTTAATTTGCTGATGAAAAATTCATCAAATCAAGACAACATGATTTAACGATAAGAACACTTCCTTTGGAGTCCGGACACATCCTAGCTATTACTTGTATAACTACAATAAGTAGCTTAGCCTCTCTGGGTCTCAGTTTCCTCATCTGTAAAGGAAGGGGGAGAGTGGACAAGTTGGCCTCTAAATTCCCTTTTAGCTCTTAATCTATTCTATTATCACATGAATTTTACACAGTTCCTTCCAAATACTGCCCTGTAGGTCCTATAATATCAATTTAGGTTGTTTCAGGTGACTAGTAAGAATTTTTGTATAATTTTAGATTTTTTAAAAATCACGAAGACTTAACAAGATTGGTCAGTCATCTATTAGAAAAGACCCTTACCTATACATTTCAGTTAGTACTTAGCTCCACAAAGTTCAACTAGCAGTGAAAGGAGAGAACAGCAGGTTAGTACTCTCCTTAAAATTTAGTTTCTAATAGTTGAACTCAGGACTTCTTGCCTCAACATATTAGTGGCAACTCAGGTTTGTGAGGGCTCCTCTGGATACTCTAAGAGCATAATTCAGTGAAAAGTGAAGGATAGAAAGTGTAGCCTTCTGGCTCAAAGACAGGATTAGGATTAAGATGAGGTGAAAAGATGTAAGGAAGAGGGAGAAGGAAAAAGAAGAACATGCTGAAAACAGCTCCTGTGAAGGATGGCCAGCAACTGATTAGCATGTATTAGAATTCTATATAAAATTTCTTACAGAAATAAATAAATGATAAGTAAAATAATGCTTATTTTAGCAGTACATAAACTAAAAAGAGGAAAACGAGGTGGCAGCTCTGAGTTCAAATTCTGCCTCATACACTAGCTGTGTGACACTGGGCAAATCATTTAACTCTGTTGGCCTCAGTTTCTTCTGTAAAAGGAGCTGGACAAGGAAATGTCAAATCATTCTGATATCTTTTCCAAGAAAACCACAAATGGGATCAGCTGAACAACAACAACAACAAAAAAAAAAACAACTAAAATTGGAAGGAAAGAGATTAGTGTAGAGAAAGATAACATGGTGAGAGCACCATAGAATTTTCCAATACAAGCCTTGCAGATACCAAGGCTCCTTAAGAGTCTACACAATATGGCAAACTTTTAATAGACTTTGCCAAAAAAAAAAGAAAAAAAAAAAAAGAAAAAGAAAGAAAGATGACATATAAACTTGTGAAACATCTCATAATTTACTATTATTCAAAGGCAAAATATATCAACACACCTTAAAAAATATTAACAGACCTCACCCAGATTGTAAAGGAGCCAATCTAGCTCTGACTATTGAAAATCCTTTTTAAGCCATCAATAATCAATGAACTATAGTTTGGTAAAAAAAAATCTGATCTAGAAGACATTAATATTCC
>CM053585.1:368180657-368192559 GCA_028646515.1 Pseudochirops corinnae
GGGAGTGAGAGGGACAAGGTATAAGTTATATTGATCCTTATTTTGGGCTCTTTAAAGATAAACATTCTATATCTTCTGGTAGTAATCACCAGTTATTAATTGCCATTTACAACCCCTCCATTTACAAAACAAATTCACATAACTCAATCATTTCTTTGTTGCTTCTTTATTGACATATCCTTGACACACAAATATAATTCATGAAGAATTTTTCAATTCCATTCTTGGATCCTGGGTTGTTTTTTTTTAATAGCACATACCCTAAGGTAAATCTCCTTTGCTTATATTTTTAAAATTCAGGGACATGTTCTTGTTATCCTTTGCTGTTATTTGGTGAAGATATGATATCTGCATATTCTAAGAACATTTTAACCTATTTATTATAGGCTTTAAGAATGTCTATTAACATTTTTCCTTCTTTTTGTTAAGGAAATGTTAATGTTTATACAGTTGCCTTAGGAAAATGAGTCCTGTATTAATATTTTACCAGTTTTTCTTAGGATACTTTCCAAATCTGGTATGATTTATAGTTCTGAAAGTATACATTACATTTGGTATTGTATAAATGTTTATTCCTTTAAAGGTATCCTTCTCTTGTCAATATAGGAGGCTTAGTCAATCAATAAACATTTATTATGCACCTATTATGTTCAAGGCACTGTCTTAAATACTGTTGATACAAAAAGAGGCAAAAGATGATCCTCACCCTCAAGGAATTCACAGTCTAATGGGAGAAACAATAAGAAAACCTATACGTACAAGGAAGCTACATATGAGGTAAATAAGAAATAATTAAAGGAGAGAATGCACTCTACAGAAAGTTAGGAAAGGCTTCTTGTAGAACATGGGATTTTAATTGGAACTTGAAAGAAGCCTACTGGTTGAGATGAGGAGAGAGAGGATGGGTGACAGCCATAGATAATGCCTTTATAGGAAAGATGGACTGTCTTATTGGAGGAAAAGTAATGAGCTTAGTATCACTAGATCAGAGTATGTTGTGGGAGCAAGGTATAAAAAGACTAGAAGAAGACATTAAGTTATGAAGGGCTTTCAACATCAAACAGAAGATTTTGTGTTTTATCCTGGAGATGATAGGTAGCTAGTGGCATTTATCAAATAGAGGGGTGATGTGGTCAGACTTGACTTTAAGAAAATCACTTTGGCAGCTAAAAGGAGAATGGATTGGAGTGAGAAGAGCCTTGAGATAGGTAGACCCACTGGGAGGCTATTGTGATAGTTCAAGATTGAGGCAATGAGAGCCTGTACTAGGATGGCATCAATATGAGAGGATAATGGGAGCATATTCAAAGGATGTTGCAAAGATGAAATAGTCAGGCCATGGCAGCAGATTGGATTTAGGCAATGAGAGATAGTGAAGAATCAAGTATGACAACTAGCTTTCGTGTCTGAGAGACAGAAAGGATGTTGTTACCCTTGATCATAATAGGGATGTTGGTGTTGGAAGAAGGAAGACAATGAGTTCAGTTTCAGACACACTCAGTTTAAGATGTATATTGGACAACCAGTTCTATATGTCTGAAAGGAACTTAGAAAAGTGAGTTTGGAGGTTAGCAGAGAGTTTAGGGAGGTATAGGTCGATTATGGAATCGTCTACATAGAGATGGTAATTAGATCCCTAAGAGCTGATGAGATCACCAAGTGAAGTAGTATAGAGAGAAAAGAGAAGAGGAGAGGGCTGAGGACAGACCCCTGAGGGATACCTGTGCTTAGAGAATGTGACATTTCTCTGACTTTTTCTTGTGAAGGGGCAAACAGTGATGCCACAACTAAGTGGTGAGAAGAACTGAGATGAGATACGAAGATGCTGTGGAGAAGGCATGAACCCCAAGAAGTTCCAGCTTAACTAGTTGGATATATTCAACACATATTACTCCAGGGAGGAGTTAAATTAAAAGATTAACAACAGCTGAATATTGCCAAACTTGTTTAAAGATTTGTTTAAATTATCTGGGAATGCTTTTTAATACTTGAGTTATTTATTTTTCTGTTCTCTATCTACTGCTCCCTTGTCAACATTATGAAAGGTATATATTTGGAAGGCAGATCCAAGACGGCCAAATTTCCTCTCTAAAGAAATTAAAAATAGCACCTCAGAATGAAATCTGGAGTGACAGAACCAACAAAAGAATGGAATGAAATAATTTTCCAGACCAAGACAACTTAGAAGGTTGACAGGAAAGGTCTCTCTCATTTAGATGTGAGTGAAGCACAGTTCAGAGCTGGCCAAGCTAGTAGCAGGCCTTGGTGGGGAGGGAGAGGGAGGAGTGGACCACAAGTGAATCAACAGTGGCTTTCAGAACTCTCAGCCCACAAATGGTAAAGGGGTTGGAAAACTGGTCAGAAGAAGGTTACAGGAGACCCTTGACTGACACTGGGTGCAGGACTCTGATGCATTGTCAATACATAGTTGAGGGTGATAGAACAAAGGCAAGGAAGATCAATAGCTCACTAGAGCATGTGGTCACAGTGGAGTAGGGATCCTGGTCACAGTTCCAGAAAGGAGAGAAAGCTTGTGGTCTCTTGCAAATTGGATTATAGGCCAGGAAAGCAATGACCACAACTTTCTTCAGATTGTAGCACCTTGAAAAAATTGAAAACTTATAAACTCCCAGAACTAGATCTAAAAACAGCATCACAAAAACTCTGAAGCTTGGAACAGTGCCCCCTCTACCCTGGGAGCAGATCCCAATTTTAATGTAAAGTTAAAAAGTCAAGAAATAGACTAGAAGAATGAGAAGACCAAAAAATGACCATAGAAAGTTACTATGGTGACAGGAAAGGTCAAAACACAAACTCAGAAGAAGACAACAAAGTCAAAATTTCTGCATCCAACACTTCAAAGAGAAATGTTATCCTCAGTCAAGCAGAATTGGCAAAATGGAAAATAAGTACAAAACTCAAGTGAAGAAAAGAAGTCTTTTAAAAGTAGAATTGGATAAATAGGAAAAGAGGTACAAAAGCTCACTGAAGAAAATAATTCCTTAAAAATTAGAACTGGGGAAATGGAAGCTAATGACTCCACGAAATATCAAGAAACAATAAAACAAAACCAAAAGAACAAAAAAAAAACAATGAAATAAAATGTTAAATACTCATCAGAAAAACAACTGACCTGGAAAATAGATTAAGGAGAGAGAATTTAAGAATTATCAGACTACAAGAAAGCCGTGATTAAAAAAAAAAGACACTTTCAAGAAATTATCAAAGAAAACTATCCTGATATCCTAGAATTAGAGGATAAAATAGAAATTTAAAGACACACTAATCACCTCCTAGAAGAGATCCCAAAATGAAAGCTCTCAGGAATAGTATAACCAAATTCTTGAGCTCCTATGTCAAAAAGAAAATTTTCAAGCAGCTAGAAAGAAACAATTCAAATATCATGAAGTCATAGTAAAATCACACAAGATTTAGCAGCCTCCACCTTAAAGGATCAGAGGGCTTGGAACATGATATTCTGGTGAGCAAAGGAACTAGGATTCCAACCAAGAATAACCTTCCCAGCAAAATTGAGTATAGCCCTTCAGATGAAGAAATCAAAGCTATTTATAGTCATATTAAAAAAATGCTCTAAATCAGGGCTTTTTAAATTTTTTCTGCTCGATCTCTTTTTGCAGTTTGGCACTGTTTGTTGGTACTGCATGGACATGACAGCATACATAGTGCAAAGTGTGCATGTTGTGTGGTCAGAACCATGGCTACAGAGAAGTTGTGCAATACAACATGGGCAAGCACTGCAAAAAACACCTCAGATTCATTACATACTTGATTTTAAATTAATTTTTAGCCTTTGCACTTTCAGAAACTTTTTACTATTGCCAAATTTTTCATAACCCCATGGGGGGTCCAGACCCACAGTTTAAGAAGGACTGTTTTAAAACACAATTGATTAGATAAATGCAAATTTAAACAACTCTGAACTACTGCTTCAAACCTTGGTAGGTCTAATGATTGGCTAATATGACAAAAAAGGAATAACGATAAATGTTGTAAGTAGTGTGGGAAAATTGTGACATTAAAGCACTCTTGGAGTTATAAATTTATTGAATTATTCTGGAAAGCAATTGGGAACTACTCTCAAGGGCTATAAAACTGTGCATACCCTTTGACCCAGAAGTACCACTACTTAGGTCTGTATCCCAAAGATATATTTTTTTAAAAAGGCAAAGGATCTATATGCACACAAATATTTATGGCAGCTCTTTTTGTGGTGGCAAAGAATTGGAAATTGAGATGTCCATCTATTGGGGATGGCCTAAACAAGTTGTGATATATGATTGTGATGGAATACTGTTGTGCTATAAGAAATGAGGAGCAGAATGCTTTCAGAAAAAAACCTGGGAAGACTTACATGAATTAATGCCAAGTGAAATGAGCAGAAGCAGGAGATATACACAGTAACAACAATATCGTATGATGATCAACTGTGAATGACTAGCTCTTCTCAGCAATACAACAATCCAAGACAATTCCAAAGGGCCTATGATAAAAAAATGCTACCCACCTACAGAGAAAGAATTGATGGAATGTGAATGAAGATGAAAGCTTTTTTTACTCTATTTTTCTTCTTGGTTTTTTTTTTTTTGCTTGTGTTTTCTTTCACAACATAACTAATGTGGAAATAAGTTTTGCATGACTGCACATGTATAACATACCTAATTGTTTGCCTTCTTAATGAGGGGAAAGGGAAGGGAGAGAGAGAATTTAGAACTCTAAATTTTAAAAAATTAATGTCAAATTTGTTTACATGTAATTGGAAAAAATTAAATATTTTAAAATTTGTGTTATCCTGAGACTGCATATGATGCCCCCCAGCCTAAGAGATACTAGAATGTTGGTTTGGCAACATTCTAATGAAAGATGATTACAATGTTGGTTCATGCTAGTTCAGAAGGAATCAACTAGAAGACAGTTCAAAAAGACCAAGAGAGGGACAGTTCAAGTTATGTTGCTTGTAGTGAGTGCCTAGGGTTCAATTTGCAGAGAAAGGAGTGACATTTTTAATCAGTCTAATAAAGTTTCATCAATATAGACTTAAGATACTTAACATCATTGAAACAGGCACTTTGCACTTAAATTCATCTATGCAGATTGATCATGAGGAAGGGAAATAACCATTGAAATTAAAAGAAGGCATGAGTCTGGGAGCAGCAGTCTCACAGATAACTCACAGCTTTCACAGAGTGATCAGCAACCTTGGTTCAAACTCGGCTTAAGTCTACACACCCCCAGATATCTCCCAAAATGGCATCTACTATTAAGGATAAGCTGATTTTGAATGTCCTAAAGGAAGAACAGGTTTCCCAGAACAAGATCACTGTTGTTGGGGTTAGTGCAGTTGGCATGGCATGTGCCATCAGTATCTTAACAAAAGATCTGGCTGATGAATTTGCCTTAGTTGATGTAATAGAAGACAAACTAAAGGGAGAGATGATGGATCTCCAACATGGCAGCCTTTTCCTCAAAATGCCAAAGACTGTTTCTGGCAAAGACTACAGTGTAACTGCAAACTCAAAACTGGTCATTGTTACTGCTGGGGCACATCAACAGGAGAGAGAAAGTCATCTTAATTTGTTCCAGCGTAATGTGAATATCTTTAAATTCATCATTCCCAATATTGTTAAATACAGCCCTAACTACAAGCTGCTTATTGTTTCTAATCCAGTGGATATTTTGACATATGTGGCCTGGAAACTAAGTGGCTTTCCTAAAAACCGTGTTATTGGAAGTGGTTGCAATCTGGATTCTTCCCGTTTCCGTTACCTAATCGGGGAGAGACTTGGTGTTCATTCTTCAAGTTGTCATGGATGGGTCCTTGGGGAACATGGAGACTCCAGTGTTCCTGTGTGGAGTGGTGTGAATCTTGCCAGTGTGTCTCTGAAGAATGTTCATCCTCAAATAGGAACTGATGCTGATTCAGAGAATTGGAAAGATGTTCATAAACAGGTGGTTGAAAGTGTTTATGAGGTGATCAAGCTGAAGGACTACACTTCCTGGGCCATTGGCTTGTCTGTGGCAGATCTGGAAGAAAGTATTATGAAGAATTTTAGGAGAGTACATCCAATTTCCACCATAATTAAGGGCCTATATGGCATTAATGAGGATGTCTTCCTTAGTGTCCCATGTATCTTGGGGCAGAATGGCATTTCAGATGTGGTGAAGGTAAACCTGAATCCAGATGAGGAGAGCCGTTTAAAGAAGAGCTCAGATACTCTTAGGTGAATCCAGAAGGAGCTGCAATTTTAAAATCTTTTACTGTGCTGCCATCAAGAGAACATGACAGTGGTTAAGGGGTTATGTATGATGCACTTTTCAAATAGGTCAAATCCTTCCTCTGATTAGTGATTGAACACCAGAAATGTAAAACCTGTAAACACACTCTAGTCTCTTCCTAAAGTTAGAAATGGGGAATAGTACAGTGTGACTATTTGTTTAAACCCTGTTGTTGTTTGCATATGATGCTGGATATGACTTGTATAGTCTCAGTAGTTGGTGTCAAGCAGACCATGCCCCACAGGTATATAAACTACCTGGCTTGTATGTAGGTGCTACACGTTCCTGTAGGTCCAGAAGACAACACTCCTGGATACAAAACACTATACAGTAGTAAATCTTTATTGATACACCATTCAGTAAAATTCTATATTTAAATTTATTACCCTTGTGCTCCCCTCCATTAGGGCTCTACAGCATGGCCCCATGTATCACATTTCCAGAGGACCTGATTTTTTCTACATACACACACACACACACACACACACACACACACACCAATACTTGTAAATTTCCACATTATATAAAAAGATCTGCGTATGTACAACAATGCAACCAATTCCTCAAGTGTCATACTAACCCTAACTACTGAATAAACAACAAATAACTGATAAAAAAAAAAAGAAATTAAAAGAAAAAAATTCATAAGATTTAAATATCAGAAATGAACAAAATCAACAAATAAATATGGACCATCTCAAAAAGGAAAAAGGGAGAAAGAAAAAAAATCTTTTTAAAATGAAGCAAGAAATTATAGACCAAAAATATGTTAAGGCTTTAAAAAGAGAAGAAAAGCAACTTTTATAAACTGCCAGTGTGGCTTCAATGACACTGAAGGAAAAGGAAAAGAAAAAATTATAAATCTCAGATGCAGTTCCCATATCTAACCAATAGAGGGAAGCAGTGACCAAAATCTCAGCTCTAAGCATTTGGACGCTAATCTGTTGGGGTCTCTTCCAAAACTCTATCCTAACACATAGGCAGTGTTTTGTTTTTGTTTTTTCTTTCCCATTGGCAAAAGAGGACCAGTTGCCCTAAGGTTCCTTTCACTTCAGGCTAAAGCTTTCCTTAGTTCATCTTCTTAATCTCATACCAGATTAGTAAAAAAGGGGTTAAGCCTAGAGTTTGAATAATTTTTAATATCTCACTAATAAATTGCATGGACTCTCCCAGATTTTACTTAGGGGAAAAATTGTCTTCTGCTACATTAGTTGACCTGCCTCCTCCTCCTCCTCCCCTCCTTCTCCTCCTACTCTTTCTCCTTCTCTTCTTTCTCCTCCTTCTCTTCTTCCTCCTCCTCCTTCTTCTTCTCTCTAGTAACTAAGCAGACACACTAAATATTTGTATCATTTTCAGTGGCATGGATGTGAAAGTAAACAGGGAGACCAAAACTTCTTGATGCTAGCAGTTGAAGACAAGGAAAAAGGCAAGAAGAGGATTGACTGGTAAACTTGGAGGGGGAAATAACTCCTCACTGGAAGAATGGGCAGGGAAGGCAGAGAAAAACTATGTTGTCAATCATGTCGGTATTCTTCACTGGCCTCAAAGCCTACAGATCACCATCTCATTCCTTCTATCTCATATAGTCATATATTTACCAACTGAGTTCAGAGTACCCCTTAGCTCCCAATCTAGTTAATCTCCACTATACTTTATTCTAGGTTATACCTCTGCTCCATACTCTAACAATCCAATACTATCCCAGGAACACCCTATCTTGATCCTCCATTGCCCTGCACAATGCTTTCTCTGTCAAATATCCTCCAGCTTCTTTCTCAAAGTCTGTGCAAGGTTAAGGACAATCAATATCTCCCAAACTGGAGGATTTTAGTCAGGCTTACTCAGTTTCCACAGCAACAACTTTGTGAATGGGAAGAATAAATCACTAAATGGTCCTGTCTTAGAGAAGTTTAGATTCAGTAGAGCTATTCGATCAAATCACTTAAATTTTTCCATTGAGGATATACAACTGAAAAGAAAGTAAAATCTCCCCAAAATATTGAAAGCTTTACTTTAAGACAGTTCTTAATCTCAGAGTTAAGCTGCATTTAAGCTCCACGAGCTACATATTATTAGCTCAAAAACTTTTTTTTGGCAACTCAATTTGATATGTGAAAAAAAATAAGTAGGCATGCGCCCAAAGTACAGTCTCTGAGAGATGTACCTTGGTGTAGTGGATAGTGTGGCACCTATACTTAAGAAGACCTAGGTTATACTTATTACCTATGTAGCTCAAGAGAAGGGACTAAATCTCTCCAAGAATAGTTTCTTCATCTGTAAAATGATGACAGCAATTCATGTAGTACATTGTTAAAGTGAGTTAATTTATATAAAGTGTTTAACTTTTTTTCTCTTTTAATGTTTTTATACATGTTTTAGTTTTATATCACCATAATTTTCCCCAGTATTCCTCCTCCTCCTATTCCCACAAATCCAATCCATATAACAAATAGTATTTTTAAAGACTCCCAAAAATTACTCTGAAAAAAAAAAGGGAAAAATCAGTAAAATTGACCAATACTTTGAAAAAGTCTCAAAATATGTGCTATGTGAAAGACTTGCACATTTCTTATCTCTGCATAGGAGTAAATTGGGAGTATCTTATCATCTCTTTTTTTCAAGCCATGCTAGTTCCTGAGAATTTTGCAACATTTGCTTTTGATTTTATGTATGTGTGGTTCTTATTTCCATTTGCTTTACTGTAATTATTGTATATATTCTTTTCTTGGCTCTACTTAGTTTATTTTGCATCAGTTCATGTAGATCTTTTTATGTTTCTCTACATTCATCAAATTCATCAATTCTTACAGCATAGGACTATTCCGTTGCATTCATATACTGTAATTTATTCAATCATTCCTCAGTTGATGGGCATTACTTTATTTCCAATACTTTGCTAACAGAAAAAAAGTGCTGCTATAAATAATTTTGGTATATATGGAGACTTTCATCTTATCTATATTTTTTTGTGGCACAAGCTCAATAAAGGAGTCTCTGAGTTAATGGGTATATTAATTTTATTCACTTTATTTGCATAATTCCAAATTGTTTTCCAAATTATTGTATTTATTCACAGCTTCATCAACAACGTACTACTCTACCTATCTTCCCACAATCCCTCCAACATTAGCTATTCCCATACTTTTGTCATCTTTGTAGTTTTCAGGGTATGAGGAGAAACCTAAGGGCTGTTTTGATTTGCAATTAACTAATTATTAGTTATTTGAAACATTCTTTAAATGACTATTATTAATAGTTTGTAACTCTTTGAAAACTGTTTATTCATATCCTTGTGAGAAATGCTGACAATTTGGTTTCCACAGATTCTAGAGGAACAATTGGTGCTTTAAAAACAGATCCTGCACAGGGCATACAGGAAGACATAAATCAAGGTGAGGGAGAAAGGGCAGAGTGACCTTATCCAATCATAGAGCTAGAAGAAATCTATAAATCTACCCTTGGAAGGGGCCTAGACCAGTGGTTCTCAACCTTCCTAATGCCATGACCCTTTAATACTGGTATGTGGGCGTATCTGCATGTGGGCGGACTTGCCTGAGACGGATAGAGAAGCGGTGCCTCCATTCCTAAGACCATTGGTAAAATGTGTTTTCCGATGGTCTTAGGCGACCTCGTTCGACCCCCAAAGGGGTCGCAACCCACAAGTTGAGAATCGCTGGCATAGACCAAGATGGCTCAAAATGATTGAGGTTCAATAAATGGTCACTGACCATCCACTAATCCTCATGTTTAACTAGCCTTATGCATAGTAACTGACACACCTGGCATAGAATTAGGACGTCATTATCTGGTCATCAGACACATGTAGTTCATGTTGGTGGGAAAAGACAACATACATGTAAGGGGCAGTCAAGGACAGGGGATGTCTTTCCTGGCTGAGCCCAATGGTTGTAACAGGGGATGGGATAAAATGGGAGTAGAGCCAAATGATCCTATATAACCTTCATTCTATTTCTCTGTGTGTGTGCATGTGTGTGTATGTGTGTATCGTCCCATGAGGGAGCATGCACATCCACTTCTCCAGAGAATTGCCAATAAAAGTATTTCTTCTTTCACTCCACAAATTGTGATTGCATCTATAATCCAGTTAACTCTAGTTCAGAAGGAGGGCAGGGGAGGCAAATTCAGCAAGCCTTCTCAGGCAGAGTTCCGAATTGAGCTGAGTCTGGAATGTTAATTTGTTTAAGACATCTTTTTCTCTTATGGTCATATAAATGACTATATATGTATATATGTGTATGTGTGTATATATATACATGTATATATGTATGTATGCATGTGTACATAAAGTTAAAACCAGTGCACACATATTTATTTAGAAATAAAGTGTACATAATTATATATATGCATATACATGTATCTATACATATAATTCTATAACTATATATACCTACATAGTTAATTAGCTATATAACTATATATAGTTTTATATACATAAAACTATAACTATATATATGATATATACATATGTGCATTTATAAATACACACAAATGTGTGTGTCTATATGTGTGTGCATTGAATACCAAACTCTTCTTAGAGAAAGTTTATACAAAAGGTTTTCTTTTCCCATTCTTATCCTAGGTCCATTAATTTTGTCATTATGGAAGTTTTTCAATGTCATATAATCAAAGTTATAAATTTTATGTTCTGTAATTATCTCTACACCTTGTTTGGAAGCTAGAATAAACATTTTCCTCTTTCTGGGTATTGCTTCTCCACCCAACTAGATCAGACTTGTAATCTAAGGTGAAACTCCCTCTGCTCAGGCTTAAATAAAGAATAAATTTTTAAAATAGATTACCCAAGGCTGGAGTAACTTAGAAGTAAATGACATAATTAAAATTTATGTCCAGTCCTTCGTTGTAATGTTCTTTCTCTCATTAATTGTCAACCACTCAGAGTTGATTGGCACCCTCAAGAACACCCCTCTTCCAATGGGAATATATGTCATGAGCCCATTGTCATGGTTGTCTTTGGTCTAAAAGAGAGACAGTCAAATAACAATCCTTTTATTAAAATGCTGGCATTATTAATAAAATGATTAAATTATCCAGAAATTATGTCTCTCAGCCTTTTTAAATGCCATAACATAGAGCTGTAAGAGAAATATAATACTTAATATTAAGATCATCTATTCATTTAGAATGCATTGTGGAATGTGACTCAAGTCTTATTTTAGAAGTCTGTTTTCGTTTTCTCAGCAGAGAGGAAGTTCTTTCCTAAATATTTTATGTTTTCCAATTTATCAAACAATGAATTGTTGAGTTCCATTTTTCTGGTTCTCATGTGTCTAGTTTCTTTCGTTGATCTCTCTCTCTTTCTCTCTCTCTCTCTCTCTCTCTCTCTCTCCCTCTTGCTTTTTGGAGGGCAACTGGGGTTAAGTGACTTGTCCAAAGTCACATGGCTAGTAAGTATGTCAAGTGTCTGAGGCTGGATTTGAACTCAAGTCCTCCTGACTCCAGGGCCAGTGCTCTATTCACTGTGCCACCTAGCAGTCCATCTCTCTCTCTTTTTTGACCAATACCAGTATATGATTTTCAGGACTTCTGTCTTACCATTTGAAGCCTGGGAAGTTCTATTTCTCTCTTA
>CM053585.1:368193059-368204829 GCA_028646515.1 Pseudochirops corinnae
TGGCAGCTTGTAATATTTTCTCCTTGATCTGGAAACTCCAAAACCTGGCTATAACATTCTTAGGAGTTTTCTTTTTGGGATCTTTTTCAAGAGGTGACTGGTGAATTCTTTCAAATTCTATTTTGCCCTCTGGTTCTAAAATATCAGGGCAATTTTCCTTTAGAATTTCTTGAAGGATGCTTTCTAGGTTCTTTTTTTGATTATGGCTTTCAGGTAGTCTAACAATTTTTAAATTGTCTCTCCTGGATCTATTTTCCAGGTCAATGGTTTTTTCAAGGAGATATTTCACATTGCCTTCTATTTTTTCATTTGTGGAGGCTGCTACGGGACAGCTGCTTCAGCCACTTCTAGCCCTGGGGCAATTGGCCGGACCCTCTCCCCGAATTTATCCGAGTTCCACTGACCTTTCACTTAGTCCTTGTTTCTTACGGGTTGGTAATTCTAGAAAATGCCACAGTGGCCAGTGATTTGTGCTCCAGCCACAGCTTGTTCTGGGGGCCCTAGTGCTCCAGCCACAGGTTCATGTGGTGCTGGTCTGGGCTCCCAGCACACTGTGATGAACCCCTTCCCATCTGCCTGCCAGGCTACCTTCAGCGTGAGCTTTGTTACTCTGTCATTATGTGAGTTCTGGAGCTTTAAAATTTATTTAGAGTCATATTTTATAGGTATTTGAGGTGATTATGGGGACAGCTGTGGAGTTTCTAGGCCACCATCTTGACTCTGCCCCACCCCCCAATTTCCAGTTTATCTGAAAGTAATTACTTTAAGGAGCTATATTTTATAAGTTACTTATTATTTAGAATAAATCAGGCTATGGATATAAATTAAATTAAATCTCCCTCTGATTTTCTTTATCTTTTCCATCAGTACTCATAAAACTTAAGTTTGTGAGATGATTCCAGTGCCTTGATTGAGGATAGGTGTTTCCAATAAAGAAGATGGTAGTGCTAGTGTAGAGAGGATACTTATAACACATTTAAAATATGAATAAGGTCAATTTAAATGATGTATGTAAAGGAAAACCAATAAATTGTATATAAGCAAGGCTTAATCTTGTAGACTCTCAAATAGCATAATTGACCTTAAACCTGATAACTTTTAAGCTATTATTGAAAAGGGGGAATATAGAACTGTGTCTCTGACTGCTATGCAAAGTTAAGTGACATGGTATTTTAGTTTTGAGTCCAATTAAAGTAGATATAGTTTAAAGACAAAATTTAGTTGTTAGAGGAATTCATATTTATGTAATGTAAGAAAAATTAGTGCTTATATCTTTTAAAAGCCAAAAATAAAAATATTTCATTGAAATAGTATATTTTTTTGTCATTATGTGGGGGTAGAATAGGGAAGGAGATAAGGATTCATGGAGGAAGGAAAGAAAAAATAGAGACAAGAAGAGAGAGAATGAAGAATGGCAGCCTAGATTTAAATATTTTTAATAGTTAATTCTTTTTTCTTCATCAGTTTTTAAACTTAATCTGAAGCATTCCAGAGGAAATAGATGGATGTAACTGATTCACCTAGAGTCAAGTCCAAAGTGGGAAAATTATAATTAAATATCATGCTTGAGAGACTGAGCTAAGATGGTAAAAAAAAAAAAAAAAAAAAAAGGGTAGGTATTTGCTCTACCCCAAAACACTCAAAATACCTTCAAAGAATGCCTGAAAATAAATTCTAGAGCAGCAGCACCCACAAAAGGACAAGGTCAAGCAATTTTCCAGCCCAAGACAACTTAGAGGATCAGCAGGAAAGGTCTGTTGTACCAGGGTGATAGTGAAGCTCAGTTCGGTGAAGGCCCCATGTGCACAAACTAGACCCTAGTAAACCAGGAGAAGGCTTTGGAAGTGACTAAATCAGTGGCAGCAGTGGCAGTTTCCAGACCTCTCAGCATGTAAAAAGGTAAGACACTGGTCAGAAGGAGATTACAGGGATCCCTTTGCTGGCAACAGAAGCATGACTCTGTTGCATTACCCATATCCATATCTTACTTGAAGTCTGAGTCTCAGTCCCAGGGCAAGGAGGAATACTAGCACATTGGAGTTTGTGGCTGCTAGAGAGTAGGGATTCTGGTATTAGTTTCAGGATGGAAAAGAGTGCTTGTGGTTGCTCACAGACCAGTGCATAGCATGGGAGAAGAGTAAATACACCTCTCTCTAGATCACACCACCTCAGAAGAACAAAAAATTTACTAGTCCCCAGAATTGTCTCTGAAAACAGTTGCACAAAAAAAAAAAATCTAAAGCTTTTGACAGTGCCTTCTCCACTCTAGAAGCAGAATTCCACTTTAGCATAAAGTTAAGTCAAGAAACAGGATGAAAAATGAGTAAACAGCAGAAAAAGAGCCTGATTTTAGAAAATTGTTCTGGTGACAGGGAAGATAAAAACACAAACACAAGACAATAAAGTCAAAACTCCTATAGTCAGAGGCTCAAAGAAAAATATGAATTGGCCCCAGGCCATGGAATAGCTCAATAAGGATTTCAAAATTCAAGTAAGAGAAGTAGAGGAAAAATTGGAAAGAGAAATGAGAATGATGTGCAAGAAAATCATGAAAAATAGAGTCAACAGCATGGTAAAGGAGGTATATAAAATATACTGAAGAAAACAACACCTTACAAAACAGAATAGCTCAAATGGAAAAAAAAAAGTCACAAAAATCCAATGAACAGAAGAGTGTCTTGAAAAGCAGAACTGACCAAAGGGAAAAAGATGTACAAAAAATTCACTAAAGAGAAGAGCTCCTTAAAAAGGAGAATTGGCCAAATGGAAAAAGAAGTACAAAAATCCACTGAACAGAAGAATTGAAAAGTAGAATTAACCAAACGGAAAAAGAAGTACAAAGGTTCAATGGAAAAATTAATTCCTTAAAAATTAAAATTTGGCCAGTGGACGTTAATGTTTTTATGAGATGTCAAGAAACAATGAAACAAAATCAAAAGAATAAAAATAGAAGAAAATTTGAAATATCTCATTGGCAAAACAATTGAACTGGAAAATACATCCAGGAGAGATAATTTCAGAATTATTGGTCTACCTGAAAGCCATGATAAAAAAAAAAAAGAGCCTAGACATCATCTTTTAAAAATATTGTTTTAAAAAAAACCCTGCCCTGATTATTTCTCAACTGGACCAAACTGGCCTCTAACCTGTGGATGACCAGAGCTGAAGAGAGTCAAGAATGAAACAGAAGTTTAATTTCAAAGTGAGGGAAATAGTCTGCAAACAAGAAGGCAGATATGTCAGTGCCTCAACTCTCATAGAAGGGACCCACTTTAGTGTGGGGAGATCTCAATACTTATACCAATAGCTATGCAGTGAACTGTAACCCTGACAATGAGGGGTAACAACAACAATGTGACAAGTTTGATACAAAGCAGGGCTCTATGACCAGAACTTGTCCAAACTTGTCCAGTGCTTCTCTGGGCTCAGAGAACAGTTGGTGATGATCAAAGCAATACAATAATTATGTGATTTTGCAAGAGGTTGAGATCATCCAGAGGTGAGCACAAAGGATTGTTGTTATGCCAAGCTCAAGGCATAGCTTACTTGCTGGGTCTTAACTCTGAAAATTAGTATCTTGACATGTTCAAGATTCAGAGAGTAAAATAGAAATTGAAAGAATCCACTGATCACCTCCTGAAAGAGATCCCAAAATGAAAACTATTAGGAACATTATAGCCAAATTATACAGTTCCCAGATCAAGGAGAAAATATTTCAAGGAGCCAAAAAAGAAACAATTCTAATATCATGGAGCCACAGTCAGGATAACACAAGATTTAGCAGTTTCTATATTAAAGGATCTGAGGATTTGGAATATGATATTCTGGAAGGCAAAAGATCTGGCATGACATTCAAGAATTATCTACCTAGCAAAGCTGAATATAATCCTTTTTGGGAGTGGGTTGGGGGTAGAGACGGATATTTAATGAAATAGAGGACTTTCAATCATCCCTGATGAAAAAACCCGAGCTGAATAGAAAATTTGACTTTCAAATACAAGACTCAAAAGAAACATAAAAAGGTAAACAGGAAAGATAAAACCATAAGGAATTCAATAAGGTTAAATTTTTTACATTCCTACACAGGAAAATTATGCTTGTGACTCCTAAAAACTTTCTCATTATTAGGGCAGTTAAAAGGTGTATACAAAGACAGAAAGCACAAGTGTTAGTTGAATATTTGAAAAAAAATAAAATTATGGAGTGAAAAAGAAGAATGCATTGGGAGAAGGGGAAAGGGGGAAGTAGAATGGGGTAATTATCTGACATAAAAAGAAGCCCAAAAGAGATTTTACAGTGGGGGAAGAAAAGGGAAGGGGAGAAGGAGTTTGTGAACCTCACTCTTACCAGAATTGGCTCAAAAAAGGAATAACAAATACTCAGTTGGGTGGAGAAGTCAATCTATTTATACAGGAAGGGGAAAGGGATAAGAAAAGGAGGGAGGACTGATAGAAGGGAGGGCAGATTGAGGGAGCAAAACACTTTGGAGAATGCACACGGTGAAAGGACAGAGAGTAAGACAAATGGGGGGAAATAGAATGGAGGGAAACACATTCTTAGTAATCATTACTATGAAAAATTTTGCAGGAAGTTTCTCTGATAGAGACTCATGTCTCAAATATATATGATATTGAGTCAACTTTCTAGAAATAAGAGCCATTCGTCATTTGATAAATGGTCAAATGATATGAACAGGCACTTTTCAGACAAAGTCATTCAAGTTATCTATAATAATTTTCTCGGCTCTTTTTTTCTGGTTGTGTTTTCTTTTCATAGAATAACTTACATGGAAATGTGTCTGGCATAACTACACATGTAAAGTCAATTGCTTGCCTTTTCAATGGATGGGCAGGGGAGGGATTAAGAAAATTTGGAATTCAGACTTTTGAAAAAACAATGCTAAAATTGTTTTTAACATGTAATTGGGGGGAAATGAAATATTAAATAAAAAAAAGAAATCATGCTTAGTTCCCATTGCTCAGAATTTCTGGTTTTCAGCCATCATTATTTTTCACCCAGTTTATTTTAGGCTGAGTTATCACTGCCTAAAGTTGTCTTTAATCATTTTGTGTCTGAATGCAGCTACTAAATTAGCCTTTCCTGACAGAGTTCAGGGGCTGGATGTCTCTTACTAGTACTATAAATACATTATATAAAGGAGATGTCAGAAGCCTAATGCATTATGCCTCTTGTGCTTCCCCAAATTTTTTTTTCTGAATTACCAAGGGGAATTATGGATGTCTAATCACATGAGTACAAGGTTCCAGCCAGAATGTAGACAAAATCTAACTTTTCAGTAAAAAGATTCCAACGGAGTCAATTGGTATAAATCAAATTGTGTCATGTACCACAAATCCTTTTTAAACTCTCTAAATCCATTCTCCATTAATCTTTCCAAATGTTTCCAAAAAAGTATTTTATATCTGCTTTCTAATTTTCTGACTTTTCTATAAATAGCAAAGCTTTTTAATGTTTATTTTATATATTATTGTATGTTATACATGTTGTGTCTGTATACATATGTATCCATGTTCTTGTAGCAGTGTTAACAGGATGGTCGAGATCACTGATTCATTGACTAGATGGGTTTCCAGCTATGAATTCTCTTTTTTTTTTTTTAACTAGGCGACATAGTATCAAAATATCTTTAATTCTCTTTATCATTTTGTTAGTTCTGAGACCTCAGCCAGACATCAACTTCTAGCAAAACATCTCAATATTAGATACATCTCTTTCTCTCCTGTTAGATTGCTTTCTTGTATGGAGATGTTTCTCTCTCAGTCACTTTCTCCCAAACGTATTCTCAGTAACTACAACACAATTAACAAATGCCGACGGTTAGCAAAGCTTATAAAAGCAAAGAGAATATTTTAAGCAAAGTTAAATATTGTTTTCACATGCTCAAAGAAAAAAGATTTTGGGGTACTATGAAGGATCCTATTAGAGAAAAGTCTTGGGGTCTAACAACTCAACTATACACAATACCCCTCAATGCCTTATCTACACATAAAGCCTTACTCCCAGAATCTTGACCTACCCCTGTTTCTTTGTGGAGGATTCTTTTGCCTCCGCACTCATGATTTTTACCAACTCACAGCTTCCCTTTCTCTAGCTTCATAGATCTTCTATGCACATCTTGTCAGGAGCTAGTTTCATTTTATTAAATTCACCCTTCTACATTGGCCCGTCAAGGTATTTTTGAAGCCTGTCATCTAGTCTGTTAATGTTTTATGTCATTCGCAAATTTTATAAATATGCCAGTAATACATTTATAAAAAATCAATAGGGATAAATATAAACTCTTACACGTGAGTTAAAAAAAAAATCAATTTTACAAACATAGAATCAAGAAGGCCATGGTTTGTGTTCTGATTCATGAAGCTTACACACACTAAATAGTGTACTATATATTTATGGCCAATCCCAGGCCCCAGATCATGATTCAAATCCCTTATGATGTCTCCTTGTCATCCACCTTTTCTCCACAAATGCACATTTTCTCACACCCTCATTTTCCATCTCTTATTTGGGAAACAGTAATCAAATTCCTTCCAGAAATGTGAGTTGATTCTCCTATGATATCACTCACCACCCCTGTGATTTTCTAAACCAAAATATGCTTCTCTGGTCATACGCAGTTACTCCACCACCATGAGAATGAGCTGCATCCTTTAGGATACACTACTTACAAATGCTTTTCATCCATCCATCTATACATCCATTTATTTATTCAAACACACACTTTTTTGTTAACATATGACATATTGGCATGGAACATTAGCCAAACAGCAATCAGCTATATGTCAAGGAAGGATCTGGAAGACCTGAGTTTAGGCTTTACCTGTAATATGTACCAGGTGACTTTGTGCAAGTCACTTAAACTTTCAGTGCTCCAGACACTGAAAAATAAAAGATAAAATGACTACTAGACGAAATTTCTATACAGGGAATTTCTTACAGTGATGAAATCACAAATCAGAACCTGTGGGTGGTAGAGTGGGTATATGATGTAATATAGTGGACAGAGTAACAGAATCACCAGAAAGGATTTCAGCAGCCATGTAATCCAACTCATACCCCAAAAGGAATCTCTACTATACCATATCCAGCAAATGATCATCCAATCTCTGCTTGGTTGTTCCATCGTTATTACTAAAGGTAGTTAATTTCTGACAGCTCTAGTGGTTAGAAAGTTTTTATGATGTGGAGCATAAATTTGCCTTTTTAGAACTTTTTTTTGGTGACTCATTACTCTAGGTTTTGTCTATGGAGTCAAACAGAATAAATATAATTTCTCTTCTACATGACAGCCCTTCCAATACTTACAGGATGAGAGACTGCAAAAATAGCGGAACGGGAAGATGCAGCACAATCCAGATCTCCCTTAGAGTCACTCCAACAAAGACCTAGAAAGAGCTCCAGACTGAGTCACAATTGGGAAATCCAAGGAAAGATCATAGTGAGTCAGATTTTCCAGTCTAGGCCAACATAAGGAAACAGAGGCCTTCAGCTGCTGCAAACAAGTTCTAGCAAACAAAATGCAGCCCAGAGTCTTTTATCCCAATGACTAGAGCAGGACTTATGCTGCATACAAGGGCAAAAAGAAGTACCACATAAAGCAGGGATGGGCCTGATATGGGTCAAGGCCAGCTCTATCACTCCTCCCTCAGAGTTTGACTGAAGATATAGTGCAGATCAGAGGTTCCCAAACTTATTTGACCTATCACCCCCTTTAAAAAATTATTCAGGGTCCCCCCTGGAAATCTACTTTCTTTAACCCTTTAACAGTTTTTTTTTAATTTGCATCATTTCAAAAAATATAAAATATTTTTAAATTATGCATCTTTAATTTAATAATTTATTATAAATTTATGGGGTTTTTCTGCATTGAAATTTTGATGATGCAAGATTGCATCATGTAACCATATAGTATCATATTACAAACAAGTCATTGCACATACCTATTCCTGCTGATGCATGCTGGACAATGTGTGACACTCACCTGCCAATACTTGCTTGTTAAGATCTGTTGGCAGACTTGACCACTGATCAGTTATAACTTGCATTTTGTGTGTTTATTTGGAAAATAATGTAATCACTACAACTTTAACTCTGTTACACAACAAATGAAAGGGGAATGGTTTTTCAGATTTTTCTTCTCTTCCCTTCTTTCCTTATGCTTCCACTGTTCCCTTGTTTTTATTCAACGCCCCTCAATTGCACCTGAGGCTAATACCTTCCTCCTGGATGAGTCCAATTCCCCCCAAGAGGTGGTATTTCCCTCTTTGGAAACCTATTAGGATAGACTGAGGAAGGGATCTGCACTTAGAGGTGAATGATGAATGGCAGCCTCAGGGCAAAGAGTGTTTGCAGGCCTGAGAAAAGAAAATAGAAGAACCAGCAGAGGCTGTGTGACTCATAATTCACTTTATCTTTTTATTAGTTCTGAGATTCCAGCCAGATTTCAACTTTTAACAAAATATTTCGGTGTTAGATGTAGCTGTTTCCTCACCTACTAGATCTCTATCTCTTTTATGGAGTGTTTCCTTCTCAGTCACCTCCTCCCAAATATATTCCCAGTAACTACAACTCAGCTAGTGAATGCTGGTGGTTAGCAAAGTTTATAGGGGCAACTAGGTGGCACAGTGAACAGAGTGCCAGACCTGGAGTCAGAAAGACCTGAGTTCAAGTCTAGCCTCTGACCAGCTGTGTGACCCTGGGCAAGTCACTTAACCTTGTTTGCTTTAGTTTCTTCATCTGCAAAATAAGCTAGAAATTGTAAACCACTCCAGTATCTTTTCCAATAAAACCCCAAACAGGGTCATGCAGAGTTGGCAACAATAGAACAGCAAAAGTAAAGCTTACGAAAACAAAAAAATATTTAAAACAAATAAAGGTAAGTAGTGTTTCCCCATGTTCAGAGGAAAAGATTTCAGGGTATCGTGAGGGAGTCTATTACAAAAAGGAGATATAGGGTTCTCAAATTCAGGTTCTAGCCTGATATAAGACTGCAGCTGATTAATCAGGGAAAGGCACTCATAACAAAGAGACCATGTCGTTCTGCTGTTCACAACCGACATAGTCTTCCAAATAGCCAGTAGCAATCTGTTGAAGCTACAGAGATCGACCTCCAGTTTTGTTGCCTAATTACAAATTAGAGTTACGAGTTTGCAGTGATCAGACCAGTAGAACAATAATCTGACATTGCCCTGGATTAGGCTACTGGTCCTGAATATACCTCCGAGATGTAGGAAGAATACAGCTTTCAGTAAATACCTGGAAAACCCTGGAGAATATAAATCAGGACCCAGCAATGTGCAAATATTTCCCCAAAAAAGTATTCACAGCCTGGATCTAATGCAAAGTCCCAATTCCTGAAGTGAGCCTGGAAAAACAGTAAATAAAGAAAATACACTACCACTATAAAATGCTATGATGGTGACAGGGCTGGCCAAAACACACAGCAATAAGAAGAGAATGACTTCCAAAGAACTATTCCACCCCACACACACAAAAAAATTTAGACACAAATTAAATTTATTCCTAGAAGAAACAAAGCAAGACTTATTAAGAGGAACTTCTTAAGGTTCCTTAAGAATAAACCTTATAAAACCTTAAATAAGCTTTATCAACTTACTGATTCAGTCACGAATCAAGAAAATATATCAGTATATATCAGTGGTACCTTTTGAGGAAAGTTGACTTAACTTGCATTGAGACAGTAGTTAAGATAGTGCTCCTGCAACAACCCACATCTTGGTGGTAATGTCTTGAAAAGGTCTTCTTCTACAGGACTTGTGGACTACTTACTTTTCTTAAAAATCCAGGTTAGTTGATGAGTTCCCTGTGTATCTATACTGATCTCTTCAAATGTCTTATATTTTTCTCACCAATTGAAATCTGTCATCAGAACTTCATTCTTAAGCATTTCCGTCCATGGGACACTACCTTTCTTTTCTCTAAATCCTTTGAAATCTTCTTCCCCAAAACAAGGTTGTCTATCAAGCTACACCTGTTTTCTTCTCCAAGTGCTCATATTGGAGTCAGATTGAAGCAAATCATTCGACCTCTTTTTCATCAAGTAACTGCCTAAGACATACCTATTGAGTCATAAACAAGTTGATAGTCTTTTGCAGAAGAAACTTACATATTAGTCTAACAAAAATCACTAAGAGGAGGTTACTAAAAGGTTCTCTTCTCTGAACTCACATATGTGTTCTAAACTGAGATAAATTCTGAGGGAGCTAGCACTTTAATGAGAGATTCAGGGTCCTTTTTCTCCACACTCTTCAGTTTGTCACACCCCTACCCGGCACCTTGGAAAATACTTATGTAAAGGATAGTTTTGAATTCATATTTAGGGTCTACTCAAAGTAGAGAGTGAAAAAATACACAATGTACAATATGAATCATATATGGAACATGTTTTTTATTTCCTACACAAAGAAAAAAATTGCTAAACCCAAAACATATAAGTGCTTATTGACAGAAAGTCTTAAAGTAGACTTTAGTAACAACTTATAATCAAGGGAGTGCTGAAGCCAACTCATATGGCTTGAAAGAACTAACTGCTGATTTTTCTTTTCTTTCTTTTTTTTTTCTTTTTAGAGGGGGGAAGGCAGAGCAATTGGCGGTAAGTGACTTGCCCAAGGTCACATGGCTAGTAAGTGTTAAGCGTAACTCAGGTCCTCTTGACTCCAGGGCTGGTTCTCTATTCACTGAGCCACCTAGCCGCCCCACTGCTGATTTTTCAATATGAAAATTTATAACTCAGAAATCACAAAACTTTAAATAAGGGCTTAATTTGTTGTTTTGCAGGTTGTTTAGACTAAAGAAAGTGAAGGGAAAATGTTTATACTAAATTTTTAAATGTAGGATGTGTATTTGGGAAGGGGGGAGGTTCAGAGAGCCACTTGTTAAATATTTACCAGTCAGGAACCCTATGCTTATAACTGCTATACTCTGTTACACTCTCTAGAAGACTGAGACTTAAATCTCATCAAAATATAAAGCAGTTTGCAAAACTGCTGAATAAGTATCATTACATTTGACTTCAGTTCTGCACCGGCCCTCAACTCCATGTCTTCCAACTACTCAGGGCAGATATTGGGCTCTTCTGTTTCCTTATGACTTCTCTCTGCAATGCAGAAACTTCCTTTGTTGCCAATTTTGCTCCAAATCTGGGCATAGCTCTCTCAAAGTTAATGTTCAATCAATTTTATTTAAGGAAGGAACACAAAACTGAAGAGGTGGTCAGAGGGTCAGACTCAAGTTTTCATGTAGCTGCTCTAGCTGCCACATGGGAGAAGTTGACATGCTGCTAGAACAAAGAAGGAAGAGCCTTCCCTTATCTCTTACAGAGATTCACATAATGGCACCTGGTTTTGTTGTTGTTCAGTTGTTTCATTTGTATTGTGATGCCATTTGGGTTTTCTTAGCAAATGTACTGTAGTGTTTTGTCATTTCCTTCTCCAGCTCATTTTACAAATGAGGAAACTGAGGCAAACAGGGTTAAGTAGCTTGCCTAGGGTCACACAGCTAGTAAGTATCTGAGGCTAGATTTGAACCCCCAAAGATGAGTCTTCCAATGACTTCAGGCCTGGAACTCTATCTATTGTACCACCTATGGTACCCATGGTACCTGGAGGTGACAAGAAAAGAACCACATGAATGTAGTTACTCCATTTTTTAATATCTACTGAGTCACTGGCTCTTCCCATTCAGTAGCCAAAAAGAGGGATTGCTTTATCCTCTCTAAAATATCCAACTA
>CM053585.1:368205329-368230787 GCA_028646515.1 Pseudochirops corinnae
AGGGGGAGAAAATATGTAACTCAAAATCTTGTGGAAATGAATGATGCAAACTATAATAAAATCTAAAAAAAAAAAAATAAAATAAAAAGATGGATCTTTAATAGAATGGAGGACTTTTAAACATTCCTGATGAAAAGACCAGAACTAAGTAGAAACTTTGAAATAATAGGGTTGACTTGCCAAAGGGGGCAAAATGATAGTCACTGAAGGACTTTTAGAAATTCATAGAGGAGAGCATAAAGGAGGTGAGAAAGAAACCGGCCAGCAAGTCAGCTTTGAAAGTTACACGGTGAATATATTATTATGCATTAAAGGGAAAGGAAGCTGTATGTGATATTCACAATTTTATGAACAAATCTCTATTTTTCAACTTTGTGGAGATACTTGTTTCATTTTGTGCTTGTTAATTTCAGACTAATAAAAATAAAGGCCACTACAGGTATGAAGAGAAACATAGAGAGATAAATATATTTAAATACTCAGAAAGGGCTAAAAGATGGAGTAAGTCTAATAGGGCCAGGGGTGGGGAAGTGACCTCAAGGCCACAGCCTTCTAGGTCCTTGGGTATGGCCTTTTGACTGAGTCCAAGTTTTACAGAACAAATCTTTTTATTAAGGAGATTTGTTTTGTGAAGTTTGGATTCAGTCATAGGGCCACAAATGTCCTCTAGGTTGCAAGTTCCCAATCCCTATAGGAGAAAAGAGAGAAATGTTCCTCCAGGATCCTCATGACTTCAAGTCTTCAAAGTGAGTTAAATAAGACAAAGAGAAGGATTAGGAGAGATTTTGTTCTATACTTATGGTTTTATAAGAAGACAGAAAAGAAAAGGAAAACAGTAGGGAAGAAATGATGAAGTGGTGGAATTTACTATTTGTCATAACTGGGTATGAGAGAAAGAGTAGTAAAATGAACAAAGGATGGGAGGAACAAGCCTCACATAGTCTCAATTGATCTGAATTAGAATTAGATAAAGTAATCTTAGATATTAATTAATGTTAATATTAAATATTGAATTCAATAAGGAAACAGGCAGTGATATGGTAAGGGGAGATGGGTTTAAGAGAAACTGAAGAATTGGGTAGGGAACTATAACAAATGAACTAAAGTTCGATTTTATAGGATGAAGGAAAGAAAGTGTTAGAACCAGTGTTTGGGGTCTGTTTAAGAGGAAGAAAGTATGGACAGTGGAATGCTATAAAATTGCTTTAATTATAAATTATATGTTCATGTTATTTCTCTTTCACCACCTCTTTCATATCTGTAAAGATGGGGAGCAAGGGGCAGAGAAAGGAAAAATGACAAGATAATAAGATGGAGGGAAATATATAAATGTTCACAACTGTGAATATGAATGGGATGAATTTATCTATAAAATGGAGAGGTGTAGCATAGATTACAAAATAGAAACCAGCAATATGTTGTTTATAGGAAACCCTACTTGAAAGATATAGGTTCACGTAGAATTAAAATGCAGAGCTGAAGCAGAACTTTTTTTTTTTAATGTTTCAGACAAACTCAAGTTGGCCCTTCTCTCACTAATGCATTTCTATAACGTTTTCATCTTTCCTTAACGTTGTCAAACAAGTGTTTGCCAGAGTTGTCAGTGGCGTCTATATAACTGAGTGAATATTTATTCCTATGGCCCTTTTAGACCAAGTCAAGAACATCTAAAAAAAAGACAAAAGATTATTTATCCAAAACATTCACAAATGAGTTATGGATATATGTGAGATGCATTGGAGTTGGAGACCTAGGATTCTTTTTTTGAGGATTGGATTAAAAAATGTATTTCACCTTTAATTATTTGACTTTGAAGGCATCAAATGAAGCTAGATTTAAAACTCCATGTTAACTTTTACATTTTGTTTACCTTCTTTAGCATTTCAACAAGCCTCCAAAAGGACGTACTTCAGTTACTTTCTTGACTTTAATTCCTTATAAATAGACCTTCTAATATTCCCAGAGACACATTTAGAAACAAAAAACACTTAGGGATTTTTATTTCAGAAAATATACTTTGATTTTTTTAAATGTTAAAAACCTGAAACAATTGTATCTCTCACAGATGTCTATCAACCTCCTTCTTTGTAAGACCTTTAGTCAGTCAAACAGCAGATGTTTGTTATGTGTAGAATAGACCATGCTTAATACTTAGTACACGTAATACAAGTGTTACTCGAACATTTTACAATGTTTATACTTCTCCCCAGGGGTCATTTATGAATCAGATATCTTAAAAAAGTTGGAAAAGCATCTTCTACAAAGGCTGTAATTACTGTTACTGTAGTTTCTAGTCAAATGGAATGCTGGGGAAATACCCGTTTTAACTGTGAATTTGTGTTACACTGAGTGAAAGCTTGAGAGAAGCTATTGTATCTCAGAAAGGCAGATACTGTTCTGTCGTCATGACTGGAGGGAAGCTGGAGAAGACAAAGAAAAAGAAATAGAAAACTTGGAATGTGATATTCCAGAAGACAAAAGATAGGGGCTTACAGCCAAGAATAACCCATAACTTATAACAACAAATGACTTAGGATAACATATAACAGGAAAAATGACAAAGAAAGAAGAAAGAAAGAGAGAATAGAAAAATTTTTTTGATAGAACTATTTTTAACTTTTATCTTGTGAAAAAGAAGGAGAGAATTCTTGTTAAGAGATTTTGTTATCCTGAATGGTAAATTATGTAGGATTCTGTTTTCAGAAGTGCAGAGAATTCACTTGCCAATAGAGTGATGATTTGAGATGACTTAGTTAAGATATTGTTAATAATCATCTATGTACTTTGTTCATTTCTTTGTTAATATTTTACATATTCAATATCTTTAATAATTATCTAATCATAGATCATTAAAGAATTTAGTATAGAGAGATATGAATAACACTTATTAGGAAAGTATGTGTAATACCTGATGAGCTGCGGTGGAGTCTCTGAACTTAGTTGCGGAAATATATAAGAATTTGGGATGATAGCGTTAAATATGTGAGCAAGTAAAGTAGAAGGCTGAAGGGTGACCTATAAGTGAGGTTGGAAGATCCCGTAATCCTTGCTACATGCATAATTTGGCAAAGGTTATAAACTTCCAAAAGAAGATTAATCCCATTCTTCAAAACAAACAAAAATTCCAACTTTTCTTTGCTCTTATCTTGGTTTGTGTACATAGTCAAATGGTTTATAGAGGTAGCACTTTCAAAGGCACAGGGTGCCTTCAAATAGGAACACACAGAAGCTCTCTTTTACTGTAGTACTGTAAAGTTCAAACACAGCACCACATCTCTGATGTGAATCACTTACCTTTTGTTGTTTTTGAGCAATTCTTTGTGTTCATACTTTCAGAATTCTGATAGGACTGAACAAGGTAAATGTCTCACAACCAAAGCTTTTTAGGCTTGTAAGTTTTCAGAAAACAAGTACAGATAGGAGATATATATGTCAAAGCCAAGGCATATAATAAATCTCTAAAAATATTTTATTTTAAGCAGCCAAGATCTATCTTCTCATCTTCTTACTCCCCCTCCCCAATTGAGAATACAAAACAAGCAAAACTTATTAAAAATTATATTTCCCAGTGGCCATATTCAAAAAAATTATCTCATTCTGTATTCTGAATCCTTGACTTTTTGATAGATCAGTAGGTGAAGAGCATGTTTCATCAGTTCTTTGGAGTCTTGGTTCATCTTTACGGTAATAAGAATTCAGCACAATAATATTTTATCACATCTACATACTGTAACTTATTCATCCATTCCTGATTTATAGACATTCCCTCAGATTCCCTTCCTTTGTCTCCTCAAAAAGGGTTATAAATATTCTTGTACACCCTTAGAGTTTGTTTTGCTTGTGGCTAATCTCTACTTTAATCTATCCTTTTTCTAATTCTACTCCCTTTCCTCTTTCCCTCCTAGTTCCCTTTCGATCGTTGTATTTCTGTGCTGTGTGTATTTTTCCTTCTCTTGACCAGTTTAGATCAAAGTGAGGTAAATGTGTCAGCTGCTCCCTTCTATCCCCTCTTCTTTGTTTGTATAGATATCTACCTGTGCACACTGAATATATTGAGATGATATTTCCTGACTTTCCTTTCTTTTACTCCTACCCAACCTCCACCCCCAGCCCCCAAGCCCTGGTATTCCTTTTATCTTCTTCATCCATTTTTCTCTGGAGATCATCTTGACACCTAACAGAATCCCTCTTTGCCTTTATCTAATTGGACCCCCCCCAATGATGATAGGGTTTAGAAGGATATATACACCATCTTCTTATATTTGAATGTAAGCACTTTATCCTCGTTTAGTCTTTTCTCATTGTTCATTCATGTTTACCTTTTTATGTTGCTCTTCAATGCTGTGTTTAAACTTCAAGGTTTCTCTGCAGGTCTGACCTTTTCATCAGGAATACTTGGAAGTTCTCTTTCATTAAAGGTCCGTTTTCCTCCCAGAGCATCATACTCATTTTGTTGTATGTTATTCTTGACTGTGAGTCCATATCCTTTGCCTTCTGGAATATCACATTCCAAGTTTTCCATTACTTTTCCAGTCTGTCCAGCTGTAGTGGCTGCTTAATCACGTGTGATTCTCATTGTATTTTCTTGATACTTGAATTCTTTCTTTCTAACTTCTTGTAGTATTTTGTCTTTGATCTGGAAACTCTGGATTTTGACTATGATATATTTGGGAGTTTTCATTTTGGGGTTTCTTTCAGGAAGCAATCAATGGATTCTTTCTAGTTCCACTTTGTCCTCAATTTCCAAGAGATCTGGATAGTTTTCTTTTAAGATTTCTTTAAATCAGACATTTAGGGTCTTTCGTGGGCCATGACATTCAAATAGTATGAAAATTCCCAATTTTTTTCTTTTCAATCTGTTTTTCTGGTCTTTTTTTTTTTTTTGCTATAAAATACCTTCAATTTTCTTCTACTTTTTCAACCTTTTGACTTAAAAAAAATCTTTCTTGTGGCTTCTATTTGGTCCATCTGAATTTTCAAGGAGTTTATTACTTGAGAAAGGCTTCACATTTCTTATGCCAAGCTGTTAATTCTCTTTCTATTTCTTCCAAAACTTTAATTTAGTTTCAGTTTTTCCTTAAATTTTCTTATTTTACTAAAAAAAAAAAAATTTAAACTCTTTAAAAAAAAACAACTCTTTATCTCTTCCAGGAATTCTAGTTTGTTCCCAAATCATTTTTTTCTTCTGAGGCTTGGCTTGTAGATATTTTAGAGTTATTCTCTTATTCTGTGTTTATGTCTTGAACATCCTTTCCACAATTATAGTTCTTTTCTTGTGTTTGTTTTTGTTTGTTTGCATGTTCTTTCTGTCTACTTTCTGACTTTAGACTTGATGTTAGGGTTGGGCCCTGCCACGTTTCTGGAGAGAACGTCTTGGCTGGTCCTATTGCTGCTTTCTTGGGAGTGTTATGTTATTCCAGGATCACAGGGACAGTCTAAGACCTGAAAGCTTTCAGTGCCCTCAAAGTGGTCTTATTAAGGTCAAAATTTGTTTGCTTTCTCACGTGGTCTGAGTTTTGCGGGTTTGTGACTTGGATTTGGGTCTGTGCAGGAGTAAACTGATTGAAAATTCATCCCCTATCAGGAAAACTCTGTTGGTTCAGAATGACAAAATTGTAGGTTCCCCCTTGGCCTGGAATTCCTGCCTTGGTTATTCCTCTGCAGGCTGGATGGAGCTTGCACCATCCTCCATCTCATCAAGCTCCGTGTCTTTTTACTCTTCCTGTTTTATTTGAGCAAAGTAGACTCTGAACAATTCACTTAATCTTTGTCTGTCTCAGTTTCCCCAGCTGTAAGATGGACATAATAATAGCACTTGCCCCACAGGGTTGTTGTGAGGATCAAATGAGACAATATTTTAAAGTGCTTTATGGCAGTACCTGACTCACCCTGGTACCATGAAAATGTGAGTACAGGAGGTACAGTGAGCTATTTTGGTCACTGTAATTGCCTTTACCCACATCAAGTTGTTTGGCATCAGCAAGTCTGTGATGCAGTATTAATAAATGTTTATTTTCTCCCTCCTTCTTTCTTTTCCTCCCTTCCTTCTTAATAAGAGTAAATAAAGTTCATGAGACAAGGGGGCAAATTTGACTTCAGTTTGCACTGTGTCTTGATGGGGTGAAACCTCAAACTCTGCTATGGCTCTGGGTGGATGTACCTTATTAAAAAGAAACAGGAAACAATAAGAATTTTTAAAACAGAGTCAAAGGATTGAGAAAATAAAGGAAAATGTAAGATATGTCAGATTTAAAACAAGTGACCAAGAAAGTAGATCAAGGAGAGATAGCTTAAGAATCAAAGGATTGACTGAAATCCATGATTGAAAAAATAACCTGGAAAAAAAACCCTCATATTTCAATGTCATTAAATAAAACTGCCCAGACATATAGAACAAGAAGGCAACATGAAAATAGAAAGAATTCATCATTTTCTCCTGAAAGAAACCACAAAATGAAAACTCCCACAAATGCATTTCCAAAATACAGAATTTTTGGACAAAAGAAAAAATATTGCAAAAAGTTAAAAAGTACTAAAAAAAACCTGAGGAATAAAAATTAGGCTCAAATCAAAAAGATTTATCAAAAAAATATAAATATGGAAGTCAAGAGAAAAATAAGTAATTATGAGTAAACAATCAGAAGGGACTTTTAAAGGAAAACTTTAAATTTTAATGGAGAGGAGGGCTGTTAAAAGAGTTCTTTTAGAATCCATTTGTCACAAGGGTCATAGAAGTAGTTGATTGCCTAGAAATCATTTTGCTAGATTTTGAATATGTTGTAAGAAAAAAAAGGAAAAGGGAGTATATTAAGATAACGTTGGAGAAAAGGTGAAAGAACTTGTTAAGACACACAATCAGATTGTTTAAGTAGAATTATATGCATACACAGAAGGAGTGTGGGAGGAATGGTCACTTAAGCATGACTGTAAACAGATTAAAAGAGGTCAGAACACACAAAGAATTTGGTATAAAAATACATTAAACTCAACAGAGATCCAGATAGAAATAGGAAGAGCAGAAAGAGGAACATAACAAGGAGTCATAAGCAAAATAAACTTTAAGTTTATGGAGGGAATAGTGAAGAAAATGTTAAAAGTAAAAAAAATAGAAAGGGAAATAATTTGAAATAAGTATGGATAGAGAAGAGTAGAAAGGAAAAAAAAGGTATAAGAAAATAGAAATAGATGGAAACAAACAATTAACCATCATGGCTGTGAATGTTAATGTTATGGACTCACCCATAAAATGAAAAAGTCTAGCAGACTGAGTTAGAAATTTATAGTAAACTTAGCTAAACATAAAAATGAAGGCATAGCAATTATGATTTCAGACAAGGCAACACCAACAATATCTCTCAAGGTGGAGAGATTAAGGTCTGAGACTTCTCTTTCAACCTGGAGGTTTACAGTAGACATTGCCTCTTCACTCAAATATATCCAGTCAGGAAAGAGGAGCAAGAGCATTTTTGAAAGGGCTGACCACGAGGTCTAGACTTGGTAACAAGGCAAATGAATCCAAAAAGTGATTAAATGGGAAAACAGGGATAAGTTGATTCTGACTCACCCCTATGACAGCTGCTTGAACCACTCCATACCTAATCTGACTCTCATTGCTCCATATACATGCTATCTACTCTGCAATGACCCAATGCTAACCCTGTCTTACCTCCCAATAGATATATCAATAAATTCTATAGCTGTATTATCTCTAGAGTATTCTACTCACTAATGTTTCTTGACGTATTATATCAGTTATATTACTTATTATTATTGTAGTTACTGGAACACAATAGGTACTTTTAAATGGTCATTTACTCGATTCTATCTCATGACTTAGAGCTAGGTTGCACAATAGATAGAATACTGGACCTGGAGTCAGGAAGACCTGACTTTAAATCCAGCCTCATATTCTATGTGTCAAATCACTTAATGTCTGTCTGCCCTAGTTTCCCCTGTGTAAAATGGGGATAATAATAACATTTACCTCCCAAGGTTGCTGTGAGATATTTATAAAATTATTTGTAAACTTTAAAGTGTTTAAGTATAAGTGTTAGCATTATTAGTATTAATATTGGTTAGTATTATTAGTATCAGAACACAGTATAGACCTGTGTTCATGTAACAGACAAGTCATTGCCATTAGTTCAGAAGATTGCATAGTTATAGTATGGCACATCCTAGGAGATGAATTTCCTTTCCCTCAGTGTTTATTTGGGAAGGCATTCAAAGAGAGCTGGCCTCATAGCTTGGCATCCAAGGGCATGCAGCATTCTGTTTAGTGCAGGTTGTGATAACATAGGAATAGGGAAAGCCCTCATAAATTTGGATGATATATATTCAGACATAATTTATAAGGTGAGATGTTATAGAAATGGTAGTATATGTACAGCGACCAAAAACAAACAAAAAAAGTAAGAGTAATTTATCCCAGGAAGTAAGAGATTGTTTCAGAGAAGGAAAAAAGCACAGAAGGAGCTCAGCCCATCAAAATGATAATAGTTATACTTTTGGCAGACTTTTAGCATAGTTATACTTTTATATAGTTATACTTTTAGCAATAGTTATACTTTTAGCAATAGTTGTACTTTTAGCAACGTTTCACCACTAGTTTCAGTCACATTAGTGAATGTTGACTTGCATTATGGAGTAAAAAAGCACATAGGAGCCTATTGCCCTCCATGAAATAGATACAATGGGGTATTACTGTCATTTTATGATTCTTATACCAAAATAATTTCTTTATGTGGAAAGGGTAGCAGTAGCATCTGCTATTTTGAAATCACAAATGAATCTCCAAATGTCCACTATCTCAACACTTTCATTAGTAAAGACCCTCTGAGGGAAATGGGTTACATGTCCAAGAAAGGATGCAATGTTAACAAATATGAAATTGCCACATTCTTCAAACTTCATAAGAGAAAGTATGTGGACACATTATTTTGATTGCTCTGAGGAAGTCTGCTCTTAGGATGACCTATATTTTGACAGAGCGGGACCAAAAGCTTCTCTGGAAGCAGAAAAGTAGTTTGAGTGGAATAATGCTGATTCTCTCCTCATTTCCTTGAAATATGGTGGCATTACAGTAAGAACCAGGACCTCAAGGTAGTCAAGAAGAACCTTCCAGCCTTTAGTAAACAAGAAATGTGACCTGATTAGCCCTTTAAAGAGAGTGACAGATGGTGCCAGTGCTGTGTAAAATGAAGCTTATTAAAAGAACATATAAAATAACCTAAGTTTGAAGGGTATAGTTGAAATAATACTGATTCCTGAATCAGAAAGACCAGGATTCTAATTCTGGTTATACTACTTACTAGTCATGTGATCTTGGGCAATTTATTTAGCTCCCTTGAGAATCAGTGCTCTTTTCTGTTAAAAAAAAATTAAAGCCTATCTTGTTGATTTCACAGGATCTTATTAAGAAAAAAAATGGGACTCTTTATATGAAAGTACTTTTAAACTTGAAAATAATCTATCAATATAAACCATTATTATTAAGTTTGTATTTATAGCATTATAATTACTTTATCAAGTCATATTCAGGAGCAAATTGCTGTTGTACAACAGCACAAGATTACTGTTTTTGCTGTTATAATTAACATTAGCTAAAGGAGTGTATCCTCTATGAATTAGCCCTGGGGCTTTCCTAGATGTCAGATTAAGCAAGAATGAGCACTCAGACCACTATATATCCCCTTTGTTTTTACATAGGATACAATTACATAGGTATTCAAGAAAATACACTTCCTGAAGGATATATGCCTAATTCTAATGATAGCACCCTGCACAGAAATAAGTTTCTCATCAGGTCAGAGAAGCAATAACCTTCCCTAAATTACTTTTATTCTCCTCAAATGTTAGGTGCCATTTAAGCCTCAGTTCCTTTTGACAACTGTCTAAATGTGTTCATTAAAGTGAGCTTTGTACCGTGTGTTTTGATAATTGCCTCTCTAGATTTTTCCGCCTCATATTTTAAAAAAAAAACCTTATTTTTTTTGCTTCCTCATAGTTAAATTTCTACTTTGCTACTTCCTTTGGATTATGTGTTCATTTTGATTCTTTGCAAACAATGAGACACTCTGAAACCAAGTTTAATAATTTGCTAGTTTTCATACATGATATGCATCATTAATCAGCTTTCAACTTGCGATAAACAGATTATTCTTTAGCTTCAAATACTTCTGAACTGTTCCACATGTCCTCAGTATGACTGTACCAAAATATATCAGCAGATTGGGGATTTAGAGGGAGTTTCATAAAACAACCAGATGAGATAATAAAATGCATAAGGCAATAGTTTTATCATAGCATGCAAGTGAGAATCCAAGGCCTAACATGAAATGCCTGGAGACAGTGATGTGGAAGAATAAGCAATGAGGGAAGAAGAATTTAGAGAACAAGATATTACTAGGCTAGCTTTTGATGGTATGATCTTCAGGGCCTAGAAGAAGAGAGGTAGTCAATTATGGTCTTTTGGAAAAAATTGCCTTAATCTTGTTGTATTCAGGTTCACCAAGCTCCCCATGAGTCCTCCCAGTTGATGTGTGAAGTTTTTGAATCATTTTTCAAGAAATAAAATATAATCTTAGAACAATGTTTAAGAAAACAAATCATTAGACATTGTTTTCTCCAAAGTCAGCAAGAATCTCTAGGTTTTTTTTCAATCCCTCATCCTTCTTGATCTATCTGTAGCATTTGGCAATTGATCACCTTCTCCTCTTGGATGCTCTTTTTCTTGGGTTAGATTTTCATGAATCTGTTATTGGTACCTATTTTCTCCAACACTAACACCAGAGCTTCAAAAGTGATACTCCAGACCAAGTTGTCACTAAAACCCTTCTAGCATTTCATAGTGGACAGTAGCTTTTCCTATACAAAATGTTCCAAAAATTTTTAGTGCAGTTTTAAGCTATTAAAGCTCAAAGGAGAAAAGTTTCAAATTGTGTTCCACTGTGTGGCCAGCCATAGTTGAAGTACAGGGTGTTTTAAGCTTTAATAGCTTAAAACTGCATTAAGACATTTGGGACTCCCTGTACTTCAACCACAGGTGATTACACAGTGGAAGACAATTTGAATCTTTTTTCCTTCACCAATACCCAATGAATGACCTTTGGAAAGGAAAGTCATGTACAGTATGTGACTAACTTCTGTTTATGGACTCAACAGAGTCTTTGCATAGCTGGAGACTTGGAGATAATCATCTAGTTCATCTACTTTTACCATTTGAGGTAGGACCACACCTACACCTTTCAAGAGTAATTAGAACTTTCTTTTCCAAAAAGACTTTCAGGGAATGAGATTTTATAATATCTACACCTATACTCACATACTTTAACCTCTCTAAGTTTTAGGAAATCCTTCTTTACATCTATTGTTAGTGTTGTGTGTTCTAACTCATTCCCTTTTACATTTGCATTTGCTCCTTATCTACTTTCTAAAACTCAACCTTGAATAACTCTTACCACCTGCCTTCTATGATCCTCTAAAAATATTGGTAAAAGCATAAGAAAAAGTCATACAACTCTATTAAGTGGATCCAGTACAAATTTCTGTGTAAGGTATGTGTATCCATGTAATATATGTGAGTCTGCATAAGTTAGATCTTTTTCAGTGTTCTAGTTCTTGATGAAAACCAGCATAATGCTATCAACAAAGTGAAGTTTCAGGACTTCTGGGAACCAAGATGGTGGAGTAATCAAGAAATCGCCCTAACTCTCCCATATTCACTTCCAAACAACTATAAAATAGTGCCCCCAAATGAATTCTGGAATAGTAGAATCAGAAAAAAAACCAAAGTGAAACAATCTTCTAGCCTAAGAAACTTGGAAGGTCTGCAAGAAAGGTTCATCTCAGGTGAAAGAGGGGTACAATCCATGACAGGAAGTGTTCAGACAAGCCAGCAGCAAGCTCTGCCTTAGCAAACTAGTGGGAAGCTCTGAGCCCCACTGTGGCAGCAGGCAGACCCCATATGCCTCAGCATAGCCAGGTAAATAGACTGACACCAGCTGTGGGACCCACCAAGTGCCTAAGCATTTTGCCCATAAGCCTGGACAAACAGGCAGATGCCAGCACCAGAAGCCCACCTTGTGTCTCAGCACACAGACAAATGCCAATCCAGGACTCCTATGTGCCTCAGGAGAGCTCCAGGAAGTGGGCAGATGCTAGCACTGGGACCTCTCCCATGTGCTTTGGCTCAACACCAGGTAAACTACCAGACCTCTATGGCCTCCAGCAGTGCTAGCCACCCCTACACCACTTCCTCACCATGGTCCTCAATGGACCTCAAGGCAACACTAGTGCAGCACCAGGCAAATAGCCATGGCCTGTAGGACCTGGCACAATAAGCTTGGGGCAGTGCCCTTTCACCCCAGATGTAGAGCCCAAATATAAAAGTAAGGAGAAGGCTGGAGAAGATGAGCAAACAACAATTAAAAAAAGAATCAGATCATAGAAAGTTATTATGGTGATGGGGAAGATCAAGACACAAACTCAGAAGAGGACAACAATGTCAAAATACCTACGGGCAAAGCCCCAAAGGAAAATGAGAATGGGTCTCAAGGTCAGAGAGAACTCATGGAAGAGCTCAAAAAGGAGTTTAAAAATCAAATAAGAGAGGTAGAAGGAAAACTGGGAAAAGAAATGAGAGTGATTGCAAGAGAGTCATGAAAAAAGGATCAAAAGCTTGGAAAGAGAAAACAAGTCCTTAAAAAGTAGCATTGGCCAAATGAAAAAGGAGGTACAAAAGCTAAATGAAGAAAATAATTCCTTAAAATTAAAATTGGACAAGTGGAAGTTAATGACTTTATGAGACATCAAGAATCAATCCAACAAAATCAAAAGAATGAAAAACAAATAGAAGGCAATTGAAAATACCTCATTGGAAAAATGACTGACCTGGAAAATAGAACCAGGGAAGACAATGTCAGAATCATTGGACTACCTGAAGGCCATCATAAAACAAAAAGGACCCGGACAGCATCTTTCCAGAAATTATCAAGGAAAACTGACCTGATGTCCTGGAAACATAAGGCAAAATAGGCATTGAAAGAATCCACCAATCACCTCAGGAAAGAGATCCCAAAATAAAAATTTATTATAGCCAAATTTCAGAACTATCAAATCAGGAAAATATTTTGCCTAATTATATGTCAATAAATTTGACATTCTGAGTGGAACTGATGAATACTTATGAAAATATAAATTATCCAGATTAACAGATGAGGAAATAGAATGCCTAAATAACCCCATATTAAAAAAATAAGTTGAATAAACCATCAATGAACTTCCCAAGAAAATTCTCCAGGGCCAGATTTACAAGTGAATTCTACCAAACACTTATTAAAAAAATTTTTTTTGCTTAGTATTTTATTTCCCTCCAACTACATATAAAAACAATATTTAACATTTGTTTTTAAATTTTGAGTTCCGAATTCTCTCCCCCCCACTGAGAAGGCAGGCAATTTAATATAAGTTATACATGTATAGTCATACAAAACATTTTCATATTAGTCATGTTGTAAAAGAAAATATAGACCAAAGAAATACCCCAAGAAAAATGCAGTAAAAAAAAATGCTTCAATCTGTATTCAGACTCCACCAGTTCTTTCTCTGGGGATGGATAGTGTTTTTCATCATAAGTCCTTCAGAATTGTCTTGGATCATTGTATTGCTGAGAATGCCTAAATCATTCACAACTGATCATCAAACAATAATGCTGTTATTGTGTACAATGTTCTCCTGATTCTACTCATTTCACTTTGCTTTGGTTCATGTAAGACTTTCCAGGTTTTTTTTTTCCACTAAATAGTATTTTATTTTTTCCAATTACAGGTAAAGATAGTTTTCCACATTAACTTCTATAAGATTTTGATTTCCAATTCTTTTTGTTCTTCTTCCCCTCCTCTCTCCCCAACATGGCATGCAATCTGATATAGGTTATAAATGTGCAATCCTATTAAACATATTTCTATATTAGTCATTTTGTGAAGGAAGAATCAGAGCAAAAACCATGAGAACTGTATTTCCTTCCACCCTATCTCCCTGCCCCTTTATTCTATTCACTCTCTCCTGTCCTTCATCAAAAATGTTTTGCTTCTGACTACCCCTTCCCCCAATCTGCCCTCCCATCTATCACCACCCCCCTTCTCTTATCCCTTCCCCACCTACTTTCCTGAAGGCTAGGACAGATTCCTATACCCATTTGAGTGTCTATGTTATTCCCTCTTTGACCAATTCTGATGTAAGGTTCACTTATTACCCCTCAACTCCCCCCTCTTCCCATCTTCTATACAAACTTTTTCTTGCCTCTTTTATGTGAGATAATCTGCCCCGTCTTTTTGTGGGTTCTCCTGCTCTAGAATTTGTTTAGAGTCATTTTTTAAAGTGTTTGGAGGGATTTGGAGGAGAGATCAGGTAAACTCCTCTCTTTACTCTTCCATCTTCTGTTGTCATTCCAAACATTTAAAGTGCAATTAATTCCAATACTATGTAAACTATTTGGAAAAATAGATGAATGAGTCCTACCAAATTCCTTTATGACATAAATATGATGCTGATACCTAAACTGGGAAGACCTGAAACAGAGAAAGAAAACTATAAACCAATTTCCCTGATGAATATCCATGCAAAAATTTTAAATAAAATACTAGCAGGGAGATCACAACAATATATCACCACAAGGTTATGACCAGGTGGGATTAATACCAGGAATTCAAGGTAGGTTCAATATTAGGGAAACTATCAGCATAACTGACCATGTTAATCATATGATTATTTCAATAGATGCTCAAAAAGCTTATATGCTTGGAGATTGCAGTGATACCCACATTCATTCTATTTGTAGGCCTTCCTTTCTGATCAAATAGCCTTTTCATAATTTGGCTTCTTTACACCACAAACCATTGGCACAACATTTTCTGCTGTCCAGACCGTCATGTTTAGGCAGTTTCAAGATTCTTTTTAAATTGAGAAATTGCAGTGTCTGGCTATTTCTCTGCCATGAAAAATACCATAAGTGATACCCAAAATGTCTTTATACTCTCCTCATTCTACCTTGATTAGTACAGAATATTAGCTCTGCTCTGCTAGGTCTAGTCTCCCCCACACCTATCCAAACAAATAAAACTGTTAATCTTCTCTAGTTTAGCTTCTGGTAAGGTAATATTTTCCTCATCCGTTCTTCAAGTTAAGTTGTAGAAACAGGAATCCAGACTAGATCACTTTTGAGACAGGAAGAAGAGAAGCCATAATGGATTACTTAGAATATGGGGCAAGCTGGGATAGAACTACAAGAATGGGTTCATGATTTGGTTTCCCATTATTTTTCTAGAAGGCTTTAAAAATGTTTTTACAATATGTATATTTTCTCTTTATTATATTTTAGTTATTATATATCTGGCACATTACTTGATTATAGGTGGTAGTAGGATTTGGGAATCATGCTAGAACCTGTTTACTCTACAATCTTTCTATTCTTGTGGCTCCACTAACTCCTTTTTGAGTAACAAGATTTTGAATCCTAATGCCAGTAAAATGATGTTAGAAAAGGCTTTGAAATATAAAATCTCTAAGATTTTGAAGTTTCTGTGTTAAAATAATGCAGACTTGCACATTCATATGACTATCTAAACCAGTGGTTCTCAACCTTCCTAATGCTGCAACCCTTTAATACTTGTATGTGGGCATATCTGTATGTGGGTGGACCCACCTGGAGATGGACAGAGGAGTGGTGTCTTGGTTCCTAAGACCATCGGAAATATGTTTTCTGATGGTCTTAGGTGACCCCTGTGAAAGTGTCATTTGACCCCCAAAGGGATGGGGACCCACAGGTTGAGAACCACTGTTCTAAACAATACCAGGCACATTGAATTATTAGACATTAAAATGAAAACCTCATAGCTAAAGGCACCAATAAGATGACTGGTATTTTTTTTTATCTTGATCATGTGGTTTGCCAAAATCTTGAATAGTTTTCTGGCCCAGTGCTAAAAAATATTACCCCTAACATAATCTTTGGTTTTGTCACAAGATCAGAAATACTTGAAATAAAGGATGTCTTTATTTTGTATAAGTGGGTCCCTAGCAATGGCTGGTTTTATAGACTGATCTACAGACACCCAGACTGTCACAAATGATACTGAAAGAAGACATCTATCATTAAAAAGTCTGAATTTCACAATAGTAACTAAGATGAGAACCTACTGAAAGTAAGATATTGTGAAATAACTATACTATGTGGTGCTGAGTTTTATTGAAATGCCTTCCCAAAGCATTTGTTACATTCACTCAAACTTTTGGTACTGATAATAGTACTGGGAGTCTTCAAGTGGAGGAAACTAGATGGCTATTTGTTAGTAATATTGTCTAAGAATGTCCTATTTAAGATTAGATGGGAGTAGATTCCTTTCAATTCATGTTGTATAATTATGTATAACAAACTTGTCAATTACTGTGAAAAGGATATTAAAAGAAATGAAAATGGAAAGAGGTAATATCTAAAAGGGGAAATAACATTGGAGTAAGTCAAGTTCTGGGCTCCATAAGGTAGTGCCCCACATATGATTAGATTTCTGCTTTATGAATCATTTATGAAAAATACATGAAACAATTAAATTTCCATTTTTTGGTCAATTCACTGTGACAATTTTGAATCAGTCATGATTTTTTGTCTTGTGATCTTGTGGTAACTACTTAGGAGAATGGATGTATCAAAAGAATACAAGTCATCCATGTATATGAACACTTACATGCAGTATTATAGTCATATACTTGTACATTTTTACAACTTCTGGGAGATTAATAAAATTTCGCCTTTTATAAATGTATTAAAATAGATTTTTAATAAAGGCTCATATTTATAAAGCAGTTATTATCATAAAACACTTTGTTATGTTGTTTTTACCTCCACAATACTGAGATAGGTAGAGCAATTTTATTACCCTCATTTTATAGATGGGGCTCTTCTTCTGAGGCTTCTTCTGAGGCTCAGAAGTTAAATGAGTCAACTGAGGTTATCTATTTAGCACATGACACATCTGGGACTTGAACCCAAATCCTCTGGCTTCTGTTTCTAAAATATTAGAAACATCTTAAATTTCTTATATTAACTGAACCATAACAATTTTAGTTTAATGGGATGTCAGAGGTCTAGTCCTTTCTACATCCTGATCAGGTATCCCCTCATTCTATGAAATATATTCATTGTATATTGGAGCCTTTTAAAATGTTACTTACTAGGGGAGGAGCCAAGATTGCAGAGTAAAAGCAGGAAATTGCTTGAGCTTCTGTTCCAACCATTTCCAATACCTATAAAAAATGACTCTAAATTTTTTTTTAGAGCTACAGAACCCACATAGTGACAGAGAGGAACAAGTCTCCCACTGAAGGCAGCCTGGCAGGCTGACGACAAGGGTCTATTGCACCAGGCTGGGAGCCAAATGCAGTCCTGCATGAACTGAGTTGGCTCAGATTTCTGGCCTAGACCAGCAGGAGCAGACTCCAGGAGAGTGAATCACTGGTAGCTGTGGCAATTTCCACACTTCTTAACCCATAAACACCAAAGAGAAAGTAAAAGGTCAGTAGGGAACTCTGTTGGAACTGGGTGAGAGAAAAGCACAATCCAGCCCTTGCCCCAGGGTGGCGTAGGTGGTGGCAGCATGGCAGCTGCAGCTGCTGCCATGTGGCTGCCTCTGGAGCTCCTGGCATGAAAATTGTAGGGGGACCAAGTGACCATTCAGAGGGTAATTGCTCTTGCTTTGACCTGCTTTGATCTGGGTTGCAGTCTTGGGTGGTGGTCCTGGGGTGAGTAATGCTAGCATGCCAGAGCTTGTGACAGCTGTAGAGAGCGTGTTCTCCTCATATCTCTGACAATAGCTCAGACAACAGCTGTGCAAAGCCCCAGAAATTTGGAACATAGCACTCTCTACTATGGAAGCAGAGTTCTACCGTGGCAAAGAGCTCAAAAGTCAAGGAGTTGGCTGGCAAGATAAGGAAGCAGAGGAAGCACAATCAGACCATAGAATCTTTTTTGAGGACAAAGAAGATCAAAACATAGAACCAGAAGAAGACAACAAAGTCAAAACTCCTGCATCAAAAGCCTCCAAGAAAAATATGCATTGGTCGCATGCCAAGGAGGAGCTGAAGAGGGATTTTGAAAATCAAGTAAGAGAAGTGAAGGAAAAATTGGGAAGAGAAATGAGAATGATGCAAGAAAATCATGAAAAGTGATTCAACAGCCTGCTAAAGGAGAAAATACTGAAGAAAGTAACACCTTAAAAAATAGACTAACTCAAATGGCAAAAGAGGCCCAAAAAGCCAATGAGGAGAAGAGTGCCTTTAAAAAGTCAAATTGGCCAGACGGAAAAGGAATTTCAGAAACTCATTGAAGAGAATAATTCCTTCAAAATTAGATTAGGGCAAATGGAAGCTAATGACTTTATGAGAAATCAAGATACTATAAAACAGATCCAAAAGAATGAAAAAAATAGAAGGCAAAGTGAAATATCTCATTGGAAAACCACTGCCCTGGAAAATAGATCCAAGAGAGATAATATAAAAATTATTGAACTACCTGAAAGCCATGATAAAAAAAGTGCCTAAGCATCATCCTTCAAGAAATTCTCAAGGAAAATTGCCCTGATAGTCTAGAGCCAGAGGAAAAAATAGAAATTGAAAGAATTCACTGATCAGCTCTTGAAAAAGATCCCAAAAAGAAAACTCCTTGGGAATATTATAGCCAAATTCCAGAGTTCCCAGGTCAAGGAGAAAATATTACAAGCAGTCAGGAACAAACAATTTGAGTATTGTGGAATCACAATCAGGATAATACAAGATCTAGCAGCTTCTACATTAAGGAATCAAAGGGCTTGGAATATGATATTCTTGAGTTCAAAGGAGCAAGGATTAAAACCAAGAATCACCTACCCAGCAAAACTGAGTATAATACTTCAGGGGAGAATATGGTCATTCAATGAAATAGAGGACTTTCAAGTGTTCTTGATGAAAAAACCAGAACTGAACAGAAGATTTGGCTTTCAAATATGAGACCCAAGGGAAGCATTAGAAGGTTAACAGGAAAAAGAAATCATAAGGAACTTATTAAAGTTGAACTATCTCCATTCCTACATGGAAAAACAGTAATTGTAACTCATGAGACTTTTCTCAGTATGAGGATAGTTGAAGGGAATATATAAATATATATATATATATATATATATATATATATATATATACACACACATATATATGTATATATATATTGTGTGTATGTATACACACATATATGTATGTATAGGAGGGTGTATGTGTGTGTATGTGTGTACATGAACACATAGAGGGCACAGAGTGAGTTGACTATGAAGGGATGATATCTAAAAATAAAATTAAGAGGTGAGAGAGGAATATATTGGGAGAAAGAGAAAGGGAGAGATAGAATAGGGTAAATTATCCCATATAAAAGAGGCAAGAGAAAACTGTTACAATGGATGGGGAGAGCAGGAAGGTGAAAAGTAATGAGTCAACCTTACTCTCATTGAATTTGGCTTGAGGAGGGAATAACATACATATTCAATTGGGTATCTTACCTTATAGGAAGCAGGGGTGAAGGGGATAAGAGGGTAGATGATCAAAGGGAGGGAAATTGGGAGAGAGGGTAGTTAGAAGCAAAAACTTTTGTAAAGGGACAGGGTCAAAGGAGGAAATAGAATAAGTGGGGGTGGAATAGGATGGAGGGAAATATAGTTGGTCTTCCACAATATAACTACTATGGAAATGTTTTGTGTAACTACACATGTACAACTTATATTGAATTGCTTGTCTTCCCATCTGGGGTGGATAAGGAGGAAAGAAAGGAAAGCATCTAGAAATCAAAGTTTTAAAAACAAATGTTAATAATTTGTTTTTTTATATGCAACTGGGAAATAAGATATATAGACAATGGGGTATAGAAATCCATCTTGCCCTACAAGAAAATTAGGGGGAAATGGGGGAGGATATAAGAGAGAATAGATTGAGGGTAGGGGTATTTAGTAGGCTCACTATCTTGAAGTAGGGTGTAGGGGAGAGATGGGGAGAAAATTTATAATTCAAAATTTTGTGGAAATGAATGTTGAAGACTAAAAATAAATAAATAAACAAGTTCACCACGAAAAATAAAAAAAATAGTTACTTACTAGTTCTTTAGTCTCCATCATGTTTTCTATATTTTCCTAGTGCAGACGTTTCTTTTCTCTCTTTTAAAATTATCATTTTGCATTATTTGGTACATTTATTATTATTTTATGATGATTAAGGGGAGCTGGGCTCAAACCTGACCATTCTTTCTACCATATTGTCAGAAGTCCCTGACATGTCTTCACTATATATTCAATTTGTTCTCTACTATAGAATATTTCTATGCGGAACAAATTCACCCTGACAAATGGGAAAGAAAACTTCATTTCCTGGTATAAAAATTTGTCAAGGTAAATTGTTCTTAGACGATATGGATCTTAAAAATAGTCTGAAAATTAGTTCTTACGATGGTTTTACAAAATTAGTCTTATTTTTATTCTACGAAATTGTATAAATCTGGGTAAGAGTCTTCTTGAGGTATTTAAAAATACACATTGATTGATTTTTACTATTTAATGAGCACTAGCCTTTTAATTTACCTAACCAAATTATTATAGCAGATATGAATGTCAATTATATAGCATTCTCACTGATTTATTTATATGAGAAACAACTTCAATTTCTAGGGTAGTGGCCCTAATACTATTTGACAACTCTTAGGTTTTCATTTCAGTCTGTAGTAAAAGGACATGTTTTCCTGAGTCACTACAATTTTTCAAGATGAAGTATTTGTATCAGGTGAGGAGACTGGCACACATAATTTCATGAGAGTAGTCATTTTATTCCTTTCTACTTTCTCTCCCCAGATATGCCTTCAATATTCTGTATAAGTGGAACTCTTGGACCATGCTTAGCGTTGCCCTTCATGGTTCTGGCTGAACATGTTGATAGTGTGAGTTTTGATTATAGGCACATAATGGCCCAGCACTGGGAAGACCTAGCATTTTGGCAAACTCTGAGGGCTCTCTTCTCACCTTATGGCACTGGCAGGGGGATAGTGGGACTGATATGTGTCAATTTAAAGAAGATAAAATTTCTGGTTCAGTACTTTTAGGGAAGGGTATAGGTCTGACTTTTCTCCCTCCAAATATCATGGCAACCTCACTCACATAACAGCCAGTACCCAGAGATCAATAGAAGTATGCTTGCACTCAGAGTCCTGACTGCCTTTTCTGTTTTTGTGTTTGTTTTTCTGATCTTATGTGAATGCAAAATTTGTTGCAAAAATATTACCCAGTTAAGTGTGCTCTTTTTAATTCTAATTAGTGATTTTGCTTGTGCCAAACTTTTCAAAACAAGGACAAAAACTCAGGTCAGACCTCTCTTAACCCCACAATAGGTGTGCAGAACTCGCTAATGCAACATCCAAAGTCAAGAAGTAGGCTGGAAGAATGAGCAAACAATAAGAGAATTTGAGCATAAAGTGCTGCTATGGGGCAGCTAGGTGGCACAGTGAATAGAGCACCAACCCTGAAGTTGGGAGGATCTGAGTTAAAATCTGACTTTAGACACTTGACACTCAACTAGCTGTGTGACTTTGGGCAAGTCATTTAACCGCAATTGCTTTGTCTTCCCCTCTCCAAAAAAAATGCTGCAATGGCAACAAGGAAGCTTAAAACACAAACTAACATTAAGAGAATGACTTGAAAAAACTTACAAAGGTTCAAAGAAAAAATGTAATTTGGATACAAGTCAAAGAAGAATTCCTAGAAGTGTGAAGGCAAGTGAAAAAAGAGTAAAAATGATTTTGAAAACCAAATGAGAGCAGTAGAAGAAAAATGGGAAAAGAAGGAAGAGCTAGGGAAAAAAGTTTGAAAAGAGAACTAATAGCTTGGAAAAAGAGGTCCCAAACTTTCCTGAAGAAAATAACCCTTTCAAAATTAGAATTAGCCAAATGGAAACTAACAATTCCATGAGACATTAAGAAATAATAGTTAAAAGACTGAAAAAAAGAAAATGTAAAGTATTTCACATGAAAAACACTTGACTTGGAAAGCAGATTGAGGAGAGATAATTCAAGAATAATTGAACAAGTGAAATTCATGAACCAAAATAGTCTAGACATCCCTTTTCAATAAATCATAGAGGAAAACTGTACAGATAACTTAGAAGCATAGGGCAAAGCACAAATTAAAAGAATTAATTGGTGACCTCCTGAAAGAAACCGTCCAAAACAAAAACACCTAGGAATATTTTAGCCAAAACCCAGAGCTCCCAGGTCAAGGGAAAATGAGTGTAAGCAGCTAGAAAGAAAGAATTCAAATACTGAGGAACCAATCAGGGTTCAAGACTTTTGCAGCCACCACTACAAAGGAGTAGGGAGCTTGGAATATAATATTCCAGAAGGCAAATTATCTAGGCTTATAATCAAGAATAACTAACCCAACAAAACTGAGCATCATACAACAAGGGAAAAATGGAATTTTATCTAAATAGATGACTTCCAAGCATTCCTTATGAAAGACTTGAGATGAGTGGAAAAATTTACACACTAACACAGGAATCAAGAAAAGTATAAAAAGGTAAACATGAGAAAGAAATCACAAGGCACTAAACAAGGTTAAACTGTATGAATCCTTATATGGGGAGATGATCCATCTAGCCTCTTGTAATTTTATCTTCACAAAGGGTCATTGAAGGAATTTAACTAGACATGGAGCCTGAATTTGTTCTGATGTTTGGATAATCTTAAAAGAAAGGGAAAGGGAAAGCAATGCACTGAGAGGAGGAAGAATGGGGGAAATTATTTAATGTAGAGTATACAAAGAGGAATTTATACAACAAGGCAGGGAAGGGGAAAACCTTTGAACCTCACTTTTATCTGAATTGGTTAAAAGATGGAAGGATATGCCAACATACACAATTGGGTATAGAAACATTTCCCAACAGGGAAATAGGAGGAAAAGGGGTTAAGAGAAAAGAGGGGAATAAGAAAGAGGGTAGATTAAAGGAAGCAGGAGTCAGAAGCAAAACAGATGCCTGAAGAGGGGACAGAGGAAAAAAAGAGAAGGATAAGAGAATAGGACTGTTAGCAATCATAACTATGAAAGTGAATGAGAAGAGCTCACTCATAAAATGGAAGAGAATAGCAGAATGGATTAGAAACCAGAATCTAACTCTATGTCAGTGGTTCTCAACCTTCCTAATGCCACGACCCTTTAATACTTGTATGTGGGCATGTCTGCATGTGGGTGGACCTGCCTGGAGATGGATAGAGGAGCTGTGTCTCAGTTCCTAAGACCATCGGAAATATGTGTTTTCCAATGGTCTTAGGTGATCCCTGTGACCCCTGTGAAAGGGTCGTTTGACCCCCAAAGGGGTCGCAACCCATAGGTTGAGAACTGCTGCTCTATGTTGTTTATAAGAAACACACTTCTAACAGAAATATTTACATAAATTAAGTACCTACTATGTGACAGGTATTTTGCTGTATAGAACATACAAACACAAAAAAAGAGATCCAGTCTCTGCCCTCAAGAGCTTATAATCTAATGGGGGAAGATAACATGCAAAAACAGTTGAAAAGTAGGGGTGATGGTGAAAATACCCAATACACAGGCAGGTTGAAAAGTAAGAGAAATCTCAGAGTAATGTAGTCAAGTAAGGCATAAGATGTCTGAGCTGAGCTCCTTCCTTAAATAGAGGGTTTGGGATTTCATGGCTACACTCACCAATCAGAAGGGTAATGAGGCAGAGTATAAAGGCTGATGGCATTTTGCAGGATAAAGAGGCTTTTCCAATAATCGGTTTCCCGAGACATGGTGGAGGTGCAACAAAAGTCCTAGAGGTGTACAGTGAGATGAGAAATGAGAACACTGAACCAGAATCTATCATGCTTCAGCTGAAGTTAAAAAAATAAAAATGAAAAGTGGGTGTAGTACTTATGGTCTCAGACAAAACAAAAGCAAAAATGGACAGAGTTAAAGGAGATGAATAGAAAGTTACATTTTGCTAAATTGTACCACAGACAACAAATTAATAGCAATACTACACAGATAAGTACCAAATGATATAGTATCTAAATTCTTAAAGGAAAAATTAAATATTATAAGAAGAAATGACAGTAAGACCCCTAAGTAAAGGAGTTCAATTTACCCTTACACATCTGTAATGATACTGGGATTTGAAGATCTTCCATGCCCCTTGAACTTGCTGATGTAGCAGGAAGGAGTGGAGAAAGAGAATGCCGGAACCAAGCTAGTCTCCCTGCGGTGCTGACTGGAAGCTGCAGCAGAGGCTGCAGCTGTGGTTGTGGTGTGAATCTCTGCTAAGGACTCCTGCTGAGGACTGCCAGGGACGGGAACTGCCGGAGCTGCTGGGAGCAAGCTGCCTGGACGCTGAGCAGTTGTGTATGTGAGGAGAAGAGGATCTTTGCCTGAGGTAGCCTGTCCTGTTTTGAAGGCCTGAGAATGTGAGTGTTTACTACTTTAACTACGTGTGCCAACTTCGTAACTACTGCGTTGGCTTTGACTTTCTGGTTTGGGGACCCAGTTTTCTGGTATTTAAATGAATGCTCTAGCTATATTTCTTATGTAGAGAGCCTGTTACATTTTGTGATTAATAACCATATCAGCATACTTACAGTTACTGTAGCCATTGTGAATGCTGCATTGCTGATACAACATCTAAATAATTTTAATAAAAAGATAAACAAGAAAGAAGTTAGAGACTTGAAAAGAATTTTACAAAAGTTAGATATGGGAGAATATCTGAAGAATATTGAATGGGAAGAGAAAAATGGCTCTTCAAAGAGATTGATTATGTGTTGGGGCACAAAAACCATACAAACAAATGCAAGAAAGAAGAAATATTAAATGCATCTTTTGCCAGCTATTTTGTAATAAAAATATATCCAATAAAGGGTGTATAAAGCAAAGATTTAAGATTAAATGGTATCTAAATAACAAATCTAAAAAATAGAAGGGTCAAAGAACAGATCATAAAAACAACAAATAATTTTATTGAAGATAATGAGAACAATAAGACCATATACCAAAATTTGTGGGATGCAGCTGAAGTGGTACTGAGGGATAAAATTGATATCATTAAACTCTTTCATCGATAAAAAAGAAAAAAGAGTAAATCTTTTTATGGGTATGCAACTAAAAAAATAAGAAAGCCAACAATTCAAAAATCCTTATTTAAACACAAAAATAGAAATCTTGAAAATCAAAGGAGAGATTCACAATTTAAAGTAAAAACCCCTTTGTATTAATAAATAAAAGGAGGAACTGTTTTTTTAAAAAAATCATTAAGATAAGCCATTGCCTACTTTGATTCAAAACAGAAAAAAACCAAATTTCCAATATCAAAAATTAAGAAGATGATTTTACAACTAAATTAAGAAGAAAT
>CM053585.1:368231287-368377418 GCA_028646515.1 Pseudochirops corinnae
AGCTGACTTTAGTGGGAGGTATCTGTGTGCGTTTTTGAAGTTCTAGGTTGGTCCAGAGTCCTATTCCATGGGTATTTGGGGGTGGCTATGTGAGAGCTGCGATATATTGCTGCTGCTATGCCGCCATCTTGGCTCCGCCCCCCTCAAGATCCATCTTTTTATACTGAGTTGTGTAGTGTAAGTTATTAATGTCTGCAAGCCTTTACATGATATCATATTCCATATTCCCTAATAACTATCTTGTGCAATCCTATTTGCAATGATCTGAAAGCTCTGGATATTGACTATGACTTTCCTGGGATTTTTTAAAAGTGTCTTTCAGAAGGTGATAATGAATTCTTTCTATTTTTACTTGGCCATCTGGTTTGAGTAGATCTGGGAAGTTTTCATTCATTATTTCTTGAGATATGGTATGATCAAACTTCTTTTTGTCATTGTATTCAGGAAATCTTTGTTGTTGTTGTTGAGTCATTTTTCAGTCATGTCAGATTCCATGTGACCCCATTTGGGATTTTCTTGGCAAAGATACTGGAGGGATTTGTCATTTCCTTCTCCAGTTCATTTTACAGATGAGGAAACTGAGGGAGAGTTAAGTGACTTTCCCAGGGTCACACAGTAAGTGTCTGAGGCCAGACAAACTCAGGAAGAAGAGACTTTCTGACTCCCAGACCCAGTACTCTAGCTGTGCCTCAGGAAGTCTAATGATTCTTCAGTTGTTATCCTTGAACAGTTTTATAGGTGAGTCAGTGGGTTTATTTCCATAGTACATGTTTTGGTTTTTTTTTTTTCCATTTTGTCAACCTTTTTCCATTTTTCTAACTTTTTTGTTGAAGCAATCTGTTATAGCGGGTAGTAAGCCAGTCTTGAAGCCTGGGGAGTTCCAGTCTAGACTCTTATTTATACTGGCTTTGTGATTCTGGATAAATCAGTTAACTTCTTAGTACTTCTAGGGAACTAAGACTATAAATTACAGATATAATAAAGTTTTGAGAATTGATTACAATCTTGAGATGTGTAGTTCACAGGAACAAGCACTTCCCTCTCAGCCTTGAGAAGCAATTTGAGAACATTATAATATTTGAGCCAGTAGGTAGAATTGAGTCAGTCCTCAGAATCCTTAAAGACACACAGTCAATAAGAGACAGCTGAAGATGAAGTTGTAGAGATCTCTACTGCTGAGAAGCATCAGCAATGTAATCACTCTCCCTAATCCTGCCTAGAAAGTCCCCAGAGCTATAAGGGGCAATCAATGCGTGAAAGAAGAAACTGAAAGGACTGAACTGTGGCAGAGAAGAGAGTGCTTAATGAGTTCTACCAAGCTCCTACATAAATCTTGGAGCAGAAGACCTGGACTAAAACTTGGGGAAGTTCTAAGGTCAGGTTTTGTCCCCAACTTCTCCTATTTATGCCTGTCACCCTTCAAATCTAAGTCATGTATTCATTTGAAGCTTATCCTGGCATGGCGTTTGAATACTGATTTACACAAGTTTCATCAAGATTGCTTTCCAGGTTTCCCAACAGTTTTTGTCAGATAGTGAGTTCTTACCCCCAGTAGCTGGGAGCTTTGGGTTTATTAAAAACTAGGTTACTGTGCTTGTTTGCTTCTGTACCCAATCTCTCAAATTGCTTTGATAAATTATATTTTGTAGCACAGTTAAGAACTAGTCCTGCTAAGTTACCTTTCTTTTCTTTTTATGTCCTGTAAGATTCTTGACCTCCAGATGAATTCGTTATTATTTTTCCTAACTATAAAGTAATTCTTTGATAGTTAGATGGATATGACACCGAAAAGGTAAATTAATTTAGGTAGGATGGTTTTTATTGTATCAGCTTATTCTACCAATCATCAATTAATATTTCTCCAATTATAAAGAGACATTTATTTATATAAGGAATGCTTTGCAGTTGTATTCACATAGTTCATCTGTATGTTGGCAGGTAGATCTCCAAGTATTTTATACCTTCTGTAGTTATTTTAAATGGAATTTCTTTATCTCTTCCTGTTGGGTTTTGTTTGAGGGATTTGAGGATTGTTTCATCCTATATAAAGGCATTCACTTCCCAGATTTTACTCTATGGAATTCCAACTATATGATATGACTAAGAGATCATCAATAAAATTTCCATGTTTTTATAATATTGAATGTGAAATTTGCTATACAAAATACTTATTATATTTGGTCATTTTTAGTATGAACATTTTCTCTATTTTGCTAAAAAAAATTCTCTCCTGGACAGTCTGGAGACTGAATAGTCTCTCCTGGAGTGTTCTCAAGGTGCTCTTCAATATTATTTCACATTCCAAAGGGTTTTGTCTGCTAGATAAGTTTGAAAAACATTGATGTATCCATTCTCTGCTTTGATGATATTTTCAGATCTCAAAAAGTGGCATCTTAATCAGCAAGAATCAGAAACAACTGAATTCAGTAGCAAATTCACAAACTAGGCACCTAATAAAAATTTATTGAATTGAAATGGACTAAATATTTTCATATGAAAGAATTTAAATGTAACATCCCCTGCAGGGGTACCCCTGTCGCCAGCTTGCACTCACAGGTTGGATTCTCCAGAAGATAACTGTAAGACTGAAGGTACTCTATGAGTCTACATCCCTAAAGCTGTAGCTCACAAGCACCCACCAGTGCACTTACTTTTACTTGTCAGCAAATTGACACAACTAACTGAAAACAAAAGCATTTGTTAAAATGCCTCATGAACAATAGTAATGTTTCTCCCATAAACATGGAACACACTCTCTCACAAATATACATGGTATTAGTGGGAAGACTGTGTATACCCAACGTATTCACAAATAAGGGGACACTCTTAGGAAACATACATGGCCAAAGTCATTTCTGGCACTACAGGGTCCCAATATCTTTTTGTATGGTATCTTCATGCCATTCCACCTGGATGCAGCATCATTGCTGGTCATGTCATTTTCCTCTAGATTCCCTGGGCCTACCTCTTTCTACAGCTTAATTGGACACCTGGATTCTCTCAGCCTGCTCACTGGTAGACCTGGCATTTCCTCCTGAATGAGTTGTTCCACTGCTATTGTTGATGGAAGGGAGGAGAGAAAAATCTCCTCCTCACTCTACAATCTGCCTGAAGTTCAAGAGAAAAATCAAAGAGCAACTCCCTCTCAAAACCTGTTTTGTTTTGTTTTGGGGGGTTTGGAGTTGGGTCATTGGAGTTGGGTTGGGTTTTGGGGGTGGGGGGCATGCATGGTTTCCTTAATCATAAGAGATGACTATTAACTGACTGACTCCTTACCCCAGCCACCCTACCCATACTAATTTCATTGAGCATTTGATTGAAGAACTTCTCCAATGGACTAAAGAACTAACGAAATGTAAACCTCTCTAAAATGTCTTCAACAAGGTAAGAACGGGCCTTTGCCAAATGTACAAATTTGGCTACCGCAATCTGAAAGGGGAAAAATCTTAACAAAAGGAAAAACTTAAACACTTATTATCCGTCCCTTATATTTTGTTATTTTGTCAGGCAAATTGAGAGAACTCAATTGATCAGGCTTAGCCTATTCAATTCTGGGACATAAATAAGGATGCATTTAAAAGCTATAACTGGGTAAAAGGGATGGAGTCTGTAGTAAAACTGTTGGGGTTTCAACTCTGCCCATCAGGGATGCCAAAAACTGTTGCAGTTTCATGATGTGTTGTGGTGGAACCATCTTCAAGGAATTCATTCAGACTACCTCTAATAGGCATTTATTGAGACTGATGCCTCTCATGAATCCTGTGTATAATATAAATTCCAAGAGGAACCAACAACTTCAGAGAAAGCAAGATGGATTTTTATAGGGTAAAAATGCAATTAAATAACAAAATTATGAATATTAAAAAGGCAGGAGGGTTTAGGGAATTAGGTAATGGGAAGAGGTCCCAGTCACGGTGGAACTGCCCATTTGATTACCACCAATGCATACAGGAAAAACCCATTGGGGATGGGTGGGTATGTATGATAATGATATTATAATCAGCCTCTCTCTAGGTCATAAGCTCACTCTAGGTCAATTCTTTACTATTACTGCAAAGGTGCCTACTTAGGGAAAGTCCCTTCTATTGTTTTGGGGTCCATATCCTAGAGGTACTGCTTTCTTATTGGCTGAGTATTGTGGTCCTGTCTTGAGACTATTTGTGGTTGAGTGTATGGACATGCTTGCTGTTTCTGTGGGAAATACGAGAAATGGGTTTGGGGGCAGTGGCTAACTAGAGGCAGTAGCTGGGATCCCAACACATTGACATGCTTGCTGTTATGTGAGACAAACCTGTTGTTCTAGTGAGCAGCGAGGATTATATGAAGAAGTTAAGATATTGAGTGTGTTGGGGAGGAGGGGGTCGAATGACTAGGTAGGTACAGTGGGACTGCTGTTCACTGGGGCATCTATAAGGAAGTTAGAATAGTGTGACTAGGGGCAGCTTTATTAGGATTCCATCAAAAGGAGCTATGAATTTGGCTACAGGAGAGAACTGAGTTTCAATTCTGAATCTCACCCACCCTTACTGATTGTTTGATCCTGGACAAGACACTAAATCTCTCTGAGAAGTTCTGTAAAATGGGAAACACAACAGACTGTTGTCAGTAAATTAGTTATTTTTTTATTATTCCTATTTCCCTGAATGTCAAGCTTAATTGACTGCTGTGAAAAAACTTTAAATGAGTTCAAGGCACTCCTCTCCTCCTGGCTTGCCATAGTACGTTTACTTCCGTTTTTTCTGCCTAGTAAAAAGCAGGTGCACTTTTTTCAGCCTCGGCTATCTCCCCGGGATGAATGCCCGCCTAACCCCCCAAAAAACGCTTTCTTTAGCTTTTTGTCAGCTATGGCTATCCTCTTTTAAAATGAAAGACTTGCCAAATCCCAAGAAAGCTATTAAGACAAAGAAATGCGGCGTTTTTTTCAAAATTAAGGAAAGTCACTGCTAGATAGGCATCCCACCAGCCTCTAGCACCGCATCAATCATCTCCAGAACTGGCGTCATCCCCCTGCCCCACCCAGTTCCGCACCGGATTTAGGAGCCACACGCACTGGGGTAAGAAGCCTTGCTAGTAGTTTTGGATTCTTAAAGGGAACAATTGCAGCTTGACTACCCGGCACGCTGAAAAAAAGTCTCTTCCCCCACACCACCACCACTACCTACCACCCCCGCACTCCACCCCCAAAGAGGCATGCACGCCAGAGATGGGAGGGTGTTGGAGAAATCGTGAACTGATTTCTGACCGTTTCACAGGGACGTTCAGACCTAAAGCTTTTGACAGCTGCTTTTTCCTCTCCACCCCTCCCCCATCCACCAGAAACAGAGGCCCCTTCCCCTACACCCACTCAGTCCTCCTAGAAAAAGCACAAGAACCCTCAGTCCTTCCCTGAACGGGACTGAGGACCTTTTCCTAGTAGGCTTTCCCCCACAGTCACTCCCTCCTTCTCGTCCTCCTCCCCCCCTCCCCAAAAAAATAGAAAAAGAAAAAGAAAGTGGGCCGAGAGAGGTAGCGGATCTGAAAGCATAATCCAGAATGAATGGAAAGATGTTGGCCAGAATTCGGTCTTTGGGCAGGAGTAACCGGGCCGCGGCTCGCGCTCGCCTACTTAAAATGCTTTCACAAGGGAGAAGTAGGGGGCTTCGTGCCCGGCGGAGAGCAGCGTGGTCTGGTAGCCCTCTCTGCGTCCTCCAGATCCACGCGGAAACGTTGCAGCCGCCTCTGAGCTGAGAGGGAGGCAGGCAGCTGCAGAGGCAAAGGGGAAGGTAGGAGTAACTTCCTCCCGCTCCACACCCAGGCTCCGAGCCGGATATTATAGTCATTGGTTGTTAAGAGGAAGACCAGAGAGCTGTGTCCTCGCGGCCGGACTTGGGTTAATTTGGTGTCTTTCCCTAGCCTACTCGGGGAAGGACCGAAATAAAGGTAACGCTAGCTGCAGCTTCTTCCCCCAGCCAGATCCTTTTTTGTAGGCAAAGGCAAGCCGAGCATGGAAGGGCAGTGGAGACAGCTTTTGGAAGGTCCAGCCTCTGGGGGAATTCAGAAAGAAATGGGTTCGAGGAGTCAGGAGAGAAAAGAGGCATTTGGGGACTCCTAGGCTGTCATATACACGAACTTTCAGCCACAAGGCGATATTTGAGGAATTGAAAAGTAAAGCCAGTGTCTGACTTGGGGGAAAGAGGGTGAATTTTAGAAGCATCGACTCAGGAAGGTTCATTGACATTCGGTTGTCTTTTGCGGGCATGGTGCTAGGGAAAGGACTGGGGTTCACCCTGAGTAGGAAGAGACGGTGAAGCACACCCAGGGTGCGGCCTTGCTAGAGCTGCAGGGTTCCTTGGGGATATTCCTAGACAGTTTGGCGGAAAGGATGCAGACCTTGGGATGAGCTGGGGAAGAGGAGAGCTCAAGCACTCTCTGATTCTGCTTTTCAACCACGAGGCACAGTTTGGCACGCCGTAACCTTGGATATATTGTCAGTCATTTTTCCCTCCATCCCCAGCCTTCTTAAGATCCTCCCTCTCGCCCCACCTGCTCTTACTCCCTGACCCTTCAGGCAGTTCCAAAGAGCAGGTAAAGCAGATTGCCCTTGCAGTAAAAAAAGGCAGCTGGAATTCATTAAAGATGTGACCTGCCCCAGACGGAAGTTTCAAACCTCCCTCCCTGCCCACCTACTGCCTAGGCATCTTGGAGCGAGGCTGACAAGAATCCAGTTAAATCTTCAGACATGTGCTAGTAGTACCTTGGCGGCTTGCTCCTTTAGTTTAGGAAGTCCCCAGGCCTCAGCAACCTGGTTTGTTATGTGTGGGTTTTTTCGGAGGCTTCTGGGTTAACCTGCCCCACTCTGGAGCAGTTAGGGTTTGAGGTTCATCGCAGGGCAGTTGGTCACGAAATTACTGTTGAAATCTTAGCCTGGAGCTTCAGGAATGGTGCCAAACTGTTTCCCCTGCTCTCTATTAATTTTGCTGCTCACTGGGGAATTGTGAGCAGTTCCTATTAGTGTGTTACTTTGTAAGGTGGTGGCTCTATTGTAGATATCGTTTTGAGTTGGTGGTGATTGTTTTCTGTTTTGAGAGCTCTCATCCATAAACTGCTAGCCGTGTATCATTCAAGAGCTGATAATTCAGGATACTATCTTTGTCTCTTCTTCAGGCACCTACCCTAATTAAAACCTCCCAACGGGACGGGCAGGAAAATTCAAATGAATTTTTAAAAAATTAATAAGATTATTTCCTGAACTTTAGAAATTGTGGTAGGAGGTTTGAGAGGGAAGATGACTAAAACAATTGTGCACCTGTGAAAATTTTGAGTTTATTGGTGGGTTTCAGTCATCCATACTTTTTGCCTCTGATTTGGCTTTGATGAGGTCCAAACATGACAGTGCTAGCAGTGAAATGTGATTTGAATTAAACTATACAGCAGACAGGATTTGCAAATGAGCATATTTAGGAATATGTGTTTTGTAAAGAACATGGAGTTCTACAAGTTGAAGTCTCTATAAAAGTGGAATAAAGATTTGGGGGACCCAGTTTTTATGTCGGTTTCTAGCCCTATTCCTTTTTGCATATTTAAAATGCATACTTATATATGGTTTTACTTATGCCTGTAGCTTATATGTAACAGTCATTTCTTGAAGACAGGTGGAGGGGAGAAGCAATCCTCTCGCTCCTCCAGATTAAACTCTTCCATAACAAGGAAAAACAATCAAAACAAATGCCAAACAAAACCGTACAGTGGGACATCTGTCAATGTATCCAACATTTGATCCAGCCCAATTAAGGGCTCCTTGTTCTCTATGAAGTTCAGCTAAAGTTCTAATCTCTTGGTTTCTACACTATCAGATAGAAGCAAATGATATTCATCCTATTCTTCAAGTCCTAAATTTCCTGTTAAGATGAATCTACGGAAGAGATTAAGACCAATCAGACACTAACTTTCTGGGTAGACAGTGTCACATTTGTTCCAGATCAAGAAAGAGCCACTAAAAATTTGTGTATAGCTTTTCCAATTTCAAAATGTTTTGACACTTCCTTATTGTAGCCTTATAACCATCCTATGGGTCATAAGAGAAGGCCTCTATTCTGTCACAATTCTCAATTTTATCATTAGTTGCCTTCATCAATTTGGATTATCTGATATGTATATAACTACTGATACATGTATATAATTACTGATATGTGTGTATGTATTACATATATGTATATGTGTGTATGTATATGTGTTACTACTAAGGATATGAAAACAGTTTGTCCACTCAGGAACCAAGGTGGTAGTATCTATGAGTCTGAAGGTGAAATAAAAATGGCTCGTTTACTCTAAGTGATATGAGAGGGAGGGGGAGGCCTTAATACTTCTCTCCCACATTCTACCAACCTCCAAAGTTTCAGGCATCACAAGTTTCGAGACAGCGTGAAAGGAAGGTATGGTACCCAGTAAGAAGAAATAAGTAACCTACTTTTCTGAAAAAGAAGACTAGACCAAGGAACAATCCAAGTGATAGGGGGATGTTTGATTAAGTGATAAAGTACTTGATAAAGTAGACTAGAAAATGAAATGGAATAAGGTGAGGTCAAGGCCAGGAGATATTGGCGTCAGGTTATCAGGTTATGAGTTGGGTAGTGGAGATTGTAAAAAGGAAAGTCTAGGGTGCCCGATGAAATTGTAAAAGAGATCCGTTTACTCGTTAAAAAATCAGTCAAGGTAAGCAAGAAGAATGTGAAACTGGTATGGGAAGAGCTTTTATTTTACTATCATTTGTATGAAGGATGCCTATTTGAATTAGGGAAATAATCTGTGAAAAGCTTTCACATCAAAAATAACGCTAATCAAATACATATGAGTCCTCAATGAACACTGCAGGCCAGGATGAGTGAGAAAGATAACTCCTTATCTCCTCTTGCATCTTCAAAAGCCTGATGCCATCTACTTTTCTCAGCAGGGGCAGAAATTATTTGCTCCTTTTTCTTACTTCCTGTTCAGTTGCTCATTACATCTTCTGGATTAACCCTAGTTAAGTCCTCTAAATTTTAAAGAAATTCATTTCCTTGTCATCTCTTCCCATCTCTCATGTGGTTTTACCACATGGGTTTACCAAGGCACCTAGGAACTTGTACATAATTTCTTTCAAAGCTGTTACCTAGAAGAAGGTAAAGACCTAGAGAAGAGTAGAGGGAAATTTGATGGTATTCTCCATTCTATATTCTCTCTTCCCTCCAAAATAGGAAGGTTAACATTACTTATATTTGTTGATTGTCTATATGTATTTGGTATTAAGTTAATCATTTAGATTCTAGGCAAAAAATTTAGTTTATAATATATGTAAGTTTATACCATATAACTGAGACCCAGAGACTTTAAATTATGGGGAGACATTAATGTTAACATAGTAAGTTTGATAGGAGATATATATATGTGTGTGTGTGTGTGTATCTATATATATGTGTACATATATATATAAAATTTGAAAAAATGAAGAGCAGAACCTTTAGCATGGTAGAGTGGAAAAGTCAGTCAGTAAACTTTTATTAAGTGTTTCCTATTTTCCAGCACTGCATTATGTATTGAGGATACAAAGAAAGGTGAAACACTGCTTGATCTCTCAAGGAGCTCACATTATAAGTAGGGAAATGAATGTATGAAAAACTAGATACTGGATATACAAAATATATAAGAAGTCGATAGAATGTAATGGCGGAGAAGGGTGAGACTGGGAAAGGCCTCCTCCACAAGATGGGATTTGAGCCAAGTCTTGAAGGAAGCTAGGGAAATTAAGAGGCAAAGGTCAGAAGGCGAAGCATTCAAGTCAGGCAATAAACAGTTATTAAGTCCCTTTTATCAGTCTGGCCTGGTGTTAAGCCCTAGAGATATTGATAGGGAAAGGCAAAAGATAGCCCCTGCTCTCAAGTAGCACACAATCTATTGTGAAAGGCACAGAGATGAGAAATGGAGTATTGTGTTCAAAGACTGCAATTAGTTCAATAGAGCTGGATTTGGACTAAGTGGAAAGAGTAAAGTTTAAGACTGGGAAAGTAGAAAGGGACTAGGTTGTGAAAGACTTTAAATGCCAGAGGACGTTATATTTGATCCTGAAGGTAATAGGAAGATGTGGAAGTTCTTGAGGAGTGGGTAAATTTCATACCCAATTGTGTCATTGTTAGCTATCCTTTTCAGTTTTCTACTTTAGGACAATCACTTAAGTAACTGAGTAAAAGATGAATGGGAGAGGTAAGAGAATTGCAGTAGGGATATAGATGAGATTATTGTAACAATCTAGGTAAAAAAACAAAAAAAGATGAGATCTATACTAGGTGGTGGCTGTATAAATGGAGAGAAAGAGATAGGAAGGTAAAAACAGCAAAATGTGGCAACAGAAAGGATATGTTGAATGGGTGAAAGTAGTGTGTTAAGGGTGCCTCCAAATATATCAGGGATGCAAGACTGAGTGACTGAGACTAGCAGGGACCCCAACAATAATAGGAAAATTAGAAAGAGGGGAGGCTAGGTGGGAAGAAAGAAACTGAGTCCTGTTTTGTATAGAATTGCCAAGTGTTGAATTGGGAGTCAGAAAACTTGAGCCCCGGTTTTCTCATCTTGAATTTGAAAGGATTAGCCCAGATGATCATGAAATAATTTTAAATGTAACGTTCTATGCATCTATTTTAAATTAACCGGAAAATATTGCAAGGCTATAATAGCAAATTGTCTTTGACCTATTTACTTGCTTTTGCTTTTCATAATCCTGAGCATGCATTACTGAGGATGTTTTGTTTTAATGATTCCATCTGGAAACACCTGAAAGCTCATTATCTTACTGTATTAGCATATGAACACAAAATCTACTCTCCCATCCCCCTGTATGCTATACGGGTACAAACATAGTCAATGACTGGTATGTGTACACTTAAATTAATGAACATAGTTCCAATTATCACATGCATTCTTCCTCACAAATCCAAGCACAGGCTCAGGGAGGATATTTTAAACTTCCTTCATAACATCAGTGTCCTCAAAGAACTCATACCTGAAGAGTGAGACTTCTCTGTATGATATAACAAAAAAAAAAAAGCTTATTCCTCAGAGGTGAGATATTTGTGTTCTATAAATGTCTGAGCTGCTCCCTATCTTTGTAACTACAGACAGGCCAGTTATCTTATCTCTGCTCTCATTTCCTAATCTGAAAAAAAAATAGGGAAATAGTATCTGAACTACCCTCTTCACAGGATTGTGATGAGGATAAAAATACTTTGAAAAAAGTCAATAGTCCCATGAAAATGTAAGGTAACCTTAAAATTTCAATCTTTGAAGACTATGTAAAAAAAAAAAATCCTAACCTCAATCAGTTCTTCCTAAAGTAGACTGAGCAAAGGAGGCTGAAAGATAATAAGGACATGTATTGCTTTAAAGTTTGTGAAGCACTTTACAAATATTATCACAGTTGCACTTCACAATAACTCTATAAAGTAAGTATTGCATCTGGGCCATCTTTGTCATGGTGACTTGCCCAAGGACACACAGCAAGTGAGTGGCAGCGCTGGGATGCCCACCAGGGTCTTCCGATGCCATGTCTGAGGCACTTCTACTATCCTTGTGCCTTACTCAGAATACCACAGTGACACAGCAAGTTTTAGAAATTAAGGCTCTATGCTCTCTGTTCAGTTATTTTTCTGCTGGACAACTTTGCCATCCCAGATTGTAAAGTACCTTGAATACCCATTTAAGGATCTTGGACTTTAGCCTGAATATAATTTGGAATGTAAGCATAGTGCCTGGCACATGGTGAGTACTTAATAAATGCTTAATCTGTATAAAAGATTTTGGGGTGGAAGAATGACTGGAAATGAGATTAATCTGACATTCAATTGGTTCAATATGGTTTAGAGGGAGACATGAAAAGATCATAGTTTTAGAAATAAAGAGGGACCTTAAAGGTCATCTAATGCAGCTCCCTCATTTTACAGATGAGAGTACTGAAGCCAAGATCAGTTAAGTGACTTGTCCACGGTCATACAACTAAAAGAGGCAGAACCAGACTCTGAACCTAGATGTTCTCCAAACTCAGTATTCTTTACATTGCCACGTGTCACTTGAAATTAAATATAAGGGAGCCATATAGGAGACTGTTACTATAATCCAGGCAGGACGTGATGGGACAGGGTGACCTTTTCAAAAGAAATGTTTATGAGACTTGCCCTAACTATCTTTCTCCTGTTTTATGTACCTTCTGTTACAGACAGCCGTGTCATCATCATATAATTTTTCCCTCTGAAACATTGGCCTCTATATCTAAGCCAAAAGCCTTCAGATCTTTTTCATATGAATTATTCCCTGTCGTGTCACTATTCTGTATTTCATAAAGTTTATCTTACAAAGGTCAAGTATAGAACTTTCCATTTACTTCCCATTAAGTTTCATCTCTGTGGCTTGATTATGCCACTTATTCTTTTTTCAGACCCAGTTTTGTCATTGCTAGCCATCCTTTTCAGTTTTGTGTCATTTGCAAACTACAGAAGCATACCATCTACACCCTTACTCAACTTAGTAATAAAAACATTGGCATTTGATAAATGCCTACTATGTGCAAGGCACTGAAGATACAAAGATAATTTTTTAAAAGTCTGTCTTCAGGGAACTTCCTTAATTAGGAAGCTCAGAGGACATTTAGTCCACTTCATATCTAAGTAGGAATACCCTCCAATATAATAATAATAGTTAACATTCCTTAGATTTAATTTAACTAAGTGCCAGATTTTTCCAATTATTATTTCATTTGATCTTCACAACAACCCTAGGATGGAGGCACTATTATTATTCTCATTTTCCAGTTGAGGAAAATGAAGCAAATGGGTTAAGTGAGTTACCCAGGGTCATACATGTTTGAGGCCAAATTTGAATTTGGATCCTTCTGTTTTGAGTCTGTCGCTTCACCTAGCAATATTCCCAACAAGTGGTCATTCAGTCTCCACCTCCAACCAGATTCAGTGATGAGGTACTCAGTACCTACTGAGAAAGCCCATTCCATTTCTGTACAGCTCTAACCATTAGGAAGTATCCTTATATCAAAACAAAATCTATCTCTCTGTCACTTCCATTTATTTCTACCCTTTAGGGCAAGGAAAATAAGTGTAATCCTTCTCCATGACAGCTGAGAGGATAGCTATCTATGATGGCAGCCTCCTGGGGAACCATCCCTTCCTTGGTCTATTTCTCTATTAATCCAACCTAAGAAGTTAGCTATTTAGGGAGCCATATTATACAATCAACTAAAACTGAGCTTGCAGTTCCCTCAAACCTGCCAGGTCTTTTTCACATGAACTATATCTAGTTACATCACCAGTCTGTGTTTTATATAGTTGATTTTTTAAAAGTCAAGTATAAAAATTTACATTATTCATCTTCCTTGGGGATAGATTTGGCCCTTTACTCTGTCAACATTTTCAGCGCCCCGTTCTATTATCCAGTATGTTAGCTCTCCCTTTAAGTTTGTGTCATTTGCAGACTTTGTAGGCATACCATCTATATCCTCATCCAACTCAGTGGTAAGGATGCATAATATCTTTTGATAATGGATGGTCTAAGGAGAGATTCTAGGGAGTAGTCTATCAGAGAGGTGGCTCACCGGATGACTTGTGAATTTAAAGTTGCATTTGCAGCTTTGCCTTTCACACACTGTACAAGTATTCATCTTTCTAATCTGCGATAGTGTTGCCAACTTAAATGTTCAGTGTGCAATGATTTCTCATGGAAAAGAATACTGCATAATAAACAAAAAAAATTTTTTTGAAAATCATTGCTCAAACAACCTCCTTCTAGGTCAGAGGTTCTTAACCTTTTTTCTCTTAGGACTCACCCTTTTGGCAATCTGTTGTCAGTGAATCTCTATTCAGAATGTTTTCAACTAATTGAAGGAAATGCCAAATTTCAATTAGAGGTTCATGAAAATAAAAACATAATTTTTTTCTCCACCCAACTTCACAAACTCCTTGAAATCAACGTGGGTCTATAGGCCCCTGGTTAGGAACCCTTGCTCTGGGCTGAGCATGACTCAGGTTTAAATTCAATAATAGAAGGAAATTAAATACTCAAAGAAGATTTACTTAGCCACAGCAGGGAATGAAGGTTTGACAAATATTAGATAGATAGATAGATAGATAGATAGATAGATAGATAGATAGATAGAGATATCAAGAATGGCACAAGTTGATTCAGCTGAGTTCACCTACATGTGACTAATAGTCCACCAAGCATCATTGCCTAGAATTACTAGAGTTACACAAGCATTTCATTATACGAAGAACAAAAAAGAAGACTGTATACGAAACTATACTTCTATTATCTAGTTTTTTAAAATTGCATATTAAATTTAATTGGAGCATCTAGGTGGTATAGTGGGTAGAGTGCTGGGCCTAGAGTCAGGAAAACTCATCTTGCAGAGTTCAAATCTGGCCTCAGACACTTAATAGTTGTGTGACCCTGGGCAAGTCACTTAACTCCATTTGCTTCAGTTTCCTTACCTGTAAAATGAACTGGAAAAGGAAATGGGAAACCATTCTAGCATCCTTGCCAAGAAAACTCCAAATGGGGTCATGAAGAATTGGACACGACTTAAAAATGACTTAAACAAAAATGAAATTTAATATAGTAATAATACATTTCCCCATTAAATGTCTCCTTCCAAATTTCTTTTGGTTTTCTTCTGAATACTATTAAAAGGTTTATTGATATTCTTTTGGGGGACATCTCTATTCCTACCCAGTAACTCATTGTATAACCCTCCAGAAAAAGTCCTTGCTTTCATTAAATAAGGCATATTAATACCACCGTATCAGTGTAGTACAGTGGGAAGAGCACTTGATTTAGAGTTAAAGGATATTGGTTTTGTTCCTGATTCTGCTACTTGTCATCTGAATAATGTTGGGCAAGTTATTTAATTTCTCTGAAAAACTTGGGGAGTTGAGGTGGGTGCTCTGCCCACCAAAAACTGTTGGGGTTTCAGGATGTGTTGTGGTGGAACCATCTCAAAGAATTCAGAGTCAGATCACCTCCAATCCAAGTACAGACATTTATCGAGATTAATGCCTCTCATGAAGTGAGCTAAGATCCAAGAGGAACCAGCAACTTCAGAGAAAAGTAAGATGGATTTTTATAGGATGAAGCTGCATTTACATAATCAAAATTTGTACAGAATAGAGGAATATGATTAATATTTTTAAAATGTAGGAGGAGTTTGTTAAGGGATTAGGTAATGGAGGAGGGGTCCCATGTATGGTTCAGTGATTAAACATACTGCCCTCAAATTGGCTAGGTATTGTGGTCCTGATTGGTCAAGATGGATAGTTGGATATTGTGGTCCTGTCTTGGGTTAGATGGATGGTGTGATCATGACTGAGTACAAGAACACACCTGTTTCTGTGGGAATGGGTGTGGGGGCAGTGACTAGGTAGAGGGAGTGACTGGGATCTCATCACATGGACATGCCTGCTGTTCTATGAGAACTATGAGTTCATGGACACACCTGTTGTTCTAGTGAGCAGTGAGGCACATATGAAGAAGTTAGGACATTGGCAGGAAGGAGGGTAGGTAGATATGGTGGAGCTGCTGTTCAGTGGGGCTGGGCCCATAATGAAGTTAGAATATTGGGGCTGGGAGCCGCTTTATTAGGATTCCATGAGGGGGGTCAGACTAGGTGACTTGTGAGAGTCTGTTCTACCTCTAAATCTATAATCTCATGAATATATATATATATATATACATGTATATACATATTCCTTATGATTTCTACCCGATATTTATGAGAAGTTTGTCATATCTAACTTTTCTAAAATTCTTTCTTGTTTACCTTTTTATTATTTATGGCTAATCCTAAAAGGGGCATGTTGAAGTCTCCATCAACACTTCTTATGTTGGTTATTTCTCCCAATTGATGGCATAGTAGACATACTGCTGAGCCTGAATTGAAATTTGGTCTCAGACACTTGATATCTGTGTGACCCTGGGTGAGTTATTTAACTTCTTTTTAACTGTTTCTTCAACTTTAAAAGGGACTTAATAATAGCACTTCCTTTACAGTGTTGTCTTGAAGATCAAGTGAAATAATATTTGTAAAAAAAAAAACACCTAGTGTAGTGTCTGGTGCATAGTAGATACTATATAAATACTTATTCTCTAACCCTCCTCACTTCAAGTACTTACAGTGATGTACACAATTACTGGGACAAAGTAAAATAATTAAATTTGCTGACATAAATAAACCTTATATGTTTTTTTAAAATAAAGTGTTATGCAAAGGTCCTTTTGCTACAGTGACTTGTTTTATACAATTGGGTATTGAGTTCACAAGATTCTGAAATATTCCTTAGTTCTTCATCATAAAATCACTTATTTTATCACATTGAATATTAAGCACACCTTCAGGAAAATAGTCCTTTTTTCCAAATCTACCTATTATTATAGCCCATTTTCTTTGTTTTTTAACTGTGATTTAAATCAGATGAATGCCCAGGCTATTGAAATATGTCTCTATCTCTTGGATTCTTAACCTTTTGTTAAGGTTTTCATACTATGGTAGATAATTAATCATTTATTTCATATATATATATATATGTATATAATTGTGAATATCAAAGTAATTATAAAATTGAAAATTTAATTTATTTTTACTACCCTTGTCATAGAATCCCCAAAATCTCAGAATTAGAAGGGACTTCAAAGGCAATTTAGTCCAACCAGTGCCAGAAGTTGGGTCCTCCCTAAAATATTCCCAACATATGTATATCTAGCCTCTATTTGAAGACTCTAGAGGAAGAGCCCATTTTCCCCTGAAGTAAGACTTTCTTGCTTCAGGCAATTCTTCCTTTCAGTAAGTTTTTCTTTACCAAGCCCAAATCTGCTGCTGTTCAGCTTTCATTTGGAACCAAGTAATCAAAGTCTAGTCTGGTTTTTATATCATGAAATGCTTGAAGATGGATTCATATCCTCCCCAAATCTTATATTCCCAGGCTTAATATTCCCTGTTCTTTCAACTAACACTTCTTTTGAGCAGCAAATTTAGGAAGTTTGGAGAATTGGTGATGTCGCTTGGCTCTCCTATCCATATCTCTCGCATTTTAGTAGCAATTGCTTTCTAAATAACTTATTTTTGTGGTAAGCCAGCAGTCATAATAGAGAACTAAAACTATTCATACACATACAATTTTATGATTCTTGAGCAAAATTTACAGGGAAGATATTTTAGGTACAGTCTTCTTATCTGTAGTCTCACAGCAATTTACAGGCAAATGATTCTCAGGAAGTTGAGAATTTCTTGTAGGGTACAGGTTTCCTTAGGCCAACTGGATCTCTGGTTTTTTGCCTGCTGCTGACCCCTACCCTGTAAGCAACAATAATGGAAATCAAGTAAATGAAGTTTTGTGGCTACCTTAGATACCTGAGAAACCTCAACTTTCCATAAGGTCTATGATATTCCTTCTAGTTTTCCCAGCTTCTAAAGTCTACACCATATTGAAGCAAAGCAGTCAAAGACCTGACTTAAATTTAATTGTATAGTAACTATTTATTCCCAGAAACCCTGGTCCTAGGTCCTTGAAGAAATATTATCTACTCACAATTCCAGAACAGTAGAAAAGATTTTCTAGGTGACTATTCCATCTATGGACCCTTAATTTTTGTGGATAACCTTAGGTTAATGAAGAACAAAAGACCACCAGGTAATTTTATAGTTGTAGGATATAAAGACATAGATATAGTATATGTAGGCATGTTTATGTTTTATCTTAATACAAATAATTTCCTAAGTCAATTCATCTAGAAATAGAGCACATGTGCAAACAGAGATCATGGAACTTTGCAAGAAATCAGTTTGTCTTTTTCAACTATTCCAGGCAATACCACTGTCAATTAATCACAAGTAAAAAAAAAAAATCATGAATTGCCCTTTTTGCTATGCATTTTTCCAAAGTAATTATCTTAGAAAGAAAAATGAAGAAGATAGCTAGGAATTGATAAGCAAAGGAAGATTGGTCTAGAATACCTTATTATTCATCAAAATATACATATAAGTCACATGTACTTTTCCTTTATTTACAGATACTTGGGAAACCTTTTCTAGGTAAAAATTACTAAAAAATGATCTCCTAGAATACTTTACTCATATGTTTATGGTCTTCATCAATCGTCTGGTCCTTTCAAAATCAGCAAAATGTGGGGTTAAGACCAAGTGGGAGAGAGGTAGAAAACTCTTCCAGCTTGTAGTTTGAAAAACTCAATAAAGTGAGAAAAAATAGAAGCTGTAACCTACTACTCAGTAAATTTCAGTGGTTACCTATTAACTCTAGTATCAAATATAAAATTCTCTGTTTAGCATTAAAAGCCCTTCAGAGCCTGCCCCCCACCATCACCATCACACCTTCCCAGTGTTCTTATAGTTTTCACCTCATCCCCTCAAACAGTCCCACATACTATTCATTCAACCAAGTGACCCTGCCCTCCTTGCTATTCCTCACATAAGACAATTTATGTTGGGACTCTAGGCAATTCCACTGATTGTCCCTCATGCTAGATTGTTCTTCCTCCTCATTGTTACCTCCTGACTTTCATAATTTTCTTCAAATTCCAGCTGAAATTTCACCTTCTACAGGAAGCCTTTCCCAATCTCTCTTAATTCTAATGCCTTCTCTCTGTTGATTATTTACAATAGGTTATTTATACAAAGTTGTTTGCATGGTTTTCTACCACACCCTTAAATAGGAATTGCATGGAGAGGGGAGAAAAAAAGAGATTTGACTTTGACTAGGTTACCTTCCTGTCCCCTCTGCTTCTGTCAGAGGAGGGCCTTGTGAATTTTCTTTTTTTTTTTAATTTTATTTATTTATTTTAGTTTTAAACACTCATTTCCACAAGATTTTGAGTTCCAAATTTTCTCCTCATCTCTCCCCTACCCCACACCCCAAGATGACAAGCATACTGATTACCCCATTCCCCAATCTGCTCTCTTTTGTATTCCTTCATCCCCTACTTACCCCCCCCTTACTTTCTTGTAGAGCAAGGTATCTTGCCTGTATATCTTATTTCCCAGTTACATGTAACAACAATTTTTTAACATTTGTTTTTAAAACTTTGAGTTTCCCTTCTTCTCTCCTCACCCACCCCAATTGAGAAGACAAGCAACTCAATATAGGTTATACATGTGTAGTTATGCAAAATATTTCCATAGTAGTCATATTTTGAAAGACTAACTATATATCCCTCCATCCTATCCTGCCCTGTATTTATTCTATTTTCTCCTTTGACCCTGTCCCTTTTCAAAAGTGTTTGCTTCTTACCACTCCCTCCCCCAATCTGCACTCCCTTCTATCATCCCCCCTCTTATCCCCTTCCCCCCTACTTTCCTGCAGGGTAAGATACCCAATTGAAGGTGTATGTTATTCCCTCCTTAAACCCAATCCAATGAGAGTAAGGTTATCTCATTCCCTTTCACCTCCCAGATTTTTCCCTCCATTGTAACAGATTTCTCTTGACTCTTTTATGTGAGATAATTTATCCTATTCTATGTCTTCCTTTCTCCTTTTCCCAATAGATTCCCCTCTCACTTCTTTTTTAATATTAATCTATTTTTAGTTTTCAACATTCATTTCCACAAAATTTTGAGGTATAATTTTTTTCTCCCCATCTTTCCCCCATCCCCCTCCCCCAAATAGCAAACCCACTGAATACCTCTTCCTCCAATCTGTTCTCTCTTATATCCTCCACCATCATCCCCCCTAACTTTCTAGTAGGGCAAGATGGCTTTCTATACCCCAGTGCCTGTATATCTTATTTCCCAGTTGCACGTAGAAAACAATTTTTTTTAAACATTTGTTTTTAAAATTTTGAATTCCAGATTTTTTTCCCTTCTTCCCTGATCACCCACCCCTACTGGGAAGATAAGCAATTCAATATAGGTTCTGCATGTGTAGATACCCAAATCATTTTCCATAATTGTTATATTGTGAAAGACCAACTATATTTCCCTCCATCCTATTCCACCCCCACTTACTGTATTTTATCTTTTGACCCTATCCCTTTTCAAAAATGTTTGATTCTAACTACCCTCTCCCCTAATCTGCCCTCCCTTCTATCATCCTCCTTTTATCCCCTACCCCACCCCCCACCCCATTTTACTGTAGGGTAAGATAACCAATTGAGTGTGTATGTTATTCCCTCCTTATGTCAAATTCAGTGAGAGTGAGGTTGTCCCATTCCCTTTCACCTTGCTACTCTTCCCTTCCATTGTAACAGTTTTCTCTTGCCTCTTTTATATGAAATATTTTACCTTAATCTATCTCTCCCTTTCTCCTTCTCCCAATATATTCCCCTCTCATCTCTTAATTTTATTTTTTAGATATCATCCCTTCATATTCAACTCACCCTGTGCCCTCTATGTATTCATGTACACACATACACACGCATACACCCTCATATATACATACATGTGTGTATACATACACACACACAATATATTCCCTTCAACTATCCTCATACTGAGAAAAGTCTCATGAGTTACAATTACTGTTTTTCCATGTAGGAATATAGATAGTTCAACTTTAGTAACTTCCTTATGATTTCTTTTTTCTGTTTACCTTCTCATGCTTCTCTTGAGTCTCATATTTGAAAGTCAAATTTTCTGTTCAGTTCTGGTTTTTTCATCAAGAATACTTGAAAGTCCTCTATTTCATTGAATGACCATATTTTCCCCTGAAGCATTATACTTCAGTTTTGCTGGGTAGTGATTCTTGGTTTTAATCCTAGCTCCTTTGACCTCCAGAATATTGTATTCTAAGCCCTTCAATCCCTTAATGTAGAAGCTGCTAGATCTTGTGTTATCCTGATTGTGTTTCCATAATACTCAAATGGTTTCTTTCTGACTGCTTGTAATATTTTATACTCCTTGACCTGGGAACTCTGGAATTTGGCTATAATATTCCTAGGAGTTTTCTTTTTGGCATCTTTTTCAAGAGGTGATTGGTGTATTCTTTCAATTTCTATTTTACCCTCTGGTTCTAGAATATCAGGGCAGTTTTCCTTGGTAATTTCATGAAAGATGATGTCTAGGCTCTTTTTTTGGTCATGGCTTTCAGGTAGTCCAATAATTTTTAAATTAATCTCTCTTGGATCCATTTTCCAGGTCAGTGGTTTTTCATCCATTAACAGCAAGGGCTCATCAAGAGGAAAAATTCTCTTAAAAATGGCATGTTCAGTGGTCCTTTCATGGAGCTCATGGATCAAAAACTCTAATGGTTGTTTGATGTGACAATCCATTGGTGCTTGACAATGGTTCCACTTATCCTAGTCCTATTGGATAATGATCTCCAAAAATGTGGACTTGGGGGAAGAGGAGAACTTCAAGTACAATGATCCAAAAGTTTTTTAAAAGTGTTTATAATCAAGAAAAATTTAACCTACAAAGCTGAGTCCTGCAGGGGAAAATGGGCCTTAATTGGCATAGATGGCTGTCAAGCATTTCTGATGAGAAAAGCAGAGATTTGTCAGAATCTTGAGATGTAGGAATCAAGAGACAGCTAGTATAGTCACTTAGGAAACCCAAAGACTCTCATCCCAACTAAAAGACAAGTATTGAGTCCCAGAGTAAAGCAACCCTCACTGTCCTAGGTTCTACTGGTACCCTTGAGTTAAGATTTAATTTAGGTAGTCATCCTTAAATAACTTTTAAGAAGTAATATTTAATAAGGTTATAAAATAAAAACTAGTACAAAACAGACACTGAAACATTTGTGACACACTCTTCCACAAGTACATAGAGAATTCACGGGAAAGGTGGTTCATGCTCAGATATCACATGCAATAATGGGACAAATAATAGTTTCTGACTAATGAAAGTATTTTTTTGAATGTGGGGAAGGCAAGGCAATTGGGGTCAAGTCAAGCCAGAGGTCACATAACTAGTAAGTGTCAAGTGTCTGAGGCCAAATTTGAGCTGGATAGAATCTTGGAATTGCAAAGACTGAGAGATAAGAGAAACCTAGAGAGGTAAATATATTTGAGTAATAGAAGTGGTAAAAAGATAAAAAACTGATCATATTTAATAAGGAAGAGAGAAGTTGTCCCTTCAGAATCCTTTTGCCTTCTAGGAACCAAACAGAGAAAGTAGAAAAAGACAAACATGGGACCTTTGGGTGGATTTTTTTTTCCTGTTTTATTGGTTTTAAGAAAGAGAAGAGTAAAGAAAAGGATTTACTGGGAAGAAGTGAGGGAGGATGAGGAAATATTTCTCAGAAATGGTATGCACTAGGAAAAAAAGTACATAAGCATAGAGGCAAAGAAATAGGAATATCTTTTTAAATTAGCAAGCCAATAAATTTATGTTAATAATTTCTAAGTTTTATTGATGTTTTGTTTTTACATCACAAATATTTCCAGATTGCCCTCCATCCATGAGAATTTTCTTGTAACAAAGTATACGTATGTGTGTATGTATATAGATAGACAAATAGATAGATAGATAGTGTCTATGTATGTAAGTATGTATGCAATATATCGTGCAACTAAATTTATCATCTCTCTTTAAGGAGGTAGATAATATCCATGCTTTAGAATGGATACATCATCCATCCTTTAGAATCATGGATACTTATATTTTCTTATAACTTTCTAAGTTGTATAAGTGTTGTCATTATTGGATAAACGGCATATTATAATATTTGGGAATTTAAGTGTGCCATTAAACAAGACAAAAATTAAGGATGTTATTATAGCTCTGTTAATTATTAGAAAATGGAATTGAAAAAATATTTTTCTTTTTTATTTTTTCCTTTTTTTTTTTTTTTTTTTTGCTTTTTGGAGGGGGGAAGGCAGGGCAATTGAGATTAAGTGACTTGCCCAAGGTCACACGGCTAGTAAGTGTTAAGTGTCTACATCCGGATTTGAACTCATGTCCTCCTGACTCCAGGGCCGGTGCTCTATTCACTATGCTACCTAACCACCCCAAGAATACCTATTTCTTAGCTTTTCATGGCATCTTTACCAAAATTGACCATGTTCTAGAGCATTTAAAAAACTCATAGTTGCAGAAATATGAAAATTTTATTACTGACCATTTCAAAATAAAATTATAATCAACAAAAACATTTGAAGAAATAGCTAAAATTAAATGGTGACTAAATAATATAATCCTAAATAATGTGCATAAAAATAAATTATAGAAACAATAGACAATTTCATCAACGAAAATGGCAAGGCAAATTAGCAAGTATTTATTAAGCACTTATTATATGCTGGGCATCTAAAGGGCAGAATGAGTAGAGTGCCAGACCTGGACTTCGGAAGATCCTATTTCAAATCTGGTCTCTGATGCTTACTAGCTGTGTGACTCTGCTATTTGCCTCAGCTTCTTCATCTGTAAAATGAACAAGAGAATGGAAGGGCAAACCACTTGTGTATTTTTGCCAAGAAAACCCCAAAAGGGAAGCACGAAGATTTGGACGTGACTGAAAATGACTGAACAACAACAAATCATGTGCCAGGCACTGTGCTTAGCTCTAGGAATGCAAAGTAATGCAAAAATAGTTCCTGCCCTCAAGGAATTGACTTTCTAACGTGGGAGACAACATGCAAACAATTATATATATTTTAAATACATACATACATACATATATATATATATATATATATGATAAATTGATGGTAACATCTGGGTGAAGACACTACAACTGACAGGAATCAGAAAAGGTTCTTGCTTGGAAGGCTCCACCACAGGTCAGGTACAAATAGTCTATGTGGACATTTGGAGTAGAGATGTCTAAATCTGCATATCTTTTTTGAGCTGCTACAATTCTGCTTTATTCATAGAGCACAGTGCCTTCTTTGATGCAAAGATGCCATGCTGGATAGTCCAGTACCAGACATATCTCACAATTCCAAAGTTCTTCAGAGAAATTTTGAGTGTCCTTGTATTGCTTCATCAGATGTGAGCTCCTACTTATATGAATTCTCCATAAAATAATCTTTTAGGCAAATGTACATTTGGCATTTGAACAATATGGCCAATTCACTGGAGTTATGTTATCAATAGTAGAATTTGAATGCTTGGCGAGGTGATCTTCAGAAGCTTTCTAAGACAATTCAAATGGAAGTGATTCAGTTTCCTGGTGTGGCACTAGTAGACCGTCAAGGTTTCAAAGGCATACAACAATGAGGTCAGCACAACAACTCTGTAAACCTTCAGTTTGGTAGGCAGCCTAATACCTCTTCTCTCCCACACTTTCCTTTGGAGTCTCCCAAACCCTTAGCTAGCTCTGACAATGCATGAGTGTCAACCTCATCATCTGTGTGTACATCCCTGGAAAGTTTACTGCCAAGATACGTGAATTTATCTACAGCATTCAAAATTTCTCCATTTGCTGTGACCAATGGTTCCACATATGGATGGTGTGGGGCTGGCTAGCAGAGAACCTGTGTTTTCTTTGTGTTAATTGTTAGGCCAAAATTAGCACAAGCAATAGAAAATTGATTCATACTTTGTTGCATCTCAACTGCAGATATTGCACTTTCAACACTATATTTGGTATGCTTCTCATTAACAATTAGTCAATAGACTTAATTAGCAGTTAGCAAAATATTTTATTAAAATTATATAGTGAGAACAATTTGTACAAACATTCTTTCACAAAAGTCTGAGGGCACACTCTCACAAATACACACAACCTCCATGGGAAGAGTAGGTTCAGACTTAGAGTATAGAGGTAATTAAGGCACATGTATAGAATACATATGTAGCAAAAGGTAACACAACTTCTGGAAGTCATTTATTTCTTTATCTGCTTGTCTATCTGTTCATCCATCCATCCATCCATCCATCCATTCGTTTATTTAGGCAGAGTCCTTACATAGCTCCCCTTGAGTGCAGCAACTTTTCTGGGTGAGATATGTAGCTGAGCCTCCAGCTTCTGATTCTATCTTGAGTGCATAGCCAAGCAGTTTGCTGCAAGAGATTATACTCCTAGAACACTAGCCCTTGGGTGATTATTTCTATGTATTTGTGTCTGTCCTCAGATATATGTGTGTCTCCACTCCTAGGTGGACACATCATCTCCTACTTGTCCAGTAGGACTAGTAGCTTCAATGATATAATTGTGATGGGGAGGAAAGTCTTCTTTCCTTTTCTTCCTCAATGCCCTCACCCATCCACCCCCAGCTGCATCTTTAATAAAGTGACAGGAATCTGCCCCCACAGTGTTCCAGGGCCTAGACTCTTCAACTCTTCCTACTCTCAAACTGAAACTTAGACTGTTGAAATTCATCCAACTATTTAAAATCCCCAGAGGGGTGGATAGATTGTTTTTTAGTCAATTATTCTGTTCCCTTTTTGTCACAAAGAAGATCACTCTTCATTAAAAGCTCACAGGACATAGACACATTTTGTTTACATATTAAACAGCATTTCTTGTGACTACACTCTGATATATTAACTGAGATGGAGGAGGAATCAAATCACTCCACCCCACCCCATACATATTTCAAGAGAGAGAGTATTAAAAATCCCCAGATGATCAGAAAAAGCCTTATATGGTAGATGGTACCTGAACTGTGATTTGAGGTTATGCTAGGGCTTCTGGTAGGTGGCAAGGAAGAGAGAGTTCATTATGGACATGGGAAACCCTTTATACAAAGGGAGAGAGGTGGAAATGGAAGGTCATATATGGAGAATATCTGGCAGGCTAGTTTGCCGAGGGGAAGGACTTACTGGAAGGTATGTGAAGGGGAGTAATATGAAAGAGGAGTGTCATGGTGTGGTGTTAGAGGGCTATAATTAGAATCAGGAAGACCTAAGTTTAAATCCTGTCTCAGACATAAGCTGTGTGAGACAGGGCAAGTAACTTAGCCTCTCTATGCCTCTGTTTCCTATTTCTGTAAAACTGTTGGGTCAGACTTTAGCTCTAAATCTACATTCTTATAAAAAAAAAAAAGATGGGAAAAATGTGTGGAAGCCTAATTATGGAAGACTTTAATTTTAAAATTGAGAATATTGTGGTTTGGGGGGGGAATAATAGGCAGTCACTGTAAATATCTGAATAGGAGTATGACATAATCAAATTTGCATTCTAGGAATATCACTGTGTCAGCTGTGTCTGTAATAAGATAAAATTTCCCCTTGGTAAGAGAGAAGAGAATGTTGTCGGACTACTTAGGAAGTTATTGCAGTAGTCTAAGGCAGGGCTCTTAACTAGGGGTCCATGAACTTTGAGAAAATATATTTTGATAACTATATTTTAATAAAATTGGTTTCCTTTGTAATCCTATGCAGCCTATGTTCATTTCAAGCCTTATATTATAACAGAATTAGCTTTTCCCTTATTCCTATATACTTTGTTTTATGCATTTAAAAACATTCCAAGAATTCAGACTACCGCAGAGGTCCATCCTTGGTACAGGGAGAAATGATGAGATCTATCATAATGGATGAGGGAAAGAACAAAAGAAATTGTTGTCCAAGAAATAGCTAAATGTGTTCAGCTAACATCCTCTCAAACTCTCTATGGTACCACCATGCTATTTATTTAATTTAAATAAGTTTTATTGATTTTTTTATACATCACTGTTGTTTTCCCCCAGAATACCTTATGGGATGGTTTTCTGGGAGAGGCAGAGGAAGGGATACTAGTATTTTTAAGACAAAAAGAAGAGGAAAAAGTCAGAATAATTGATACAGTCTGAAAATATGTGAAGTATCCAATATTTGTGGACATTTTATGTCTGCAAAGGGAGCAAGAGTGGCTTCTCATATCTCTTCTTGTCACCCATTCACTTTGGGTGTGTGGTTGTTCTCTTTGTTTATATTGTTGTAGTTGTTGTGCATCTTGTTCTCCTGGTTCTTCATCTATCTTTATCAGTTCATGCACTAAAAGTTGAGGATTCCCAACCTGCTCCTTGGATCAGCCCAGACCTTTTCACTATGGCAGAGCCCAGCCCTAACATCAAGTTTGAAATGAAGAAATAGTCTGTAAGAGTAGACAAAATAACTATAAAACACCTACAAACAGAATTTCAGAGAAAAACAGGTATGGCGCAAACTCAACTAGAATTCTTGGGAAAAATGAAGCAGGAATTTTTTTAAAATCTTAAAAATTTTTAATAAATGTAATGAGAGTGCTTTAAGAAAAAAGTTGAAAAGAAATAAAAGGTATGGAAGAAATAATTGGAAAGGGATATTAACAGCTTGCCACGAGAGGTACAAAATCTTGCCCAAGTAAACTCCAGGAAAATTCAAATGGAAGCCAATAACTCCATGAGGCAATAAGAAATATTAAAATAAAGTTAAAAGACTGAAAGAAAAGAAGAAGAAAATAACATAGATCTCATGGCAAAAAATAACTTCCCCAGAAAACAGATAGAAAAGAAATAGCATGATGGGGATGAGGAAATTTCTGCCATTTAGACCTGGTGGAAGGGGTAGTTTAGAGTATAGAGGTGAATTTCATTGCAGGCTCCTGAATCAATTTAATTCTTCTTGCTTCTGGGACCATGATGGATAGTGGAGGGTGGGGTGTTGAGTGAGTACATTTGGGGTTAGGCTCAGCCCTCTCTGCTGTTTAGATTCTTGTTGTCCTAGATCATAGAGACAGCTAAAATTGCTTTAACTCTGATGCATAATTCTAATTTTGGAGAAGTCTGACAATTCATGAGGATTAGGGAAAGTGTCTGGTCTTCCATCTTCTTTGTCACATGACCTGAAAGTCCCCATCATGCTGTTTCTTCTTAAATTCAGAACTAGGTGAAGCAATATAGCAATTGGCAGATCTTGTACGATGAAAGGAACTAAGATGCTACTACTGACATTCATACTAAGCTTCAAAGTTCTGTAAATTGCATTAATAGTATGGCTATTTGCTATAAGGCCCCTTAAACTATGGCTTCCATGATTCATTGTACAGCTCCTCTTCTGTCATTTTTATGACCTTTTTGACATGCATGATATTTGCTTCTTTAACAAAATTCTTACCACTAAAGTTCTGGACACTTTTAAGTGGTTCAGCATCAGAAACTGATAATTAGTTTATCAATAGGAAGAACATCAAAGAAGAGGCATAAACATTTGCTTTGCTGCTGTGCTCTGGGACTTTTCCATTTCACGTGTAGCTTGAAACCTTCCAGAGATGTTATCTCCTCCATTAGAATATGCGCTCCTTAAGAACAGGCACCATCTTACCTTTTTTACTTTTATGTTTGTATCTTCAACTGTTAACACAATGTAAGCTCTTAATAAATGATTCATTCATTCACTTATTCTTAGAATTCTGTAACTATAAGCACCATCCTTTCTTTGGGAAATGCAAAGGAATTAATGATGCTTGCCAGAAAAAATATTTATGTGTACATATTAGCCAATTTATAAATAATATATAACTATTAATAATAATTACTGTATTCATAATTTAGACTTTTTTCATTTATGGGTTTTTTTATGTATCAAAACTTTATTCTTCCTCATCTATAGAATCTTAATATGCATATGTGAATATATGCAAAATATACCTGAAATATATGCAAGAGAGCCTCAAGCAGCCAGGAGATAGAGGGCTGGGGGTGGAGTGAAATCAGAAAAGACCCAGAAATTACATTTGAGTGGATCTTATAAAGAAAATTCACCTTCTAAGGGGAAGAGCAGTGCAACTCGCTGACACATAGATGGAACACTAGACCTGGAGTCAGGAAGACCTGAGATCAATCCAGCTTCAGACATTTAACTTGCTGTGTGACACTGGGAAAGTCATTTAATGTTGTTTGTCTCGTTTTCATAGGAGGAAATGGCAAAGTACTCCAGTATCTTTGCCAAGAAAATTCCAAATGGGGTCATGAAGAATCAGACATGATTGAAACAACTGAACAACAACAAAAAGGAGCAAAAGGGAGAGAGTGCATGCCAGGCATTGGGGAACAGCCTGTGCATAGATATAGATAGATAAGAGATCGCCTATCACGTCTAAGGAACACCAAGAAGACAATTTTAAACAGACTGAGGAATTTCAGGACAGAAGTAATAAATCACAATTTGGAGCCAGATTGAGAACTTTAAATGCCAAACAAGTCTGTATTTTATCTTATAGGCATTAAGATTCCCTGGAATTATTTAATCCAAAAAGTAGTTTGGTCTTCCATGTGCTTTATCAATGTCACTTTAATTACTCTGTTGAGAATCAATAGGAGAGGAAGGTATCTTAAACAGGTGAGAAGAGCAGTTGAAATGAGTAAATGTAAGAAGAGTGGTGCCTTTGCCAGTGATAAGAAGCTCAGAAGAGGAATGGGTTGGGGAGAAAAGATAGTGTTTTGGATATATTGAGTTGGAGATGCCCACAGGACAACTAGTTCAAAAGGTTCAATGGGAAGTTCATGGTGTAGAAATGGAAACCAAAGGAGAGATTGGGCTGGTAATAGAGAGATAAACCTGGTAATCATATATAAAGAAGATAACTGAATCTCACCAAGTAAGAGAGTGTAGATGAAGAAAAGGGCCCAAGAGAGAGGCTTGGTGTAACCCATAGTGTGATGTGTGAGGTATAGATGATGATTCAGCAAAGGAGACTAAGAAATAAGAGCAATGTCACAAAAAACCCATAGAAAAGATATTATTGAGGAGAAGATGGTGGTCAACAGTGTCAAATGCTGAAGAGAGCTTTAGTAGGGCTGGGTATTAAAAGAGGATTAGCTCTCCCCACTAATATTTTCTATAGTACTGGAAGTGTTAGCAATAACGATAAGATAAGAGAAAGGAATTAAAGGAATAAAGATAGGTAATGAGGAGATAAAACTGATAGTTTACTTGGAAAACCCCAGGAAAACATCAAAGATTGAAACAATAGCTCTAGTAAAATTACAGACTACAAAACAAATCCTCAAAAATCAATAGCATTCTATATAATAATAACAAAACACCAGAAGCAATAAGAAGAAAAGGAAATCCCCATTCTGAGTAACTACAAAATGCATAAAATATCTGGGGATCAACTTCTCAAAGTACAAAAAAGACTTTTGTAAATTTAATTATAAGCACTACTTAAAGAATTTAAGAACACCTAAGTAACCAGGGGAATATTCAGTATTCGTTACTGGACAATGGTCTTTTTCTGGATGTGGTTAGCAATAAAATGATAATATTACCAAAATATAATTACACTTTTAATACTATATTAACCAAATTACCAAGTGGATACTTTACAGATCTTGATAAGATAACAAAATTCATATGGAAAAGCAAAAGATCTAGTACATCAAGAAAAATGATGACAATAAGTAAGGATGAAGGATGAATACCACTTCTAGACCTCACACTATATTATAAAGCAGCAGTCATCAAAACCATCTGATATTGGTTAAAAAATAGATCAACGGAACAAACTATGCAAGGGAGATTGAGAAACAACAAAAGGCAATAACCCAGTGTTTGATAAAGTTTCAAACATAAATTAGCAAGGGAAAATCTTCTTTTTTGATTAAAAAAACTTGCTGGGAAAACTAGAAAGCAGTCTGGCAGAAATTAGGGTTAGACCAACATCTTGTACCACATTCCACAACACATTCTACATAGATGTGTGACCTTAATAATAGAGATCAGTCTATTTTTTTTTTTATTATAAGAGAAATAGATCATGGACAGTTTAACCAAATAAAAGATAGAAGTAATTACAAAAGATAAAATAGATAACTGATTATTTGAAACTGAAAATCTGCACAGACAGTATGACACCTAGGATAAGAATGGAAGTGGTCAAATGGAAAAAGCTACTTTGTATTAAATTTTTCTCTTTTTAAAAATTTTAATAATAGCATTTTATTTTTTCCAATTACATGTAAAGATGGTTTTCAAGATTCATTTTTGTAAGATTTTAAGTTCTAAATTTTTCTCTTCTCCTTTCCCTCCCCCATCCCCAGGACAGCAAGCAATCTGATATAGGTTATACATGTACAGTCATGTTGAACATATTTTCACATTAGTTGTGTTGTGAAAGAAGAATCAGAACAGAAGGGAAAAAACACAAGAAAGATAAAACAAAGGAAAAGTGAAAATGGTATGCTTTGATTTGCATTCAAACTCTTTGGTTCTTTCTCTAGATGTGATTAGCATTTTCTATCGTGAGACTGACTTGTATTCTTGTAAATTTGACTCAGTTCTCCATATATTTTTGAAATGAGGCCTTCATCAGAAACACTGACTATAACAATTGTTTCCCAGCTTTCTGCTTTCCCCCTAATCTTGGTTGCATTAGTTTTGTTTGTGGAACAACTTTTTAATTTAATGTAATCAAAATTACACATTTTGCGTTATATAATGTTCTGTATTTCTTGTTTGGTCATAAAATCTTCCGTTCTCCATAAATCTGACAGGCAAACTATTCCTTTCTCTCCCAACTTGGTTATGGTATTATATCTAAATCATTTACCCATTTCAACTTTATCTTAGCATAGGGCTGACCTGCACAACTTGTAAATTTCTTTGAGCCACAGATAGGTAAGACTAAAGACAGACTGATGATGGTTGCTGCAGGTTGCATGACCAACGAGAAAGTGCACAATGGTAACCATACATTTTTCATGGGCCACCTGACATCCTTTGGTGGGCCACAAGCAGTATGTTGTGCAGGTCTTGTGTATGGTATGAGATGTTGGTCTATGCCCAGTATCTGCCATACTCTTGACTTTTTGTCAAGTATTGAGTTCTTATTCTAGAAGCTGATGTCTTTGGGTTTATCAAACAGTAGGTTACTATAATCATTTACTACTGTCTTGTGTGCCTAACTCATTCCACTGAGTCACCACTCTCTTTCTTAGTCAGTACCAAATAGTTTGGATGGTTGCCACTTTATAATGTAGTTTTAGATGTGGTATGGCTAGGCCACCTTCCTTTGTATTTTTTCATTAATTCCCCTGATATTCTTGACCTTTTATTTTTCCGGATGAATTTCACTATTATTTTTTCTAGCTCGATAAAGTAATTTTTTGAATGTTTAATTGGTATTTTTCCAATTAATTAGATCTGACTTTATTTGTGTGAGAAGTGTTTTATAATTGTGTTCATATAGTTCCTGGGTTTGTCTCGGCAGGTGGTATCCCAAATATTTTATATTGTATGCAGTTAATTTAAATGAAATTTCTTTTTATATCTCTTGCTGCTAGACTTTGTTGAAATTAAAAATGCTGATGATTTATGTGGATTTGTTTTATATTCTGCAACTTTGCTAAAGTCATTCATTGTTTCAAGTATTTTTAGTAGATTCACATTCTCTAAGTATACTATCATATCATCTTCAAAGAGCGCTAGTCTTTTTCTTTCCTCATTGCTTATTCTAATTCTTTCAATTTCTTTTTCTTCTCTTATTGCTAAAGCTAACATCTGTAGTACAATATTGAAAAATAGTGGTGATAATGAGCATCCTTGTTTCATTCCTGATCTTATTGGGATTGCTTTTAGCTTATCCCCATTACATATAATGCTTGCTGGTGGTCTTAGATAGATACTGCTTATCATTATAAGGAAAAATATTTATTCCAATGCCATCTAGTGTTTTTAATAGGAACAGGTGCTGAGTTTTGTCAAAAGCTTTTTCTGAATCTATTGAGATAATTATATGGTTTTTGTTAATTTTGTTATTGATATGGTCCACTATGCAGATAGTTTTCCAAATATTGAAACAGCACTGTATTCCTGGGTATGACCTGGGTGAAGATTCATTGAAGCAGAAAGGGAAGGAGGAGAACCAGGAAAGAGTGGTGTCCTGGAAGTCTAGAAAGAAGTAAATATGAAGAAGAGTGTGATCAGCAGTATATATAAGCTACAGAGAGATCAAGAGGAATTAGGATTGAGAAAAGGCCATTCTCTTTGGCAATTAAGGTAACTGCTATTGGTAGTTTAGGAGAGAACGTGTCAGAGGTGATAGGTCTTTCATGAATACCTCTTAGATTTCATTGAATTTATAACTTTTTCTAAAATCATTCCAATTAGTCAGGAAGCATTTATTTTGTGCCAGATACTTGCAGTCTTCAAGGGTTGCCCTGGGTCACTGAAAGTCTCTCTAATTTGCTTAGAATCATATGCTAAATTAGAGTTCTAGGAGATAAAAGACAAAAATGAAGCAGTCCTTGTTTCGATGGAGCTTATAGTCTTTCTAGGAGAACATCATATACACATGCAAATGATTACAAAACAGATATATAGTAAATACAAGGCTTCTTTTCGTTTTTGTTTTTTGAGGAGAGGTGCAAGTAAAGTGAGTGGTCAGGATATATTAAGATATAAAGTTTAGTCATAGAATATCTGTGCATTGGTTTGGTTTTTAAAAAAGGCACCAGGTGGAGGGAGGTGGGGGGAGGTGGGGGGAGGAATGTGAGAGGCTCCAATGACAGGAGAACTAAGCGATCTCAAATTCTATCCCAAGTTCAACACAATATGTTCTCCCCTTCTGGTGGGTGTATCTTGTTAATGCCCCAGCTGAATGAAGCTGGCCCTGCCTTCTAGTGTCTAAGTAATAATGTAGAGCAAGCAGCTTCCTCTTTGGACCCAAGTATAAGTACATGTAGCCTTTACAGTATCTAATATTCACATGGTTATCTTCATGCTTAAGTAGCAATACCTATTAACTCTTTACCAAAATTTAAATGTCGTCTTTTTACCAAAGGAAATATTGTTGTTTGATAGCAACCAAGAATAAAGCATTACGTTTCACAAGACCTTTTCTATGAATGTGAAAATTAAATGACTTTTTCTCTGGCATCACCCAGAAATGGACCCTGGTGTTTCCAATATACATAATGTACTATAAGAACTTGTTTCTCTTACCATCCTGCTTCTGGTGATGTTAAGGTTATTGTTGGGATACTAATGATATTAGCTGATGTTTAGTACTTTAACTTTTGCAAAGTGCTTTTCATATACTTGATCTTCAAAAAAAATTTAATGAGGTAGGTGGTACAAGAATTATTACTGCCATTTTACTTATTTATTTATTTATTTGTTGCTTTTTGGAGGGGGGAAGGTAGGGCAATGGGGGTTAAGTGACTTGTCCAAGGTCACACGGCTAGTTTTGTGTTTACGTGTCTGTGGCTGGATTTGAACTCAGGTCCTCCTGACTCCAGGGCCGGTGCTCCATTCACTGCACCACCTAGCCACCCCATTGCCATTTTATAGATGGGAAAAATGAAGTCAGGAGGATAAAGGACTTTCTCAGGGTTTCACAGCTGGAATATATTCAAGGCAGGATTTGAACCCGTGTCTCCCAAACTTTGTAACTTTCAATGTTACCTTGTGAAAGTCACTTAATTTTTCTTTGCCTGAGTTTCCTTATCAAATGTCCCTTCAAATCACCAAGTTATGATTCCATGAATTTTTTATTCATATGAAAGCTTGCAAATGACCGATGGGGTTGGTGTAAACTATTAGTAATTTAATTGAGAGCAAAAATTTCATGGTGGTTTAATTCTCTCATGATAGAAACTATAAATTCATTTCCATAGTCTGATTTCTTCTCCCTGAAATAAACATAAGATGAAAATAGTATACATGAAATAGAAAATTATAGAGGCAGTCCATGAAGTCAAATCAGGGAGAATTGAGCTGCTCAAGAATGACACTTTTGACCATTGGAGGAAAAGCCTTCTTATCAAAACTACAATAGACTTTAATTAGGAAGAGTAGAAAATATCCTTAGCTATCACAAAAAGTCTCAGGAGACCAAGAAGCTAGGGAACAGAAAAGTTGGGATATTTTTCCTATTTGTAGCTTGGGTGAGATAAAATTATAGAAGAAGATCCAAAAATGAAAAGTCTTGAACTAAATAAGGAGAAACAAATTTTCTTGGTAACCTGGAGGGGCTTTGACTAATAAAATAGATTAAAAGTTTAATTTGGGGAGGAGAAATTTGGCAAAATTTGAAGGAAAACACTTGTCAGACCCAGATTCTGGTCCAGATTTTATTTAGGGTTATAAGAGAAGTAAGATCAAGAAAAATCAATAATAACTACCATTATTATTATTACAGCTGTCATTCTTACAGTGCTTTAAGGTTTGCAAAGCATTTTATGTACATTGTCATTTCATCTTCACAGTAACTCTATAATGTTTGTTACTAGTATTCCCATCTTATAAATGGGTCAACTGAGGCTGAGAGGTTGTGACTTGCCTAGGGTTGCACAACTAACATCTAAGGCAGAATTTGAACTTAGATCTTGCTGTCTCCTCATCCAGCCTTCTATCCACCATACCATTTCAAAGGAGGTTCAAGAGGAACTAACAAGTAGAATGTGAGGAGTTAAATTGGATAAGAAGAAGACAATAAGTGACACAAACTAAGTGGAATAAATAGAAAGTTAAGTAAACGAACACATTTTGTTTTTCAACTCTTATAGTATCCCTTGACACGTATTATACTTGGACCCAAAGAGGAAGCTGTTTGCTCCATACTGTCTCTTACAGACCGCCATTTCCCTTCAGTGCTGTGCTTATAGTAACGATGGAGAAACTTGGAAGGCAAGGCCAGCTTCAGTCAGTGAGGACATTAAAAGACACATACCCACCAGAAGACAAGAACTACATATTGTGTTGAACTTGGGATAAAATCTGAACCCTCTTAGTCCTCTCAGGAATGAACCTTCTAACCTTCTCCACCATCAATCAATGAATAGGGCAATGCAGCTATAAAATTTTTCACTTTTTTTTTTGTTTAACCATTCTAAATATAGGGAAAATTATGCAGTGACTTGCATCAAGTGTGTGATGTTTTTATTTTTGCCACAGTCAAGTGACTGTTATCGGTGTCACAAGTGTAAATTGATTTCTCTCCTAGAGGAGAAAGGGAAGGAATTCGGAAGATCTCCACACTCTTAAGTCATTAGGGAAGATAGAGTTCCTAAAGGAAACAGAAACAAGACTTCAATGGGTAAAACATTTCTGAGGTGGAAGAGGGGAGACTGCCCTTTTTAGTATGCTAGAGAAAGGAAGAATGTTGCCCAGGAGAAAGGGTAGGAAAAGAATATTGATACAATTAGAATTTAAAAACAAATGTAATGCTTTTCCTAAACATGAGGGATCAGCTGGAGACACTGAGGAGAAAGAAACTGTTTGTCCTCCTAAGAGCGATGTAGAAAAACCACAGAACAGAACCACAGAAGCTAACAGGTGAGATCCAGGAAGAGGAAGAAGCAGAAGAGTCAAAGTAGCTGCTGGTACTCATCCTAGGTTATCAAGACAGCAATTTGTCACTTGATAACAAGAGGTCTGTTGTTTTCCTGGGACATGTGTCCAAGACAAACAGTCTCCCAAGACATATCAAAATAAATGACAATCCCCTCAAAATAATCTATAAGTACAAAAACATTTGTAGCACATATTTTCACAACAGCCAAATATTAGAAATTAAAGGATTAGTGAATGGCTATGCAAATTATGGTAAATATATATAACAGAATATTATTGTGATGTAAGAAAAAATGAAATGGATAATTTTAGGGGAAACTGAGATGACTTCTGTGAACTGATACAAAGTAAAATTTGCGTAAATAGGAGAAAAATGATACAATAATAATATTATAGAGAAAATGACTTTGAAATACTTTAGAACTCCAATCAATGCAATGATAAACCATGAGTCAAAAAAGAATGAAGATAAAATATGCCGTTCACCTCCTGACAAAGAAGTAATGGACTCAAAATGAGAAAGGGAAATGCATTTTTGGCATGTCATGATTTGTTTTCCTAGAGTATGCAGCTAGGTAATGAAGGCCTTATTTGCTTATTTATTTGTTTTTTAAATTGTTTGATGAGGGGCGGCAATGGAAAAAGAAACAGAAAATATGTATGACAGCTATCTACTTATGGTGATTGATGTGTGCATGAGTGACACTGTGAAGAGGAACCTAAAACATATTGCCAGTGATTATGAAGTCAGACAAGAGATCTAGGAAAAAAAATAATTTGAGGAATGAAGAGATAGCTAATCTGGACAATGGCTTATACTCTAGGGTTGAAATTTCTGGCCAGGGATGAAGAATTTATTTTAAAAAAAACAATGAAAAGAATGCATTTGCTATTTGTCTCACAAACCTGATCAAAAGAGTTTTAAACTAAAAAGGATAGAGACTCTGTGTGTGTATGTGTGTGTGTGTGTGTGTGTGTGTGTGTGTATGTCGGTGTGTCTATGTGTGTGCACACGTACCCAAAGTCAGGCTTTATATTGACTAGAGACAAAAAAGGAAGAATAGCATGTAGAAAACCCACAAATTCACAGGTGATAAAATCCAAGAAAAGAATGAATCAGTATAGTCCACGGGCTCAAGTAATGCCCAAAGTTTGGGCAACAATTAAGAGGAGCCAGAATTTCTGGAACAAGGGTACAAATGTCGCCTTAATAGGTTATCATTGAGACTTGATGACTCTGCATGAGCACACTTTATTCAAAAGAAATAGATAGCATTAGTATTAGTGATGGTGGTTGTGATCACTAGCATTTACACAGCATCTTAAGGGTTTTTTTTTTATTTGATCTTCAAAATAACCCTGGAAGGTAGATATTATTATTATTATTGTCCCCATTTTACAGATGGGGACACTAAGGCTGAAAGATGTTGAGTGACTTAGCTAGAATCATAAAATTAGTAAGTAAGTATCTAAGCAGGATTCAATTTATGTCTTCCTTACTCCAGGTCCAGTGCCCTATGTACCATGTCACCTAGATTAACATTCTATATTAGAATTAATATCGTATATTCAGAAGATATACTCAAAGAGTCCAAAGTGGGGAAGCATAAAGAAGAGTATTTAACTCAAGGTCAAAGAAGGTAAAAATAGAAGTGACTTTAAAATTGTAATAGGCTGTAGACAATATAGAAAGTGGAAATAGATGAGGAATTTTGGAAACAGACCACAAACCTGGCATGATGCCTGAGAAGTAGTGATGAGAATTTCAATTATCCAGGTATTTGCTGAATCAAGCCAAATGCTGAGCAGCTAATGACTTGGATTTGTTTTTCTTTCTCTTTTATTTTTGTATTCCAAACATAAAATGCTTTTTAAGGACATTTCCATATAGTAGAAGACAAAAAAAAAAGGATTCTTTATGAAACTGTCTCCATTTCATATTGCCTCCTTTTTTAAAAGTATATACTAATATATTCTACAAGTTACTTTCCAAACTGTCCTGCTTGTATTTGCTTCCTTCAGAACTTCCTTGTTTTCTTCTGAGCATTTAAAAAATGTTTCAATGGTCCTTTTTTGGCAACACTTGCTAACCTTCCTCTACTCCACCAAACAACGTCCCCCCTTAAAAACCAAGAGAAAGAAATTTATCTTGTAACAAATAAACATAGTCAAGCAAAATGAAAGCACACATTGGACATGTTCAAAAATATGTCTCTGCACTTGAATCCATCACCTCTCTGTCAAAAAGTAGGTAACATGCTTCATCATGGTATGTTACAGTAGGAATTCCTTTGGAATATAGTGTGGGTTAGATGTGTGCTGAGGTCTCTTCTAACTCTCAAATTCTATGATGCTGTGATTCTCGAGTCTGAAATGTAAAGGAGAGAAAAGCAGAGAAAGTATGACATAAATGGACAAAGTATTGGCTTTGGAATCATAAAGTCCTGGATTCAAATCCTCCCTTAGATACTTTACTGGCTGTGTGACCTAGGGCACATTATTTATCTTCTCCAGCTTCAGCTTCTTCATTTGTTAAATGAGGGGTTTGTACTCCACCTCGAAGGTTTCTTCCTGCTCTAAAACTGTATCACCCCATGATAGAAAATAAAATACTGGGCTACTCTAATGGCTATAGCGATTCTTAATTTTTCTCCCATGTGGCAGACCTATAATCACCATGGAAAACACATTTCAAAAACTTGATTTCTTGAGGTTCAGATAGAGTCCAAGGAATGAATCTTAGTGATTTCAATACCTAAAGGGCAGAAATATAATGACCATAGTTTTAGAAACTATATCCCTAGACACTTAACCTGTTGTCAAAACACGTCAGTCTATAGTATAAAGCATGGTCTGTGACTACTAACCTTCACCCAAAATCTAGCATTTTGTATTAGCAAGTGAGAATGAGATTACCCCACCAGGTAGCTGTTCTTGGGAGAGTTCCCCAAGGCTATAGAGGATATCACATGAACACCTAGTAGTAATCACACTCATACTCAGTTGAGCCAGACTGAATTTCTTCATCTTCCAAGTCCTTTAATTTTTTGCCTTGACTTTTTGCATCTTGACTTTAATATCTTCTCATTGCTGCAACAGCATTAATAAGGTAACATGTAACTTGAGCAATCGGGTTAACATTTACAAAAGGGACTATAATATTTATCTGACCTATATCCTTGGCTCTTCCATACTAGGTGAGATTGAGAAACTTGCCTTGACATTTCCTAAGCACTAGTTTTCTTGCCATGTTCAACTTGGGGTGTTACTTTGACATACAGTTTTCTTTGAGTGTGCTTTAGACAAAGTGTTCAATTCATTATTTGGAACAAGCTGATTCCTCTGACACTGCCAATTAATCAACTGTATTTGAGGCCCTGGAGGGGAGAGGGGGGGATACAAAAAAATCTAATTGTACCTGCCCTTAATGCACATAGGGGGAATACATAAACATGTGTCAAGTGAATTAACAGTATTAACTCTCACAAGAGCACAGTGTGGGGTTTGAATGGCCCTATGAAGTCATCTAATCCAACACCCTCATTTTACAGATGTAGAAACTGAATCTTATCACAAGTATAATTGATATCATATTGCTTGCCCTCTTAATGGGTAGGGGAGAAGGTGTGAGGGAAGGAGAAAATTTGGAACTCAATTAAAAAAAAAAGAACGCTAAAAGTAAATAAAGGAATGAAAAATCAAGAAACTAAGCCTCAAAGAAATTAAATGATTTGTTCTAGGTCACATAAGTTGCAAATTACAAAGTCAGGGTTTGAACCCATGTCTTCTATAACTCTAAATACAGTTCTTTGTCCACTGCTAGACAGAATAATACATTAGAATTTATTTCTGAATGAGTACTATAGACAATTGGGCTAACAAGTTCAAAGAAGGGAATGATTGTTCTGGATTGAAAGGCTTCGTGGAGGAGATTGAACTTAACCTGGACTTTTATAGATAGGGGGTATGTGTATAAGCAGAGAAGAATCAGAGTAGGCTTGGGTTTATGGTAATGTGGTTAAAGACAAAGGCAGAGACAAGAAAAAATAAGACATGTTTTAGGACTAGTGAAGAGAAAGAAAAAGGCTTAGATGAATAATTTGTATATATGAAAGTAAGGCAAGATAAAGCTAGAAGGAGAGGTTACAGTCAGACTGCAGAGGACCTTGAATGAATGAATGCCAGGAGGAGTTTTAGACATACTCATTTAGCATCCATTACCAAAGTCTGTTGCTTAGCATAGAACACAGTAAGGAGCTACTTCTGGAGCCTTTCTTTTTTTTTAGCGTCCAATAGAAACTCTTTCTTTTCTTCTCTCTCTCTCTCTCTCTCTCTCTCTGTCTCTGTGTCTGTCTCTGTCTCTCTGTCTCATTGTCTCTCTCTCTTTCTCTCTCTTTCTCTTTCTCTCTTTGTCTCTCTTTCTCTCTTTTTCTCTCTCTTTCTCTCTCAGAGGAGTTTACAATCTCATTTCAATTTACATTGTATTTATTTATTTATTTTAGTTTTCAATATTCACTTCCAGAAGATTTTGAGTTCCCAGTTTTCTTCCCATCTCTCCCCTCCCCCCCACCCCATCATGGTATACATTCTGATTACCCCTTCCCCCCAATCTGCCCTCCCTTTTATCACATCCCTCCCCTTCTCTTATCCCCTTTCCCCTTCTATTTTCCTGTAGGCCCAAGGGTAAGCTAGATTCCTATATCCCATTGCCTATGTATCTGCCTTTTTTTTTTTTTTTAAGGAAAGAAATAAGAATTCTCTAATACTTGTTTCCAAAGCATCACCTTCACCCTTTCACAAATTCTACCAGGTTCTGGAGAAGTCCATGTTCCAAAAATATTGATGCTACACAATAGCTCCTTATTTTGTGAGATATTTCGTCCTGATTATTACTCTAAGAATGTGACAGTAATTAGGAAGTGTAGCTTTGTATCTTTTCCCTCCCCCACTGTGCGAGGTGATAGATGCCACACCACTATACTAACACAATAAACACAATAACTTAGAGTCTGAGGGGGGGTAGTTTGGGAGCCTTCCACGATATGGCTCTAACCTTGCCTACTTATACCTAGTTATATTTAAGTTGCATCTGTGACACTTCAAATTCAGTTTTTTGTGGGACAATAACCTGCCTAACACATAGAAGGAGTATATTTTCATTCAGTGAGCATGTTTATTGCTTTATAAAATGCCTCTAATCATATTGTATAAAAATTCAATTAATCATATTGTTAGGAAAGGCAAAAAAATATTAAGCTGAAGATTATTAATTTTTTTATTCTTATACTCTCCTTTTTCCACTTTATTTCCTGAATGCCATATTTTATTTTATTTTTATTTTTGCTTTTTGGAGGGGGAAAGGTAGGACAATTGGGGTTAAGTGACTTGCCCAAGGTCACATGGCTAGTTTTTGTGTTAAGTGTCTGAGATTGGATTTGAACTCGGGTCCTCCTGAGTCCAGAACTGGTGCTCTATTCACTGAGCCACCTAGCCATCCCATGAATGCTATATTTTAAATAGAGAAGTACAAGATGGCTTTTTAAAAAATAAACAATTTTTCAAGGGAACAACCTTGAAACTACTTGGAATGTAGGAGATGTATTAACTGCCTTCAAGTATTTGAAGGCTGTTATGTGGAAAGAGGGATTAAATTTGTTCTACTTATGGGAAGCTGAATTATAATATAAAGATTAGTTGAAATGACTAGAGATGTTTAGCCTGAAGAAAAAATACTTAGGGGGCCAAATTGACTGTCTTCAAGTATATAAAAGAGGGAATGGATTTACCCTGAGCAGAGAAGGAACAAAGAGGTAGAAGTAGCAAAGAGGTAAATTTTACATGATATTTTAAAAAAGTAATTGGAATGTGCTGCCATGGAAAGTTATGAATTCCTCCTCATTGGAGGGATTCAAATAGGGGGTGGATGAACAATTCTGAGAAATAGCATAAAGAGGGTTCTTCTTAAAAAATTATTTATTTTTAACATTTATCTTTCAAAAATTTAAGTTCTAAATTCTCTCTCTCCTTCCCACCCTTCCTTTTCCCATTGAAAAAGGCAAGCAATATGAGATCAAAGCATATCTCCATATCAGCCATGTTGCAGAAACAACAACACTAAAAAGCAAGAAACATAAAGTGAAAAAAGGTATGTTTTCAGATCACAGTCAGAGTTCATCAGGTCTCTCTCTCTGGAGGGTAATAGCATTTTTCAACATAATTCCTTTGGAATTGTCTTAGGTTTTGGTTTTTGTTTGGGTGGGGAGTGGAAAATTCACTTAAAATTTTTAAAAATTTCTTTAAAAAAAATTTCCAATCTACCATGAACATGATTCTGATTTGGGAACTAAACCAAAAGTCCTTGCTTCCAAACTCATCCTGTTCAACTTAACCAAGCATGCCACCCCCACCACTTGTGACTCTGGTAGGAGAAGCTAATCTCTTTACCACTCCCATCCCTTATGTACAACACAGTGCAGGGCCCTGTCCCTGGAAGGGGGTGGAGACAAATCTTATCTGGGGGTAGGCTACCCCATCCCTCTGTACCATGTGCTAGGAAAGCAGCAAAAAGAGCATTACTGTCTCCAGGGACTGAGCAACAGTGATTGGGGGTGGGAAAAAAGATACTATCCAGCCTGAAGTCAAAGGAACAACTTTGGAGGCAACTGGGCCTAGACTGGGAGGGTGTGAAGAAGTCCCTACAGTCCCTTGAATCCATTTTTCTGCTACCACTATTCCTAAAGAGTCCCAAGGAGAGAGCCTGGCTTCTTTTATGGCCAACACCACCATCCAGGTTTCACAGACTCAGCATCACAAAGAATGAGAGTGCTCCCCTTCACCCTATCCTCTACTGCCACAACTGCTCAAGAGGTTGGCATCCCACCCCCAGGCTCAAGTCACCAGAACAACTTGTATCTTTTTCAAGAAAACCCCAAAATGGAGTCACAAAGAGTGACTGAAATGATCAAAAAACAACAAAAAAGTGATAAAGTAGAATTATATAATAATTATTATTATTGTAATTATTCCCATAATAAACTTCAATTGGGAATTTTGTGCACACACAGAAAAGTAGATAAACTATCTATACCTTTTTTTCCAACCCTCAAATTCCACTATTTGGTATACCAAATATATTCCTCCAAAGAAGTCAAAGATATAAGCAAAAATCCGATATATACCAAAATACTCATAGCATCACTCCTTTATTGTAGAAAAATACTACAAACAAAATAGGTGCCTATATATTAATAAATGCTTAAAATTGCAGTATGTGAATATTAATTGAATGTTGTTATGCCATAAAGTGAAAAATACGAGTAATTTAAAGCATGTAGGAAAATTTATAAGAATGATACTGAGTAAAATAAGCAAAACCAAGAGAACAGTATATATAAATTATTACAGACATGTAAATCAAAAGATCACTAAAAAGAAGTTGAACTTTGAGTAATAGAAAAACCATTGAACATCTTGGAGAATTGATCATGAAAAGTACCTCCTTTTAATAGTAGAGAGATGGAGGACCACTAGAGAGAGTTCAGTATGGTCAGTGTTTGGGAGTGGGAAGACAAGTGTGATAATGAATATAATGTTAATAAAACTTTTTTAAAAGTATAATTCCAAGTATAGGATAATTCTCATCTCCCCTTCACATTGGTAGCTTGGATCCCTCTCTAGATGTACCCTGAGAGATTTCATTGTTGCTCGTCTTGTGTGCTTGTATGCAAGAACAATAGTGATGAAGGCAGTTTCCTTCCCTGCTGCTGGCGACCATACACACACACACACACACACACACACACACACACACACACACAATACTTGCAATCACTCTCCCCTTACACACAAAAGGCCCCTGTGGAGAGTGAGCTCCAAGTGAAATTACAGTAAGAATGTGAAAGAGAATATGTGTGGTCACAGGACTCTCAAGACTCTTGAACCTGGGAATCTTTTTCTCCTTTGCTAGAGTCCTCCTGAAATTTCCCTTAGGTGTAGCTCTCTGCTGGGATCCCAGAATAAGTGCCTTTCTGGAGTTTATAGCCAGCATTTCTCTTGATCATGAGGGAGTCAAACTGTCTTTTCACCTCCATCTGCAGGTGCTTGCCCTGTCATTGACCACTACTACTTTTGTAGATTCTGCTACCAACTTTGATTGCCAGTGTACCCATTATGATTCTGATGAATCTCCTGGGCATTTCCGTCTGTAATGCCATCATGAGCAACTTTCCAGAAGAATGCTACTGTGAACAGCTTTTAAGGTTCTGATTACACAGTATAACAAACACCCTATTTATTCCATAACAAAGCAGAGCAAAACATTCACAGAAAATCATAATACAGCATTCACAATGACTTATCACTAAAATGGCCACATAGTTTTCACCAAAGTGGTCACAATAGTTTTCAACAAAGTATAATCATTTAGTCATTCACAAAATCCTTAATTCAATCACAAAGTACAAAAATCAAAGTTCTCCTCCCCTAGCTCACAGTAAATCATAATCTTCTCAGTCAGTGCACAGTATCTAAGTAAAATCTTTCAGATTGACTTGAGGCTGGCCCTCAGCTTCCATGGTTCCTCTTCCATGGTCCCAGCTCTAACTGTCACCTGGGTTCAAAAGCAGGCAGCTCCTAGTTCCTTATCCAGCTCTTTGTCCAGTTCTTTGTCCAGTTCCTGTTTCATATTGAAGTTCACAGTGTCCAGTCCACTTCAAGTCCTTCACAGTTCCTGTTTCTGCGAAGACAAAGATTGACAGAGCCACAATAATATTCATTCACATTGCCAGCACCATCATCACTTCACTATCTTCCTGTGAAATCAAGTCAGACCCACCAACAAAGTCTGAGAACTCAACACAAATCATCAACACAGACCCACAAACAAGGTCCAAGGGGTCAGCACAAATCATCAGTAAAGTCCCAGGACCTCCAAAACCCTCTTCCAGGACCTCTGTAAACATACAACCAGAAAATCTTCTATCAGGACTTCCAGTAAGGTCCCAGGGATTCTGTACAAAGTATCACAAACAAAAATCCAACACAGACAGAGCTGACAAAGAGAGTGCTGGGATACCACAAGTTTTCTCCTTCTTGACTCTGCCACAAGAGTCCTATTCTCAGTTTTTCCTGTCTCCAGCCCTGGGGCTCTCCTTATATAATCATTAGCTCCTCCCCAGGATTTCACAAGTTCTGGGTTCACAAGTTGTGGGGTTCATATGTTCTGTTTCTTATCAGACTTGATACAAGGCTCAAAAGAAGCTTGAACTGAAACAAGGTATTAATTCAATAGCTGAAACAAGTTGTGAACTACTTCTGTGCTTGCCATTACACCCTCTCAGAATATTCATTTACCTAAGATAAAGAAAGAATAAAGGCAAAATAAAGGATAAAGTTGCAGCTCTTCTCTTCTCTCCTTACTCCTCCACTCTAGCTCATTTCTATTTGAGTTTGACCCCACTGCTCTAGATGGCTCAAAGTGAACATGTCTAAAAACCATTCTCTTAATTTTATTCCATCTCTGATCTAGAGACCGTCAAGTAGAGATAGTTGGAAATACTGGTCTGGGAATCTGGAATTATCTGAATGGAAATGATCATTGAAACTGTTTGAAAGAAGAGAAAAAGAATAGTAGACTATGAAGAAAGTGTATAGAGAGAAAACAAAAGAAGGCTAAGGACAAAGCCATGGGAATACCCACATTCAGAGGGCAGAAAGGGGAACTGCTGAGTAAACAGGAGGAGTGATTAGGAGGGTAGGGGTGAGAAACAGATTAATTCAGTGCAATAGAAGGCAAGAAATGAGAGATTGTCAAGAAAGAAAAGAAGATTAACAGTGTCAATTGCAAAGAGATCAAGGAAGGTGACTAAGCAATGAACTTTCAGATGCATATAGTAATCAGTGGATATATCGGTGATTTTTAAGAGAGCAGTCATAGTAGAGTAGTAGAAATGGAAGACAAATTGCAAGGGGCTGAGGAGTAAGTGAATGGTGAGGAAGTGATGACAAAGATAGACTGTAGTGGGGAGGTGACCAGAAAACCAACCATCAGGCAACTGCAATGGTCCAGATGTAAGGTGATGAGGCTATGTACCAGGTTAATGACAATGTTAAGGGGCATATTCAAGAAATGCTATGAAGAAAAAAATAGGTCTTGGTAACAGTCCTATTAGATATGGGGTAGGGGATAAGAGAGTATGAGGAGTTGAGGATTGTTGTTGTTGTGACACCTAAGGGGCAAGCCTGAGTGACTGGGACAATTATAGTGCCGTCAGTGGTAGTAGGGAAGTTAGGAAGAAGGGAGGAAGGAAAGATAAAGAGTTGTTCTGGACATGTTGAGTTGAAGTTGTCTATAGGACATTCAGTTTGAGATGTGTAATAGACATTTGGAGATGTGAGACTAGAACTTTTGAGAAAGGTTCAGGTTAGATAAATAGAATGGAGAATCATCAGCATAGAAATGATAAATGAATAGGAGGGGATGAAATCACAAAGTAGATGGTATAGAGCAGTGGTTCTCAACCTGTGGGTCGCGACCCCTTTGGTGGTCGAACGACCTTTTCACACGGGTTACAGGAGTCACCTAAGACCATCAGAAAACACATATTTCCAATGGTCTTAGGAACCAAGACACCGCTTCTCTGTCTCCAGGTGGGTCCACCCACATGCAGATGTGCCCACATACGAGTGTTAAAGGGTCGCAGCATTAGGAAGGTTGAGAAACACTGGTATAAAGGGAATATGGTCCAGGACAGAGTCTTGGGGGACATCCATGATTAGCAGAAATGATCTTGATGAAAATCTAACAAAGGAGCCTCGAGGAGTTGTCAGATAGATAGAAGGAGAACCAGTATCATGAAAAACTACAGAGATATGAGTATCCAGGAAAAGAAGGTGATCTACAGTGTCAAAAGCTACAGAGAAGTAAAAAGGGATGAAGACTTCTTTATTATTATTATTATTATTATTGTTATTATTTAATTTTTTCCACTTAGGAGTATTTTATAGAATGAAGATTTCTAAAAGACTATTTGATTTGGCAATTAAAAGGTCACTAGACTGCAAAGAGTAAGGAAGAGAGTGAAAGGAAAGAAATTGGAGGCATCTTCTAAGGTAGACAGCTTGTCAAGAAATTTAGCCACAAATGGGACAAAAGATGTGGGACAATAACTAGCAGGGTGGACAAATGGTGGGTTTTTTGAGGATAGAGAGACATGGATATGTTTTTTAGGCACTAGGGAAGTAATGAGTAAACAGAGATTGACAATAAGTGAAAGAGTGGGGATGATGGAGGAGACAACTTGTTGGAGCAGATGGGATGGAATAGGATCACTTGTGCATGTAGAGGAGTTTGCCTTGGGAAGGAATAGACCCACTTTATTTTGTGAGACAGGGATGAAGGAGAAAATAGTGGCAGAAGCATCACTCATATCTGAGTGATGAGGAAGATGAGGAAGATGGGAGAAGAGGAAACTCCCAGTGAATGGTCTAAAATTTTTTTATGTAAAATAGGCAGAATTCTCAACTAATAGGGTAGGGGGAGTTATAAGGAAGGATAAAAATATTTGGAAAAGTCTCAATAGTGGAAGGGATTGTGAATTAATTAGGAAGATATAAAAAGATGGCCCAGTTAGGTCCCAGTCAAGGTTATGTAGCATAAATTTGTAGTTGACCCAATAAGCATAGTTTCATGATTTTCTCCACCTTTATTCAGTAGTCTCTATACAAGAGTAAAGACAGCAGATGGTGGGAGTGATCCATAGCTAAGAATTGGCAGGCAAGTTTGGCAATAAGATAAGGAGTTAAGGGACTCAGGAGAAGAAGACAGTATGGAGTTGAACTGGTTCACCAAGAAGTCAAGGTAGGGAAGGGAAGAGAGTGTACCTAGTTCAGGCGTGATGGCTGGGAAAGAACTGAGGAGTGGAGAGATGGAAGGTCATGATATGGATGAAGAACAGGGTTCAGGGTCGCAAGGCAGAGAGAGTGGTGGAATTACAATAGATTGTGATCAAATAAGAGAACTTAAAAATTCACCAACACTAGGTATTTAATTGTGGATGAGGCACTGGGCACTGTGGCAGGCCCATAAATATGATTATCTTTGTGTGTGGTTAAGGTGGGGTAACTAAGTCATGTAAAATGAGCAAGCTAAGGAACTATGTGAGGTTAGGGTCCTTGAGCAAGTAGTAATATGTATGTTTGAGACCCATTGTATGAGAGCAGGATTTGAGAAAAAGGAAGACAAAAGCCAGGCACTGAAGTTTAGAAAATAAGTGGCATGTTCTGGAGGTCAGTAAACAACAGCTAATAGAATTTTGATTAGGTATTTTGTATGGCTTGAGTGTACCGTCAGGGAGAAGTTATTGAGTAGTGGTAGAGGGAGAACCTGGAAATGGCAATGGGGAGCAAGGAGTATTCCAATTCACCCATGTTAACCAGTAGGTAAAGGGAATTAGTGAAAATGCAGCCAGTGCTGGCAAGGGAGGACAAGGAGATTATGTCATGAGGAGAGAGCCAGGTCTCAGTGAGAACTAGAAGAAATGGGGAGTAATGAAGGAAAAGATTTTAGGTTAAAACAAGTGTTTTTCTTTTGTTTGCTTTTTTGCCAATGGAGAAAGAATTCTAGAGAATACAAAGTAAAAGGTGCATAGCTTTAGAGTGTAAGATTAGGATGATTTGGTTGAGGAGAACAGTGATAAAGGATTGGGCACTGAGGAATGGAGAATTAGGTTTGAATAATGACAACCAGATGAGATAGGGAGGATCTGACGAGGGAAGACTGTTAGTCAACAAAGAGTGAGTTGTGGGCTATGTTTCGATTGTCCATAGAGGTTTCGTCTGCTAAGCAGAGTCATTTCCATGCTTTTAACTTCATCTTATGGAGTCCCTGGAGACTTGTAGAATAGGTAAGTGCTTCTCTATTCACCTTCAAGATAACTTGTTGGGGCAACTGATTGCCTCCAGATATCATGGTATATCACATAACCCAAAGCGTGGGATGTAAAGAAGTCAGACTCAAAAACTTTCTTGATGTCTAGATATTGCATGTTGGTTGACGGGACTGATAGTCTTATTGCTAGCAACTTTAAGTATAAGGTTCTTTGCTTTGGGATTGGCAGTGATAAGAATATCTGATTGAATTAGGTAATTTATCATGTTAAGCAACTTCCATTTACTTTTTCTTTTGAGTGGGAGGACAGACAAAGGAGGGAAGGTATATCAAGTCCTCTTATTCCATTTTTAAAAATTTTTGAGGGATGCCTTTTCTAAAACAGGCTCTCAGACTAGTACAGATCCCCAGGCATGGAGGAGCTCTTGATTTAAAGGGTGGAGGGAGAAAAGGACATCATTCAACTTTCCCTAAATTAATTAGGGACACTATGCTTTGTAAGAACAGGAGGAAGAGCTAAAGAGTTAGCTGGGATAGGGATCCATGCCAAAGATGATAAGAATCTTTGCCAATTGATTTTCTTCTCCCTAGAATTGATCAATAGGGTACATTCAGCCCTGGGAAAAAGACAAGGAATGGGAGGGGGTGTTGGTTTTTAATTGATTTGAGTTTGGTTTGGGTTCATTTTGTACTCAGGCCTCTTCACAGAACCATATAACTGAGAAAGAGACCTCAGAGGTCATCTAGTTCAAGTTGCAATTGTGATTGATCTTTCCTCAGAGGGTCTAGTTTGTTCTCTGAAGGTCAGGACAGAAAGAAGATAAAATTCATTGAAACTACTCTAACTATTCGTTTATCTGGACAGTGCTGAATCTGGATTAAATGTCTGTCACTCATATAGTCTTTTCCTTCAAGAGAAGGAAAATGCATTTATTAAGCACTTACTATGGACAAATCCCTGTGCTATCCAACAGAGATAAAAATAGAAAAGCAGAAACAGTCCCTGTTCTCAAGGAGCTCACACTCTAATGGAGGAAACAACACATATGGAAGGTTTCAGCTGAAAGTCAGGTAGAAAGGTCCTGGGTGCATCAGCAGAGCAGACAGTAATGCAATTTCCTTAATACTGTTTTGATCTCTACAGTCCTATCTGCTTCTGATTTCAAACTACTTGACAGTACTATGAACTTTGCTATCAAGAAGCTTTGTCATTGGGTCTTTAGTAGCTGTAGTTGCTGAGGAGATGGGTGCTGCACCTGTAGAAAAAGTTACCAGGTCCATTTCTGTAGGATTTGTTTCCCAGGATGCTGACTGTGGGAGATGAACTAGAAATTTTAAAATGAAAGTTGGGGAAAACTAAGGCTGTTTTGGCTGCCCTGTTTCTGAGTTGGTTAAGTCAAGTGAATGCATCACTTCAACTATTTCCTCATACTGTGGGAATCTTCCCTTGTGGCCCTGAGTTTCTTGTTCAGTCAGAAAAAAAAAGTGAAGTGAGAGTGGCTAAATTGACTTGGTGCAGGAAAGAACCATGAGGGACAGCTTTATTGCCATAAATGGAAAATGGTACTATATCATTCTGATTAAAAGAAAGATGCTAATTATGTATTCAAACATACAAGATTGAACTGTAGAGTAATGAGATCAAGTTCCCTTGGTCACAAACAGAAAATTCAGCCAGATTTAACAGGCCTTTAAGTGTTTGCTTTGTGCATGGTGCTGGTGGAGACCCTGGAGTTACAAAGACCAACTAAAAAGTTGTGCCTTCACTCCAGGAACTTAAATTCTGTGTCTGATGGAGGAGGAATAGGAAGAAATATATCTTATTACTTTATTCAATTATTCAATTCAACAAACATTTCTTCAGTGCCTAACACTGTGTTAGGTGCTGGGGGCAGGGGGAAGGTGTGGAGAAAATGCGAAGATGAGATGAATAAAACCCATTCTCTGCTATCCTGGAGCTTGTATATAGTAAACATCTATTGTGAAGCTAGGAAGAAAGGAGAGAGTGAAAACAGTAGCCACCAATAATTGCGCAAAAGAAAACATGATAAGAGCATAAGAAAGTTATAAAGTGTTTTATGTTGTCTAAGGAATGATAATTTCTGCCTGGGGATGAGAGTAGTGGTGGGGAGAAGCTTCATTGAAGAAACAGTTGAATGAGGCTTTAAATAAGTGGGGAGGATTCCAAAAAGTGGAGATACAGCCTTGTGGACTCGGGTTAGCTTTCTGTGCCTAGGAAAGACTATAGTAAAAGTAGAGAGGTGACTATCGTCACACTGGGTTTGGGTCCTAGCCTATGGCTTTGTTGGTATAGCACATTCCTAAGATGAAAGTTCCCTTCAACGAATATTAGCTTTCTTCAAATTACGCTTTTTGTGGTCTGGGACGTTGAAAGGTTGAGCAACTTATTCATCATCACAACTAATATGTGTATGAGACAAGACTTGAACTCCTCTCTTCCCTTCTATTCAGGATGCCAGATTTTTATATATTTGAAGGGTTTTTAAATTTAAAAAGATAAAAATCTTATAGCAACATAAGACTAAACTAATAAAGATAAGAACCTCTTCTCTATCATATTGCTATGCTTGATAATCACTTCTTTTCATCTTTATAAGCCTAGCATTAAACTCAATGCCATGTAAGGTGCTTAACAAATACTTGTTGAATAAGTGAATGAATGCTAATGTTACATAACCACTAAGGAATACAGATGTGAAAATAACTAAATGATGTAACCTATTTGATAGGCTATCATGAGATCTTCACCCTGTTCCAAGTGTGTTTGCTGTACCCTAGGTTTTATATTTGTTTCCCAGTATCCCACAAGTATGCCTTCTTGCTTAAAATTTTGTCCCATTGTGATCCTAAAATATTTATTTTGTCTACTATATAGCAATTGCTCCATTTCAATTCATTGTACAGAAGATATGCGGTATCTTTCTGTTCTTGGTATAAATCCCCCTCAGCTTTGGAGGGAATATTAGAAATGTTCTGTTCCAACTCTGGCAGCTCAGTTGGTGCAGTGGATACCATGCTAGACCTGGAGTCAGAAAGACCTGAGTTCAAATCGGCCTCAGACAGTTACTAGCTGTGTGACCCTGGGCATGATACTCAGTTTGCCTCAGTTTCCTCATCTGTAAAATGAACTGGAGAAGGAAATGGCAAACCACTCCAGTCACTCTGCCAAGAAAACTCCAAATGGCATCACGAAGAGTCAGATAAAACTGAAACAACTGCACAACAACAATATTCCAGCCCCGTTATTTTATATTTGAAGTCCCTCAGGCCCAGAAAATGTAAATCATTTGCCCAAAGCTATGTAATGTATTGTAAGAGTTTGAGCTAGAACCCAGGTTTTCTAGAACTCTTTATTTTTCTACTGCCCAACACAGCCAAAAGTCTAACTATGACAGGATCAATGTCGACCAGGTCCCATTGTAGTTTAGGCTCATTCTGTCCCTAGAAGGCAAGGAAGCTATCCCCAGGGGACTAATACTTTTCTCTGTGTGTTGACTCAGCTTCTTAATGGCTTCAGACAGCATTGACTTGACTTCCAGGTCACCTAAAGGCATTGAGCTCTTAAGACTTAGTGGATGTCCTAAGGTCAATAGGTTTACCACATATGACTCTGCTAACCAGATGTACTTCTCATATAGGGAAGCAAAAGAAATGATATATACCACCGAGTGTTGTTTACTTATAGAGTATCCTTTCCGTGCTATGACTAAGTAAACCTTCTTTTGTTAATTGTTTAATGACCTATAAGTATCTCATTTCATTCCAGTATCAGACCTAAACCACCACGGGACCATCTTGTGTCAGGCCCAGACTACAATCTCAGCCAAGTAAAACCAGGTGTGTAGTCAATTGTTACTTTAATTTGATAGGATCCTAAAAAACATTTCTTAAACACATATTCTATGCCAAGTATTATTTGGGTGGTGGCAGTTGACTAATCAGCGCCAAGCAAACAAAAATTACCCCAAAAGATGGATCTGTGGCTCATGTTTCACAGCCATAAAGATGTTTGAATATGTTTACAGTTTCAGAACTCTTTGGTTCCATCTTAAAATTGATACCAAAATGGCAGATTATTCTTCCGAGCATTCCAATTTTATCTGTTCTTTCTTTGTCAGTGTATCATTGTTCATAGAGGTGGACAAATTCAGTAATGATGCTGTGCAACCTATTAAGGATGAAAATTTCTGTAGTGTAGCCTGTGGTTTCTTCAAGCTTCTCCTTGTTCCTCTGGGTTCCATTTGTTTTATGACCTCAGCCATAGCAAAAGTTTCTCCAAGATATATTCAAGGATGTTTGCAAATCATACTCAGCTCAAAACTTCTAGCAATAAATAGAGAAGAGAATACCTGCCTGGTGAGGTAAGCAGGAAAGATGGGTTAGTTCCATTTCACTAAGAAACAAGGAGTTTATATTGAAGCTAAAATATTTGGGACAAATACATAAATGCAAGATAATTTGGTGAAAGGGATTAGGAAAGACTTCACATAGAAAGTAACACATGTTGATATTTGAGAGAAAATAGAGATCTCTATGGCACAGGTGAGCAGGCTGTGAATCCCAGACATGAGAAACAGCTTGTGTAAAGGCCAGGAGACAGGAAATGTAGTTCCATTGGTAATGCCTAGAGAGGAGGCTATTTCACCCAAACCATAGAGTAAAGGGGAGTGATATATAGGGTCTCTCAAAAGGCTTAGTGCAGTTATAAATTATTCAAGCTTAAACTTTTGGCATATCCTATATTATAACATAACTGAGGACTCAGTAGTCTATGCTTCCACAGTTACTTTTTAATACAGCCCAGTCTTGACAATTTTTCTTACTATGACCTTTGTCTGTGTATTAGACTTGTCTATGGATGGTTGGTATAAATTTGGTTCACGAGTACAATCACAATCCTTTATGGGAATACTGTTGATGGTCTGGACTAATTCCTTCCTCTGAACTCATATGTTATAGGAATTCCATGAGTAAAATTGTTTTAGTATAGAACACAGATTTTTAAATTGCAGTAAACCCAAATTCAGATATAATGACTCTCCAAAATCATTAGTTGAGCTTGTATGTCAGTTTAATGTGACTAAATTTAATTTAGTTATGGTAGATGCTATAATCGGGGGAAAGAACTGAGAAAACAGTGCAGTAAAATGCACCCGTCAAGTAAATAGTGATTTCCCCCAAATGAAGTAATAGGAAATCATATCTTATTATAGATATTATTGTTATAAGTACAAGATCTTATTATTTAAACCGTTTACCAATTGCTGATTCTTCTGTGGAACCAGAAAAATGGGTTTTCAATAATGGGTTTTCTAAAACCAGATTTTAAAAACTATTTTAAAACAATTTGAAAGCATACATATTTTTGCAGATCTGAGACAATGGATCTTAAAAAGCACTGTGCTAGTGTAGCGCAAGTATGGCTTTTCTAATCTTCAAATGTAGTTAAGTTAAAAAGTTCCTCAACTTTGAAAATTCAGTGGATTTAGTCTATTTCCTTTTCAGCTTAACTAATCATTCAAGTGTAGCAAGAACAAGTGCATTAACAACATGACCAACTCCATATTGCTTTAAACCTCCACTTTGTAATGAGATGTTTTGAGTTGTTTTGCTACTGGGCTCTTTTTCTGTAAGTTTTCAATAATAAGACAAACATTTGTATGGTATAGTTGGGTAAACAACTTGTGTCTGTTTCTAAACTGATAAACAGATGTGAACCAACAGATAGGACAGATAATCAATGGAAAAAAGTATTGTAAATAACTTATCAATAGTTGTATATTTACCTAACAAACAAATTTAAATAAATTAGGCAACAGACCAACAAGATGGTATGTAATTTGAGTGTAACCAGCTAATGCCCCTAGCTAGAAATGTGGAAGGCAATGGGAGATCTCAGTCATTAGCCTGCTCCTGGGTCTCCTGAGATACTAGGACATAGTCCTGTGCTTCTAAACATATGACTTGAGCACACCTTGTTCACTTGAGGATGTTTTAATTAGTTAATAGATTTATAGACTTGCCAGATGACTATATCAGAGGGAGATAGGCAAATGACCTTTGAGCTGTGAGAGAGCCTTTTCATGAGAACTAATAATGTGCAGACTGGGACTTCTAGGACTCAGGTTGGTAGTTTATTCCTAGAGGGATTGATACTTCTATTGTCAAGTAATTGTTCTCTCTAGATTTTTACATTTTCATTTCATTTTTGAAGTGTGTAAGTCTGATATAGTGTTTCCACTGCACTAGTCAACATATACAATGGCATATTTTGGCATGTGCACTGTTATGTTATGTTTGATGATTAGGGTGGGCTCTTACTACAGGTTAGAATATAAAGTTTGAAGGAAACCAGCTAGGAGTTTATTTCCCATTATCTCCTTTTAAGTCTCTCTAAGTTACTGACCACGGCTAGAACCAGGTCTCTTGGAAGTTGTTCCTTCTGCAGACAGGACAAGGTTAATAGCTCTGCAAATAGTTCCTGCCCCGCCTAGAGAGAACAAGGACTGAGACACTGAAACCTATATGCCAGCAAAAGGGAATCCGTAAATTGCTGACCAGCTCTGGGACTAGGTTTCTTAGCAGTTGCACCTTCACAGTTGGATAAAGGTCAATAACTCTGCTGGCATTTCCTGTCTTCTCTGAAGAGAGCAAGAGCTTAGTTACTGAACCCCATACTTCAGTAAGAGGGAATTCCCTTCCTTACAGGAGTCCACATAATGCCTATTTTTTTTCTTCTCCTTCTCCTCCTCCTCCTCCTCTTCTTCTTCTTCTTCTTCTTCTCTCTCCCTCTTTCTTTCTCTTTCTCTGTCTCTCCCCTCACCCTCTTTCTCTCCTTTTCTCTTCCTCTACTCCCCTGCTTTCTGCCTCCATCCATTCCTCTTTCTCTCTCTTCCTTCCCCCCCTCAATACATACTGAGGTCAGGTTAATATTGTCAAATATTAAGAAGATTTTTTTTAAAAGAAAGTATTGTATGAGACCGATTTTTTCTGGTCCCTTAGAGATAAGGTTGGACCTCACAAGCCCTGCAGCAGTAGACTACTACGGATTTGGGACATACTCCAACAACCATACATAGCCAAAATAATGATACTAAAACAGTAGTCAGAGGCCTTAGGACTTGGCTTAAGCCAGAATTGCCAATACTAAAATTCAAAAATGTACCCTTTTAAAACATAGAGGACTTCCTACTTTTAAAAATGGGGAAAAGGAACATACTCAGTTTTACAGGAAAATGTATATTTCTATCCCTTTAGAGATAGGAAATAATCTAAGAAGTTATAGAAATAACAAATAGATGTTCTGGGCTTGTTTTAGAGGTATTTTGTCAAAAATACCTTCAAATATCAGAGTCACATGTGGATGGCAAAGAAGCAATAGTTTCGACCCACCATTTGACATTGGGTCAGGGGACCCATTGCCAGGAAAATGTGAGGATATGGCTGACTCCTTGGAGGGTCTCATGTCCTCTAACAAATCATAAAAAACTTAAAGCTGAAGAAGAAATGCAATCAGGACAGAAACTTAAAAAGAACTGGATTGCATTTATAAAAGTTTATTCAAAAACCAAAAGAAACAGATGCCACCTGGTTACTAAGAGTCAGGTGATGAGTTCATTAGGCTAGACGGCAAAAAGGTTAAAAGTTTAGGAATAATTAGCAAGGGCGAAAGACTGGTCCAAACCATTAAAATTCTAGCAGCAGAACTTAGGGGGTTAGTGGAAATACTCCCCCTACATTGGATTTTCTGTACTTGGAGGAGAAGATGGTTCTACACCTCATACCAACAAAAGCTTGGTTAAGCCTTACGTGTCTGAGGCAATTCACCTATTACTAAAAAAGACCATCACAGATTGGACATATCCAGATTTAAATTAAAACATCAGCCAGGATTGATAAATTGTACTGAGTATATAAAAAGTATATAAAGCAGGTTCCAACAGTAATAAAGCTATATTCTTTTCCCTTTTAAGGGGGGAGGAACATGCAGTGACTGTTTTGGGGCTAAGTGAGGATGTTAGCTCAGAAACTAAATATGTGTTTCTGCTGAAAAACAGGAAGCCTAACCAGAATGACAATAATGCCTTAAAGGGAATGAAATGATAGGAACCAAAGCAATGTCAGAAATTATGGTCAGAGACAAAATAGATCATATAATGAACCAGGTCCCATCAAAAGAGAAATATGGTCCAAATTAAGGCAAATTAATCTATTAATGGCAAATCATTTTCAGAATTGATAGATATTGAAATGAAAACCCAACTTCTCCCATAGAACCAAAGAAACAATAGAATTTTTCAAACCTCTCTACCTCAAGTACAGGTCAGTCAAACTAAAACCAGTACTGAAACTCTGATAGAACAGGACCTAATTTCATTATAGGGGTTTAGTGGTATCCTTGTTAAGAACCATCTTGGGGATAATCACCCCTTTCCTTCAACAGAATAATAGCTGATACTACTCCATGTTGGCCCCACTAAACACTGACTCCCAAGTACCTCTAATACCAGATACAGTAAGAGAAAATGAGAAAACTTTCCAGAACTAAACTTGAATAACCAGTTTTGGAGATCCTGAAAGCCTAGGTTGGGGAATATATAGAAAGTTTAAAATTGCAAATTGGCCCACGGAAGTTTAAAGAGTAATTAGTATTCCAGGTTCAAATGAAATTGGAATAGATGTGTTGGGTAAAAATTTTGCACTGTGGCAAAAAAAAGTTAATGGTACCTTACTAGTAGGAAAAATTCAAATAGTAAACATTTCTCAAAGTAGAATTAAAGGAGGAAATTAGGAAATTGGCACAATCCAGAACGATTTGGTACAGGAAGATGTAATCTGGAAAACAATTAGGCCTTATAAATTTCCAATCTGGCCAGTGAAAAAGACTAGTGGAGAGTGCAAATTCATAGTGAACAGAATAGAAAACTAACTGCTGAAACCAAACCCATCAAGTGAGCATCCTCTAACATTTTGGAAATGATTGATGAAATTAAAGGACATGATGGACCTTGGTTTTCAGTTATTGATCTAAATAATATGTTCTTTGTGGTGACAGGGGCTAAAGAAAGTCAAGATAAATTGACCTTTATAGGCAAGAGTAGATTGCTGCAAGGATATGTTAATAGTCCAGTGTTATGCCATAATATGTGCAAACAAGACTTAGATAAAATTTACCCAGGCAACCTTAAGGGGCACAGCAAAGAAGAGCAGAGAAAGTCACTGGCATGATTATTGAAGGCCTGGATAATAAAGATAGGGAGCTACGCTGTAAAAGGTACCTCTGTGTAGAGGGCCATCATCAGTTAAATTCCTTGAGGATGATTTGAACTTCAGAAAAAATTTCTGTTCCCAACCAGTGGTTAGAGATCTTTATCTTACTGGGGGAAGACAAAGAGAACAAGCATTTATTATGTGCCTACTATATGTTAATTACTTTACAAATATTATCTCATTTGATCTTCACAACAACCATTGGTGGTCGAGGTTATTATTCTCACCATTTTATAGCTTGAGGAAACAGACAGGAGTTAAATGCCTGGCCCAGCTAAAAAGTATCTAAACCTGGATTTGAACTCAGTTCTTCCTGACTCCAACCCCAGTATTCTCCCCACTGCACGACCTAGAAGTTTGCTACCACCAAAGGACAAGAAGGAAGTGCAGAGAATAGTCAGGTAGTTTGGATTCTGGAGAAATCACATTCCTCATGTATGGCATATGAGGTTACAAGGAAATCAAAACGTTTTGAATGGGGTCCATGACAACAGCATTCATTAGAACAGGTAAAGGAGGCTATGCCACAAGTTGTACCTCTAGTCTCAATTTCCTCAGACCCCTCCTCTAGGTTAGAAGTCAGTTATGAGGGAGACTTCACGACTTCGTGTTTGTAAGGAGGACAAAGAGAAGGATTATATATCAGTTATACCTTGGACTCAAAAGATGATTGATCCTCAGAATAGATAAACCATTATGGAAAAGACATCCCTGTCAGTATATTATAGATAGCAAAGGCTTGACCCAAAGTATGCTGCTGATGCTATCAGCACCAATCCCTACACTAGCATGAGCCAAAATCACCTCTGAAAAACATGTTGGAATGATAACCACCACAGTCAGTGCTTAGGTGGAAGTGGCTTATAATCAACAGACCGAGTGCTGGGAAGGTAGAGACAAGTCATCTTCATGAGGAAAGTGTTACCCATATTGCTGACATGTCAGTTAAGCTTCCATAAAGGGATGTCACAAGAGTAAGCAACCACCTTTCTGAGTACTCCCTGACCTATCAAAAGTTGAAAGACAAAAGCAATGCATAGTTCATGAATGGAAATGATGTTCTCAATTGAATGGTGAGCACCTGCCTTCAACCCATCCATTGAGGAATAAATGGTTAAAGAATGAGGTAGAAATCCAACCAAGTATGCTGGACCAAGAGTGATGTGGTTGGTTGAGCTGCTAGAGAAAATCTCAATAATATTATAATTTATACTGATTCTTTGGCTGTCACCTAATGGATTGGCTATTTGGTCAGCTAAATGGAGGTTTTAAACAAAATGGAGTTGGTTATATTAAATAGCCTTACTACACCACGAAACTTCAGTTTTCCAGCCAGGATTTCCTTCCTAAGAGACCATTTTTCCTGACACAGTTTTATGGTTAAGTTGAAATAATAATGATATAAATCTGGTTTGATACTGCAATAGTTCCTTCAATTGGTTGTAGATAAGTTTGCCCCAGATCAGTCAAAAGAGAATTTCTAAGGAAAAAAGTTCTTTGGAAATCTTTCCTCTGAAATGAAAGTCAGTTTTGTTCCATAAGATCGTTCCATGAGAACATTCACACATTTTTGATGTTTGCTTTTATGATCTGCTATTTTCACTATTTTTCATAGGACTTCATTTGCCAAGAACCACCTAGAGGAACAGCACTTTCATAAGCCATTTCAGTCTATTAAAACATTTGTCCTTTGTCATTATTATGAAGAAATATTATCTAATTCCAAAAGAACAAAATTGGCCATTTTTGGTATTCTCAAGACCACATTTGGATCCAGCAACATCTTAAGGACCTAGTTAGTAACTTAAGGAGTTAGTAGCTTCAAAATATTGTTCTAATGTTTCTGATATTATTTATAAGGCTTGCCATCAGTGATCTTCCTATTTCCTATTCAACACAGCATCAATAAATTTAAAAAATAAGTATTAAGTACATTGTTCCAGGTGCTGGGGATACAAATACAAAACAAGACAGACCTTGCCCTTGAAAAGCTTCTGTTTTACAAAGGGCATACAGCATATTAATAGATAAATGCAGACTATGCAAAACAAACACACAGTAAGGGGGAAAGGGAATAATAAGCAGGGGACTCAGAAAAGACTTTTTGAAGGAGGTAAAACTTGAAGAGTTAGGGATTCCAAGAGGAAGAAATTGGGAAGAAGAGAAATCCAGGCATGGGGGACCACCTACTCAAAAGCCCAGAAAGAGGAAATGGAAAGCTTTGTGCAAGGAACAGTAAGCAGATCAGATTGACTGGAATGTAGACTGTGTAAGGGCAGTGGGGTAGGGGGAATCAGCCTGTACAGATAGGCAGGCACCACACTGTGAAGAGATTTAAATGCCAAACATGCAACAGGGAGTCACCAAATTTTCTTTAGAAGAAGAATGATATGTTCATGTCTGTGCCTTAGGAAAACCACTTTGACAGCTGTACAAAAAACATATTGGTTTCGGGGTTATCAATTAGGAGGCTATTATAAGACGTGGTAAGGTTTTGGGCTAGCTGGTTGTGATATGAAGAGAGAGGAAAGTTGTGAAAGCTATTGAGGAAGTAGAATCAACAACACTTGGCAATTGGTTGAATATAAGAAGGAATGAGAATGAAGAGTCAAGTGAATTCCAGATTGGGAAGAGATTAACAATGGTACCCTTGACCAAAATAAGGAAGTTAGTTAGAGGGATGGGCCCAAGACTAAATATAATGCATTTTGTTTTAGACATGCTGAGTTTGAGATGACAATGTGAAATTTAGGTTGAAATGTTAAGTGGACAGATGATGATGCATTTATAGAACAAGAAAAAAAAGATACAAGGGCTAGATATATAGATTTGAGAGTCATCTGCAAAGAAATTATAGTTGAATTCATGAAAATGAGATCACCACGTCAGAGTATAGAGAGGCCTTTTCTATAGGAGAGGACCAGGACAAAGCCCTAAAGTACACTCACACATAGAATCCTCCAACTATCTTATTTTACAAATGAGGTAACTAAAGGCCATGTGAAATGACTTTTCTAAGGTCACACTGGGGGTTAGGGGGTGGAATATTGAGAAGCAGAGTAAGGATTAGAACCAGATTCTCTGACTCCCAATACAGAGTTCTTGACAGCAAATCCAGGATACTCTTCTAACAGATATTGGGGAGCACTTCAGCTCCAATAAAAACCCAGAAATTTGTAGTTTTCTTCGCATACTAAGAACATTTCTATAAAATTCATTCTTTTTTCTTCCCCTGCTCTTCCCCACAGCAAACTCTATTATGTTAAGAAATATTATAAACTCAACATTAAAAATAAAATGCTTAATCCCCACAGTAGATTTTATAGGAAAGCGCCAAACTTATTTTTAGAAGAACATAATCTTTTTCACATTACTTCCCTACAACCTGTTTGGTGCTAGATTGCCAAAGTGGGAACAAAATAGTATCTCACAAACTTTGGCCTATTGAGGGCTTCATTGGCATTTTTTAAGAACCAGAGGGCTTTACTCATATTGCACAATACAAAGGTGGTTGCAATTATATGTGGGAGGTCCAGCCCACAGACTACAAATCTCAGCTTGTAGTGGCTAGGGATATAAGAGCATCCTGTGTTGAAGCCTCTCTTCTCACGGTAGTACAACTCCACCAATGACAGACAAGTACCTGTGAACAACCTTGAAGAATTCTTGGGGCTACGTTTAGCTTCTTCTATTGCATGCCATATGTAGCTCTCTGTTACATCTTTTAGTTCTAAAGAAAACTGAAGCCAACGAAGCAAGAAAGGAAGGTAAGGAGAAAACAACAACAAATTAAGGTTATGTTTCTCTGAAACTCATAGTAAAGATAGGGAGACTGTCAATCTGAAGCAATTTTAGGACAAGAAAAATGCGTCTTTCCTTTCTTTTTCTAGAATTTCCATTCAGCCAAGTCCTAAATCTCTGCAAAAATACAAATTATATTGATGACTGCATTTCTTCAAAGTCAAATAGAAAAGTTTGTCAGTTTCCCACTGGGATGACAAGAGATTCTTCACTCACTTTCCATTGAAAAGTACAAACCAAACAATTTTGTCAAGGTGTTTGAATGAAGAGCATTCTTTTATTGCATATGCAGTGTGGAATACTAAATCATTTGCAGGGAGAATGTTGATTATTATCTTATAATTTCATTTCTGTATTGAGTGCTGTAACCAAGAGTTGCTATTGCCAACTGTCTCATCAGATATTCTTACATATGAAGCAAATGTATAGTTAAAACCAAACCCATGAAAGATCATATTCTGGCATAGAATGTAGTATTTCAGATATATCTGTTAGGTTTGATGGTTTAGTTTGATAAGATGTATTAGAAGGAGGGTGCTTTTCCTCCCATACCCAATTCAGAAATTGTATAGTGTTGCTCACTGTTAACAAGAATACATTTCTTCGTAAAAGTTAACAGGCCAATGGGAGGGGGGGAAATCAGTTCTGTTACTTCTGGAGGGGAATTGAGCATTGGGTACTCTGAGCTAAATATCTCTTGTCTTTGTGCTTCAACTTCTTACCTGTATTAAATATATAAGACCTTTACTTGCCAAAGTGACATTATTGCTTAGATCACAGATTTGAAGGAACTTCAGAGGTCATCTAGGCTAACTCTTTTATTTTATCAATGAAGAAACCTGAGGTCCAGAAAGTTTAAGTGATTTGTCCAGGGTTACAAAAGTCAAGTACTTTAGAATGGTGTTTAAAAGCATATTGTGATTCTTAATTTTGCTCTTTACAATTCAGATCAGTATTAGCAAAATACCATAATGACTTTTATCATTAAGCAATATATCTGAAGGTGTTAGTATAATAAGTAAACAATGTTTATTTGGTAACAAAGGACAGTTATACAATAGATCAGAGAATAGCACAGCACCATAGTAAGATGCCAGTATTTTTACAGTGGGACGTCAGAATAAAGAGGTTTTGGGTGGTACATTGATTCCATGTTCTGTGGGGATATAATGAATGGGACATTGGTCATGCCACTTCAGTCTCTGGTGAAAAAGTGACCCCTTCTCCTTGCAAAGATCTGCCCCCTCTTAATCTTTTTTCCTTTGGCAAGTTGCTTCTCCCAACAAGTTCCTTTCCTAATGCCCACAAACATGCCCATCTTCTGAATCCTTAAAATCAACTCCTATTACCTAATATAGCTTTTCCATTTTACAGACAAACTCTGTGAGAAAACTGTCCATGATCCTTGCATCTATTTCTCTCACTTGTTTCTCAACCACTTGCAATATAACTTCCAACCTCAGCACTCAAAAAAAAAAAAAAACTGCTCTTTCTCTCTCCCTACTTACCATGATCTTTTAACTGCCAAATTCAAAGTCCTTTTCCCCATGTTCATACTTCATGATTTCTATGCAACATTTGACACGTCATCATCCTTTTGCCTGGGGTATTCTATCTTGGTTTTCCTCCCACCTGTCTGACTGTTTCTTCTCTCAGTCCCACCCCTATCACTGCCCTCCCCCCTAATTCCTGACTATAGGTTGTCCTGTGTTCTGTCATGAGCTACCTTTTGTTTCTCTTTATATCCCATTTGTTTGTTATTCCATCAGTTCCCATAAGTGCAATTATCAGTTCTATACTGAGGACTTCCAGATCTTTCTATCCAGCCCCAGTCTCTCTTCTGAGCTGCAGTCCTACATCGCCAGTTGCTTTTTGGACACGTGTAACTCTCTTCTTCTCTTGCCCCTGTCTCAAACTCAGCACGCCCAAAACAGGTTATATTGTCTTACTGCCCAGTCTCACCTCTGTTTCTGGCAAGAACGATCAGTCACTACGCTTCCCCTTACCTCCATATCTAATCAGCTGCTTCATCTTGCCAATTCTACCTCTATCACATCTCTTGCATTACTTTCCTTCTCTCCAGTCACACGGCCAACATCCCTTGTCAGTTCCTTCCTGAACTATTGCGGTAGCTCCTGATTTTTCTCCTTGACTCAGGCCTCTCCTTTGCATTCTAACCTCCAAATATGTTATTCCTAAAGCACAAATCTAATAATGTTACCCCTGCTCCAAAAGCTCGAATGATTCCCTATTACCTCAAGGATAAAATGCACATTTCTCTTTTTGGCATTTAAAGCCTCTTTACGTATAGCAGTATGGGCAGGTGACACAGTGGATAGGGCAGTGGGCTGGGAATTAGGAAGGCTTATCTTCATAAATTCAAATCCAGCCTCAGACTATGTAACCCTGGGCAAGTCACTTAACTGTTTACCTTAGTTCTTCATCTGCAAAATGAGTTGAAGAAGAAAATGGCAAACCACTCCAACAATATCTTTGCCGAGAAAACCACAAATGGGGTCACAAAGAGTTGGACGTAACTAAACAATGACAAAAACAGTATGGCTTCAGCCTACTTATTGAGGCTGGATACATACTACTCCCATTCACACACTCTTTGTTCTAACCACACTGACCTCCTTACCTTCCATGTCTCGTACATAACATTCTTGTGCTTTGAAACAGGCTTTTTCCTTTGCCAGGAATGCATTTCCTTCTTGCCTCTTGCTCCCTAGCTTCCTTCAAAGGTCAGTTCAACTGCAAGCTCCTACAGGAGGTCTCTCCTGATGCCTCACCCAAGTTGTTAGATTCCTATACAGATGTGTTTTAAGGGATAATTAGTGGCACAGCAAATAGATAGAGCACTAGACCTGAGGTCAGGAAAATTAGTCTTCCTGAGTTCAAATCTGGTCTCAGATACTTACTAGCCATTTAACCCTGGCCAAGTCACATAACTCTGCTTCAGTTCCTTATCTGTAAAATGACCTGGAAAAGGAAGTGGCAAACCACTCCAGTATCTTTGTCAAGAAAACCCTAAATGGGGTCACAAAGAGTTGTATGCAGCTGAAGCAAATGAACAGCAAATGTATTTTATATGTGTGTATATATTTTATGTAAGTACATGTATATTTATATACATGTATAATTATATACTACATAGTGTCAAGGGCAATCTGTCACAGAAAAAAGTTTCTCTGTTTTATCAAGGGACTTTTTCCTTTGGCTGATTGATCCTACCATTATACTCTTCCTCTCCCACCTTCATTTTGCTTTTATGTATAACTGTCATTTTCCCATCCTTAAGAGAAGGAACTGTTTCATTGTTTTTGTTTTTGTATTTCCAGCACCTAGAACAGTGACACACAGTGGACACTTAATCAATGCTTATAGATTGATTGATACCAATTTCAGTCACGATAGCTGGTAGGAGCACCTATGGAAGCTTCTTGTAGAACCCTGAGTGGGAGGTCAAGAAGCATTTATTTTCACATGAAGTAGAGTTGCCAAAGTTTTGCGAAACAGTTAAGTCCCTTTGGTATGCCTCCAGGCACCCAAAGGCCACACTTGGCTCCCCTCTCATAGAACTGATTCCAGCTTTCCTTATTTCCAAATGAAAGAGGTATCAGATTGAGGTGAGAGTACCGGTTAGTCATGCTATTCAACTTTGAAAATCTCCCTAATTTCCTTTAAAATATTTTTTTTGTACCTGTGAGTTGTGAAGTGAGAAATTAGATACTGTACTCTCTCTTTTTTGTTACTCCAAATTTCCACCTCAGATTGAATTTGAACCACACAAAAGTTGGAGGTATTTGGGCTAGAGAAGGAAGTTTATTTAAAAAGGAGAGAAGGGGAAGTGATACTAATTTATAAAGTGATGTCTCTTCCCAACTTTCCTGTAGTAGGAACTTGGCCATGATTGGGTAGCAGTTCTACCCAACACTTTACACATCCATTACTTTAAGTAGAAAGGGAAAATTCTGCCATATAATACTGCTGAACTTCTATTGCCCTCAGCAATACCAAGCTGATTGGATGCCTTGGGACTGTTGGAGTTTTGCTGGATTTAGGATCAGTCTCTTGAGTTTTCTGACATAATAATCAAGAAGACGGGAGGGGTTAACTTTTTATACTCTTTGTATCCTTTTAAACGGTATTCTTTTAATTTTCAAATACTAGAGACTGCTCAGCATTGTGGAAAGAGAACTGGCCTCAAAGTCAAAAAGATTTGGGTTGAACTCTTGACACCTGGCTACATACCTCTGGGCAAGTCACTTCATCTCTCTGTGCTGAAGGCAACTCTCTAAAACTGTAAGTTGTTGAGAATATTCCAACCTGCATTGGTAGAGGGAATTTCCACACTTGGGAGTTATTTATACCAGATTAAATCACAGATTCAATCTATATCCCACACCTATTCCTATCTCTAAAGTGATTAGATAGATAGATAGATAGATAGATAGATAGATAGATAGACAGACAGAAAAAAGAAAAAGATAAATAATAGATGGATAGATGGACCTCAAGGAAATTACTCTTTTTTGAGGCAATTGGGGTTAACTTGCCCAGGGTCACACAGCTAATAATTGTCTGAATATTTGAACTTGCACCAGTTCAATTGAGGACCAGTGCTCTATCCACTACACTACCTAGCTGCCCCAGGAACATTCCAATGGGAGAGTCAAAATATAAAGGAGAGCAGTAAAGGGTGAATGGGGCAGAATTAGACAAAGAAAGCAGAGGGAGCAGAATGACTGGGGGTCCCCAAATAATGGCTATCCGGAGATTCACAAATCAAGAGAACAGGCTTCAAGTCAGAATCATCAAGAGGTAAGCAAGCTGGTGGGCAGGTAAAGCAACCAGGAGATAGAATGGAGCTGGAAGTGATTTTTAGTTAGTCCACAATTGCTTACCAAATTTTAAACATCAACTGGCTCTTCTTAAATCTATGGAAAAGGTGTATCACCAACACAGAGAGAATAAAAACAAATGGTTGTTGCTGTATTAGATAATTAGCAGATGAAGTGAGTGAGCTTTTTAATCATGCTTTGAAGTCATAGAACCGTTTAATGGATTTGTTGACTACCCAGATGAAGAGGTCAATGTTAAAGAAGGCACAAGCTAATTGGCTACATGTGGAAAGAGTGCTATTTGACCCAGAGATTTCTCTGGAGAATGCCTTGGCAGCTAGATGGTGCAATGGGTACTTGAGTGCTGGGCCTCAGATAAGGAAGCCTAAGTTCAAATCCTACCTCAGACCCTTGGCAAGTCACTTAACCTCTGTCTGCCTCAGTTTCCTCAAATGTAAAATGGGAATAATGCCATCCTTCCAGGTTGTTGTAAGGATCAAATGATTTGTAATATTTGTAAATACACTTAGCACAGTTCGTGGCCCATAGTAGGTGCTGCCCTAGAAGTTACTCCTAAGTACAAGTTCTTCCTCAGTCTGCACTGAGGTACCAATAGCATAACTGTCAATTGGTGCCTGTTCCCATTCTTTATATAGAATAAGGACTCTGTCCTAGATCTAGAATGTCTTTTTTCCTTTGAGCACAATTGTAGCCCCAGTTCAGTCTGTGCAGTGGAAGGCTTTTTGTATAGGACCTTTGTGGTTATGTATGTAGAGGACTTTTTCCTGTGTCTTCAGAGCTCTGTCTCCCTTTTGACTTCTGTTGGGAAAATACTGAGACTTTTCCTTAGGTTTCCCAATCAGAACTCAATCTAGCATTTTTCTAGGTCCTTAAGGAATAGTTATGGAGAAAGGGAAGAGTGGAACTGGTCTATACTGCTTCCTCCTACTCTACTATCTTGTCTGATTTTCTCTAAGCTCTTTTAGCTAATATCAATCTTAAGCCTAAGAATTGGAAATTGAGGGGATCCCCATCAATTGGCTGAACCAGTTGTAGTATGTGATTGGGATGGAATATCATATTGTAAGAAATGACAAGCAGGATAATTTCAGAAAAACCTGGGAAGACTTATGTGAACTGATACAAAGTGAAGTGAGCAGAACCAGAAGAACATTGTGCATAGTAACAGCAATAGTAATATTGTGGAGAGATTAGCTGTGAATGAGAGCTATTCTGATCATTACGATGATCCAAGACACTTCCAAAGGGCCTTACAAAGAAAAATGCTATCCACCTTCAGAAAAAGAACTGATGGAGTCTAAATGCAGATTGAAACATAATATTTTCACTTTTTTTAAAAAAAACAAAACAAAACTTAAGCCTGCAGAGCTTTCCAGTCTGCTCCCTTGGCTAGACAGAATGACACTTTTAGTGAAAAGTAGATTCCTTTAAACCTGGGACCTACACAGCTATTTAGGTCTTGTTCTCCTTAGATTTTGAAGGATTTTCCCCTCTTGAGGCAATAGAAGGCAATAAAGGGAAACATAAGGAAGTTCCTGAGGGGTTTCCTCTTTCTCAAGCTGAAGATGGCACTAGAGGCAAGGTATCATTTTCCCATTCAGTTCTTTCTCCAGTCAGCTCCTAGCATCAATTATTTCCATCCTATATGATCCATTCCCTACATGTCAACTAGTTTTAGTGGTGCTCACCTGTCCTCCACTCTGTCTACTTTTTATTAACCTTCTCTCAGTTTCTTTTCTCCTGAATTCTCAGTTCAGAACGCTTTGGTAGTCCATCTTCTATAAGCAGCTTCTCTTGACAGCTTTCTGAGTCTTCTCAGCTGACTTCTCAAAATGTTTCTTCTCATATCACTTCTTATACATAAAATCAGAGTATTCTATGTAGTAACCCACCTCTAGCTTAGGTTGAGAAACCTAAAATCAACATTTCTATCAGATATGACATAAAGAGTCCATAGGCAATTGTCCCATAGTTCTCTAATAGTATTTTGATTCAGACATTTTCAGAAATAAACTGTAAAGTCCTGAGAATAGTCATATTCAAATTAGCTGCTGGGAAACAGTGTACTACAGCCATCTCTAACATCAATCTTGAATTATTTCTGCATCTGCCCTGATTTCGTTCAGTTCTTCTCAGTACTTCTATCTGAGGAACTATTTTCTCTCAAGTCCTTAGACTTGTCTGTGTTTCTCTTTGAGCTACTTTACTCTCTTTCTCATATGAATACATTTTTCTGCCCCATGAGTAAATAAATTGTTCATACAAGAAAGAGGCAATCTCCTATATTTCTTTATGCAAAGTTCCCTTGCAATAATCCTATGTGCCTCATTATGGGACTTGGTGATTGACAGTACATTATTGGAACTTGAATAAAGTAGCTATGCCAAATACTTTTTTTATGACTGTTTCAGTGTAGTGAACCAGGTAGCAGAAGGACAAGAAAGAATGTTAGGATGAATAATGTGAAAAAGCTTTTCAGGGGGCGGCTACATGGCGCAGAGAATAGAGCACCAACCCTGGAGTCAGGAGGACCTGAGTTCAAATTCTCCCTCAGACATTTAATACTTAATAGCCATGTGACCTTGGGCAAGTCATTTAAACCTAATTTCCTTGCCTTTCCCCCTACAAAAAGGAAAAAAAAAAAGCTTTTCAAGGTCTGGTTAAATACTTCATGTGTGTATGAGTTTTGGCCTATTCTAACACCCATGGCTACCTTAGGCAGTTTGAGAGCAATTTCATACCAAGAGAGTAACGATCATCAAAAACCTGTTACATTGAACAATAGACCCAGAGTCCCATATACAGACCACAATTCTTGATTTTGAAGTAGCCTGTCAGTAAGAAATTCAAAGACTATGTATATGGATTGACATTTTGTCCAATGCCAAGTTAGGTGCTGCTCGCCAAAGATGGGTAGCAGAACTAGTTAATTCCAAGTTTAGTGTATACTATAAACTAGGAAAACAGAAACAGACATATTGACTGAAATTAGAGATGGCTTCAGTACCTTGTTTCCTAGCAGTTCTTTTGAAAATGACTATTTTTTGAACTTTGGAGATTATTCCTGGGAAACTCTACATCACAGACTGTTTGGGGACTATGAAACAGTTATCTGTGATTATCTGTATAATTATCTATTAGAAAAGTGGAATTGGAGTTTTTCAACCTAAGGTAGAGGTGGGTCACTACTAATAAGGAGACTCTGATTCGATGCATTAGATGCTAGATCAGTAACTGGATGAGAAACCAGTTTCAGAAGATTATTGAAGAATGACTGCATATTGACTTAGAAAATCACAAATTAACATTATACGATGTTGCATTTTTATTTGTTTTTGTCAAACATTCCTCAATTACATTTTAATCTGGTGCTTTGGTATCTATGAGTTCCATACCCCCAACACCACCACCAAACCTGTTACTAAGTAACTTGTATCACAGTCAAACAGACAGTGTGTATCAGAGACAGGACTTAGACTCCAAGGCTTCCTGGCTAATAGGCCAGGTCTTTCCATAATTATATACAAAATTACATTAGTTGTATTACTGCTTCTGATTTGTGTATTTTCCCTAGTACTTAAACATCCCTCTATACACAGTTCAATACAAAGTAAATGTTCATTGATTGATTCCTAACTTTGGGACTATGAGTTCCACAAGAATTCTCCCTAGACTTGTAATAACTAGCATTTCTACCCAGACTCTCTCCTGTGCCAAACTTGGAAGAAATATCATATCTAGCACTTGTGAGGTACAATCTCTAGAGATGCACTTCTGACTCTTCTAGGTCAACTCCCTAAATAGTAAGGTAGAGAGCAAAGTTCATGTTTTCTAAATGTCATAACAATAGTAAAGAGCAAAGCCTAAAGCACTGGTCACTATTTTGAGTTGCATGGATGGGGGGGGATTCACAAAGTAACTAATAGTTTGAATCCAATTTTCAAAACCTAGAAAGGATACTCAATGGCTAATCAATGTTGAAAGATTAAAAGGTATCAGTAAGTCTAATAGTTATGGTCCCATTTTAGAATTCCAAAAGGCTGTACTGTACTATAATCAACCTCTCGTACTCATTCAGACTAGATTTCTGCTACAGTGAAACCACATTCCATATTTAGCAACACATTCTTATGAGATAAATTATAGTTTGTTCCCCTACACATTTTGATGTTACTTATTCTGAACAGGACCACAAGTTGATTTTAGAAATAAAATTCTCCCCTCTAGTGGCCAGTATTTTTAATTACAGCACAGTAAGACCAAAAGATTTAACAAAGTGGGACAAAGGTGAGAAGATAAAGCATAACTATGAGTACCAGTGGATTTTTTTCTTAGACAACAGAATGTTGTGTGAATTTTTCAGAGGAGCAAATTCTGCTGAGAAGTTAAAGAAAACAAGAGGTGGGATACAGCTTGAGGAGATCTAATCAGAATCGAGTGCAAATAGTCATGTAGGTGGAAGTGCAAAAAAGAAATGTGAAAAGAAAGGAAACAATCACAACCTGAGAAGAGAATACTTTTTTTTTTTTTTACAAGTAAGAGGTCACAAAATTGCAATAGATCATGGATAAACCTTGGAAAACTGTCATTTGTAGAACATTAGTATCAAAATATTTCTTTGTTTTTGGAGTTCCAGAATAAAAGTATGAACATAGACAATGTGGGCTCCCATGCGAAAAGTATGAAAATTGTGTGTTTTCTTTGTTTTGTTTTAATTTATAAATTTATTTTAATTACATTACTCATAATATCACAGCCCATTTTACAAGTTGATGAAAACATAGGAAACATTTCAAAACTAAACATGGAGAAAATGAGTTCTATTCAAAAATAGAAGGCAAAGAAAGAAGTGGAGCCAAGGGGGGTGAGGGAAGGAGGGGAGAGAGAATGCCATTTACAAGGTGGGTTCCTTGTTAATGTTCATCCAACTGTAGTTATACCTGGAAAGGGATTTCAGCTCCCTTCTTTGTCCTGTTCTGGGATTGGGGAATTTGGTGTGGTTAGTGGAGGTTGGTCACCAGGTAGGAAAAAGCCATTTGGCTGCCTGTCCAGAGATCTGATGGTTCTAGGTGTTTTAGTTTCATTTTGTTTTTGCCAGAAAGGGAATTAGAGGTTGTACTGCCAAAAAAGGGTGTGTGGAGGATAGTTTCCCTACCCCAAAAACCCAAATCTTGGAAATACACACACACACACACACACACACACACACACATATCCTTTTCTCAAACATAGAAAAGTCTCATTCTGGATGCATTTACAAGGATGTCATCATCAAAGAACTTGGCTTCCTTGATAACAGTCCCAGTTAAAACTTTTGTTGGCACCATCTGGGACTCTGGCACTGCCTCTATTAAGGATTGCCAAGTGTTTGTGGAATTAGGAATCACGAAGTTGAATTCGAAGAACCACTCTTCTAGGAACTGCCCTTTAAAATAAACTTGTTGTTTCAAAGGATAGATCAAAATTGTATTTACTCTCCCAACCCATATGTCCACTAAGCAAGTAGGTCCCCAGAGGTCAGCTTGTGACAGCTCTGCCTCAGGGTCTTAGAGGTCCTCATGAGTGGATATTAGGTTCTTTCTAACGCCAGCAGCTCCCTGAAGATGGGATAAAGGAGGGGAACAGAATAATGATTTCAATATAGCACCTACTATGTACTAGGCACTGTGCTAAGTAAATGCCTTACAAATATCTCAAGTCATAATTTTAACTCTTTAAAGAACATTTTGCCCCACAGTTCACATCCATGTAGTATCACCAAGAGAATCTGGAGGTTAAAGAGATGGCCTTTTGCAGAAGGAAGTAGAAATCATTGAAAGTGTCATGAAACCCCAAATGCCATTAAACTTAAAATCTCTTCTAGACCTCAGTTTATTATCTATCTGAAACTCTTGTTCCAAGGGCTTCTAATATCAAAGGGGAAAAAAATAAGATGAAAGTCTGATTCCTAAAGAGTTTCTAGTACCTTTTAGGAACTCTTTTCTAGCATTTCAAGAAATTAAAATCTAAGGGCAAATAGAGCCCTCATTTTCAAGATGTGAGTATATGACACTTGTCATTTTATAACTTTGGGTCTGCAGGGGTAGCATTTCATTGGCTTAATACAGTACCTGGTACACAGTAGGTACTTAATAAGTGCTTATCAATTGATTGAGTTATAGGTATGATGTTGGCAATGTAAATGGCTGCAAACAGTTTAATAGCAGTACCCTGGGCTATAATTATGTTGCCCAATTAACTACGTCCTTTTATATCTGTAAAGTACTGGAATACAATAAATTAATTTATTAATTATGTTTTCTATTTTCTTAAAAATATTATTTATTAAAAATAACTTCTTTGAGGACAAGGACTCTCATTTTTTAATTTTGTATTTTTATCACAATATTTCACATATAGTAAGTGCTTAATAAATGCTTGTTCAATTAAATGAATCTAATCACTAATTATAAACATTTCTATGTAATTTTAAGGAAGGATGTAATATTGAGTAATATTTGAAGAAATATAAACATAATTTATGTATTTTTAGATTATACTTCAACTGTTATTAGCCATTGCTAAATAATTAATTAGATCATAGTTTGTTTATTTTTCTTTTTTTTATTATTTTCCCCAATCACATGTAAAAACAATTTTTAACATTCATTTTTAAAACTTTGAATTCCAAACTCTCTCCCTTTCTTCCCCCCCAACCCATTCATTGAGAAGGCAAGCAATTCCATATAGGTTATACATGTGTTGTCATGTAAAACATCTCCATTATACTCATGTTATGAAAGAAAACAGACTAAAATTCAATAACAATAAAGCCAAAAAAGTATGCTTCAGTCTGTATTCAGATACCACCAGATCTTTATTCTGGGAATGGATACCATTTTTCATCATAAGTCCTTCAGATTTGTCTTGGATCATTGTATTACTGAGAATAGTTAGCTATTATATTATATTCCTTCAATTTCCAATTCGTTGCCACCAGAAAAGAGCTGCCATAAATATTTTTGTACAATATAGGTCCTTTTCAGTTTTTTTGTTTTTTATCTCTTTTTGGATACAGACCTAGTATTGGCATTGCTAGGTTAAAGGGTATACATGGTTTTATAGCCCTTTGGGAACAGTTCCAAATTGTTCTACAGAATGATTAAATCACATCACAACTCCACCAACAATGCATTAATGTCTCATTTTCACCACATCTCCTCCAATATTTGTCATGTTCCTTTTCTGTCCTATTAGTCAATCTAATAGGTATGAGGTAGTACCTCAAATTTGCATTAATTGGCATTTTTCCAATCAATATTGAGTTAGAACATTTTTTCATATGGCTCTAGATAGCTTTGATGACTTCACTGGAAAACCATTCACATATTTGGATCATTTATCAATTGAGGAATGACTTCAATTTTTATAAATTTGACTCAGTTTTCTGTGTTTGAGAAATGACACCTCTATCAGAGAAACATGCTTCAAAAAATTTTTTCCCAGTTACAATTGCTAACTGTATTTCCCTCCATCCTATTTCCCGCTCTGTTTATTCTATTCTCTCTCTCCTTTCACCCTGACCCTCCTCAAAAGTGTTTTGCTTATACCACTACTAGGTCTGTATAAGAGATAAAAAACAAAAAGGAAAAGGACTCATATGTACAAAAATATGTATAGCAGCTCTTTTCTGGGGACAAAGAATTAGAAATTGAGGGTGTGCCCATCAATCCGGGAATGGCTAAACAAGTTATGGTATGTGATTATGATGGAATACTATTGTACTAGAAGAAATGACAAGCAGAATGCTCTCAGAAAAGCCTGAAAAGACTTTAAAAAGCTGATGCAAAGTGAAATGTACTTCATACGATATGGTGCAATGATCAGCTGTGAATGACTTAGCTATTCTCAGCAAAACAATGATCCAAGACAACTCTGAAGTTACCTATTATATTTCTTGTAAAGATGAACTTGTGTTTTACATCATTCTAGACAGCTAGTTGGCACAATGGATAGATTGCTGGTCCAGGAGTCAAGACACACCCGAGTTCAAATTTGGCCTCAAATACTTACTAGCTGTGTGACCCTGAGCAAATCATTTAACCTGTAAAATAGAGGAAATAATAGCATCTGCCTCCTGAGGATTAAATGATTATTAATATTGTAAAGTATTTAGCACAGTAACTAGAACATAGTAGACTTTGAATAAATGCTTTTATTCTTTATTTGAAATATCTTTCACTTACGCACTTTTGTTTATTACATTTTCCAAACAATCTTTGCATATCCAAAACTTATTTTCAAAACTTTGTCATTTTTCTTCAATTTGTAAAGGTAAACAGAACCTCAATACTGATGTTTATTTTTTCAGCAACGGTTCATTAACCATTTTTTTCTGAAATAAGTGATAATTCTTTTTTCAATGTTACCTAACATATTTACATCCAGTTATAACAAGAAATAATTCTCCTTTGCCCATATTTTGGAATCAAGTCATCTGTGAACAATAACAAAGCCATGCTTTGTTACATATTTGTTTCAGTCTGATCTCCTCTGCTCTCTCAATTGTTACTGTTCTTCATCTTTGCAGATGATTGTCCACTAAGTTACAAAAGCAAAAAAACCTTTTCCCTTTTGCTAAATGAGAGATTGAATGAACTCAGCATATATTGACTGTAGAGTATAGTCATTACTAAATGACCTGCCTAGTCTCTTCAAACATCCTTGCTATGCGACTATAGGCAAGTCAATGATCAATTATAAAGCATTTACTGTCTCACACACTATGCTAAATGCTAGGAATACAAATAAAAGTGAAAAAAAATATAGTTCTTGCCCTCAAAGAACCTGCATTCTTATAGGAGAATATAACACATAAAAGGGAACTGAAAGGGAAGAGGAAAGGTCCCCTCCAAAGGGGTGGTATTGAAATTCAAAGATTCAGCAGCTCAGCCAGGAGAACGAGGGATAGCCAATCTGGGTCCCTTTCTTCCTTGTAGAAAATGTTCCACTAGTAGACTCCAATATCTTCAGTATAAAATCCAAACTCCTTAGCTTGTCATTCAAAGCTCCCTATTGGGAAATTACTCTTAAGTAAACCATGAAAGTTAATGGCAATAAACAAATCCATACTTCAGATTTTCTGGTTCGTAATTCAACTCAAAGCATGTGCAATTTATATACACATTTCATGGCCCAATTTAATCTCTACCATATCCAAGTACTTTTATTCCAAGCCATCTGTCCCTCCAAAGAATTTCTTTTAAATAAAATTTATTATTTATTTTTAACATTCTTTTCTTTTTAAATTTTTAGTTCCAAATTTTCTCCTTCTCTCTTACTACTCCATCACCCACTGAGAACGCCAGAAAGTGATATCAATTACACACCTGAAATCATAAAAACATATTTCTGTATCAACTATGTCACAAAAAAGCAAGCAATCAATAAAGCAAGAACATTTTACTACAAGGTTCATTAGTTCCATCTCTGGAGGTGGATAGCCTTTTTTCATAAGTCCTGTGGAATTGTCTTAGATCACTGTACTGATCAGAGTAGCCAAGTCTTTCATAGTTGATCATCATTACAACATTGAGGTTACTGTGCACAGTGATCTCCTGTTTCTTTTCATTTCACTTTGCTTCAGTTCATATAGGTCTTGCCATCTTTTTTCTGAAACTCCTTTCCCTTGTCATTTCTTTATAGCACAAGAGTACTCTGTCACAATCATATGCTACAACTTTTTCAACCAGGCCCAAACTCATGAGCATCCCCTCAGTTTCCAATTCTTTGCCACTACAAAAAGAGCTGCTATAATTATATTTTATATATAAGTCCTTTTCCTTTTTCTTTAAACTCTTTGAGGTCAGACATAGTGGTGATATTGTTTAATCAAAGGGTATGCATAGTTTTATAACCCTTTGGGCATACTTCCAAATTGTTCTCCACAATGGTTGGACAAGTTCACAACTCCACCAATGGTTTATTAGGATACCTAGCATTTGTTATTTCTGATAAGTGTGAGGTGATAGCTCAGAGTTGTTTTAATTTGTATTTATCTAATCAATAGTGATTTAAAGCATTTTTCATATAGACTATAGATAGCTTTGATTTCTTTTTCTGAAAACTATCATTTATCAATTGGGAAGTGGCTCTTAATTTTATAAATTTAACTCAGTTCCCTAGATGTTTGAGAAATGAGGCCTTCATCATTTGCTGTAAAAAAATTTTAATCTTGCTTCATTTTCTATGGTACTTTTCAGCAAAATGTAGTTTCCCTGGTTATCTCATTTAATTATGTCTTTTTTGCTTTTATACTGTCTGAGATCATGATTGCTACCCCTGCATTTTTTTACTTCAGCTGAAGCATAATCAATTCTGCTTCAGCCCTTTATTTTAACTCTTTGTGTGTCTTTCTCTTTTAAGTGTGTCTCTTTATAATATTTTATTTCCCCTGATTACATGTAAAAACAAATTTTAACATTCATTTTTTTTAATTTTGAGTTCCAAATTCTCTCTCTTCCTCCCCTTCATCCTCCCTGAGATGGCATGCAATCTGATATAGGTTATACATGCGTAATCATGTAAAACATTTCCATATTAGCTATTTTGTGGGGGGAAAGCCAAAGGAAAAAAAAAAGAGTAAAAAATAACGTCTGTTTTTCAGATTCTATCAGTTCTTTCTCTGGAAGTAGGTAGCATTTTTCATCCTGAGTTCTTTGGGATTGTCTCATTGTATTGCTGAGAATAGCTAAATAATTCACAGTTGTTCATGGTACAATATTACTGTTACTGTATACAATGTTCTCCTGATTCTGCTTCCTTCACTCTGCATCAGTTCATGTAAAGTCTTTCTAGATTTTCCTGAAATCATCTTGTTTGTCATTTCTTATAGAAAAATAGCATTCCAATACAATTGTATAACTTGTTCATTAAATCCCCAATTGATAGACATTTCCTTAATTTCCAACACAAAAGAGGTGCTCTGAATACCTGTGTACATATACGTCCTTTCCCCTCCTTTTAAAAAATCTCTTAGAGATTCAAGTGTCTCTTGTAAACAACATATTGTTGGATTCTTTATTCTAATGACTTCTGCTATCTGCTTCCATTTTATGGGTCAGCTTATTCCATCCACATTCACAGTTATGATTGCTAACTGTGTATTTCTCTATATCCTATTTTCCTCTGTTTATCCTTCTTTCTCCCTTTTTAACCCTGTCCTTTCTCATATCTTTCTTGCTTCTGATCACTTTCTCCCTTAATCTACCTTCCCTTTTTTAACCCCCCCCCCATATTTCTTATCCCCTTTCCCTCCTATTCCCCTATAGGATAAAATAGATTTCTATATCTGAGTATGTATATATATATATATATAGTCTTCCATCTTTAAACCAATTCAGATGAGAATGAGATTCAAGCATTGCCACAACCTCCCATTTTCTTCTCCACTGTAAAAGCTCTTCCTTTAATATCTCTTTTATGGGAAAACATTTTCCCCATTCTACCCCTCCTTTTCCCCTTCTCCCAGTACATTCTTCTTTCTCTCTTCTTCTCCTCCTTTTCTTCTTCTTCCTCCTCTTCCTCTTCTTATTCTCCTCCTCCTCCTTCTCCTCCTTCATGTTAACATAATCAAGTCACTGTCTTGCCTTTGTCTCTGTAGACACCTTCTAATAATGAACTTCACCTTAATTATGACAAAGTTCTTAGCAGTTACATGTATTATCTTCCCATATAAGAATGTAAATAGTTTTATTTTATTGAGTTCTTTATGATTATTCTTTTATGTTTACCTTTTTATGCTTCTCTCGAGTTGTGTTTGAATGTCAAATTTTCTATTCAGCTCTGGGTTTTTTCATCAGGAATGCTTGAAAATTTTCTGTTTCATTAAATATCATTTTTATCTCCTAGAGGATTATAGTGGGGCAGCTACGTGGCCCTGGAGTCAGGAAGACCTGAGTTCAAATCCAGCTTCAGACACTTAGCACTTACTAGTTGTATGACCTTGAGCAAGTCACTTAACCCCAATTGCTCTGCCTTCCCTTCTCCAAAAAGACAGAAAAATAACTAAAGGATTATACTCAGTTTTGCAGAGGAGGTTATTTTTGGTAGTAATCCTAGATTCTTTGCCTTCTAGAATATCATATTCCAAGCCCTCCAATTCTTCAGTTTAGAAGCTGCTAAATCTTGTGTGATCATGACTGTGGCTCCATGATGTTTGAATTGTTTCTTTCTAGATGGCTGCAATATTTTCCCCTTGACCTGAAAGTTTTGGAATATGACTATGTTATTCTTGGGGGTTTTCATTTTGAGATCTCTTTCAGGAGGTGATGGATGGAGTCTTTCAATTTCTATTTTGCCATCATGATCTTAGCTATCAGGACAGTTTTCCCTTATAATTTCTTGAAATAATGTATTTCATCACAAAATAATCACAGATTTTTATGCCAATTTTTTTTCAAAAAATGGGATGTGACCATTATGTGAAGCTTTAAAAAAAAAAAAGTTATGCCATTATTACTTGTCTTTTAGTTTCTGCCAGTCTCACACCAACTTTTCACTCATTGAAAACTGTTTCCACTCTGTTCAATGAACAAAATTGCTTTCAGCTTGACACTGACAAAATAGTTTTTATATTTACCCATAATCAGAAAGAAATGCTTTGAATGTTAACATATTGCTGCAGATGAACTGTACAGTTTAGCTAGCACAGGAAGATGCAAGTCTTACCATATCACATGACTTACTCATGGTGCCTTCACCTGCCTGCCTGCTCCCCTTGTCCTATGGCTCTTCATTGACTTGAGTGACGATACTGTTAGTACTGAAGCACTCTCAACAAACCATGCAAGTCGGTTTTCAGAAATATACTGACAATGTATGTGTGCTGAGAATTCTGGGCTCGCAACTCGCAGTGTACATGAAATAAATGCATATCCATATGCCACTGTTGATTACATTGCTACTCTGTTTACCTTTTTAGTAGCGTGACAAATAGAATTATACTGTATGATAATTATGTGATGAAAGGTTATTAACCAGTTTTTAGACTGGAAAAATAAACAGGGTGCAGTGATTATGTGGTGAAAGATGGTTTATCTAGGCTCACTCTCTCTCTCTCTCTCTTTTTCTCTCTGATCAGGGCTTTTAAATCATCTCTCTTTGATCTATTTTCCAGGTCAGTTTTTTAGGAGATATTTCACATTTTCTTCTATTTTTTCATCCTTTTGACTTTGTTTTCTTATTTCTTGAAGTTTTATGAAGTCATTAGATTTTGCTTGCCCAATTCTAATTTTTAAGGAATTATTTTCTTCAGTGAGCTTTTGTACCTCTTTTTCCAGTTTGCCAATTGTAGTTTTAAAGGAGTTCTTTTCTTCAGTGAATTTTTATACCTCCTTTACCATTAAGAAAATTCTGTTTTTTAAGGTATTATTTTCTTCAATCTTTTTTGTGTCTCTTTTATCAAGCAGTTAATTTATCTTTTCACAATTTTATTGTGTCACTCTATTTTTCCCCCCAATTTTTCCTTTACCACTCTTATTTCTTTCTTTAACTCTGCCAAGAATCCTTATTTGGCTTGGGCCCAATTAGTATTTTTCTCTGAGTCTTTGAATATACCTATTTTCATAGTGTTGTCTTCTTCTAAGTTTATGTCTTTCTCTTCCCCGCCATGATAGTACCTTTTTTGTGGTTGAGTTCTCTTTCTTGTTGTTTGCTCATTTTTTCAGCTTATCTCCTAGAACTTTATGTAAAGTTGGGATATGCTCCCCTGGGAATGAAGAGACACTGTGCCAAGCTTCAGGCTTTTCTGTTCTACTTTTTCCTGAGCCAGTTCTGGAGGTTTGCAAGTTTTCAATGCTTCCAAAATGGTGAGATCTGGGAAGAGGTATATTCACTGTTCTTCTGACCTGTGCTCTGGTCTTTACCCAGAAAGGACTTCTGTTCACCAGCAGCCACAAGTACTAGCTTTCCTCTTAACCCTGAACTGTGACCAGGGGGCCGCTCTCTGCCTTGCAACCATGACCCAGAACTGTATATGACCAACAAAATTGCCAGTCAGATGTACCCATGCCATCAAAGGGTCCCTTGTAATATCGTTCTGACCAGTTGTTCAATCTTCATACCATCTCTGAGCTGAGAGCTTGTAAAGTTGCAGCTACCTCCAAGGCCCACCAGTGGTATTGCTGCTGCACACACTACACTCCAAGCCAGCATTCATCCAATGTTACACACTTCTCCCACTGATCTCCTAAATTGTCTTGGGCTCAAAAAGTATCTCATAGGCTCTGTCATTCCAAACTTTGGTTTGAAGAGTTATTTTAAACTGTTTGTAGGGGAATGTTGGGAGATTTCAGCTAGGTTGCTGCTTATCCTCCATCATCTTGACTCCTCCTCCTATGAATTTTTAATACTTATTGTTTATATCTCACATTTTTCACTTAACTGTATACAGTTTTGTGACATCAATAATTTGATTGTCTGGTACCAAGTCACCCTTTAACCTTACCTCCTGCTATAGATGGACCAGTCTACTTCAACCTCCATCTTCTAAATTCTATTCACTACCTGAGCATTACAAAGAATATTTGATCCAACAACCATAGGTATTATATATAGTGCCTTATATATAACTCTATAAGTTTTGCACAATTCCTTATGTGTATTCTCTTATTCCCCAATCTAACAAAAACTTCGAAACAATTTTGTATTTTATTGTAATGAGATTTTTTTTGCCAAGATTTCCATTTTATTAAGATAAAATATATTCTATTAGGCAGTTTAGGTTACAATTTCTTATATAAAGGACATGATTTCTACCCTACCCCTAGACCATTTGTCTGTCTATAGTATAAGATCCAAGATGAACATTCATAAGATTACATGCAGTATAGTGAATAAATAACTCCTTAAGGCATAGAGATGCAGTAGTAGAGGCTTGAGTTTATACCTGAGGAAGAACTTTCTCTTCTCTAAAGGGCATGAAGTTTAGAATCTCTGCCTTGAGGTAAGATGTGGGATCATTTTTTTCTGGAAATAGAAAAAACTTGGAGAAATCTCTCTTTCAGAAGTGAGTGTAAATCTATTCTGTGTGAGGACAGGGATCCTGACAAGACCTTCTCTAGTTCGAGGAATCTGTGATTCTCTAGCAGAAAAGAGTAAGACCCAAAGAGGGAGACAGTTTCAGTAGCAAAGAAAAGGAAAGAAACGATTGTCAAGATAAAAGAAAGTTCTTGGAGAAGTGGTACAATAAACCACTAGATATGGAGTAAGAGGAACTAGGTTCAAATCTCACCTTTGATGCTTACTACCTCTGTGACCTTGTCATTTAACCTTCCTGATTGGAGAGGAGAGGTGGTTGAAGAGGAAATTCGACTAGATGGCCTCTGAGGTACCTTCTAGACCTAGAGCTATAATCTTTTGACTCTCTGAATTGAGGAAATTGGGGCAGTTGATCTGTCTACTTTAAGCTAGTGTATGAAGGAGAAAAATGATTTTGAGACTAGGTTTTTTTCCATATCCAGATTCAACCTGGACCTAAGAAGTTTATCTTTTAATTTTTGGAATATTGATCTCAGAGTTAAAGCTATCTTCCCAACTGTAGTGTCAATGTAATATTCACAGTGCTCATGATCGCTATAATTATATTTGCATGGTACTTGATTGCAAAATATAATAGACTCTCCATATAGAAGACAGAAGCAAAACATTTATTCAAACACCAGAAAACCAAATCCTAAAACCAGTAAGCTGATTCCATAATAGTAGCAAAGAAGTTATTAAGTCACAAAAGCAGAGAGAGTCACAGCATCCTTTAGCCTTCCCACAAACCAGCATAAGACCAACTTTTACTCACAAGCCTGACTGACTCCCTGGGATGCATTCTTTCCTCCTCCCAGTCTAGCTAGCTCTGACTCCCATTTTACTGTGGTCTGTGCTCCACCCTTCCACAAATTCCTCCCGCCACAGGCTCCATGTGATTACATTCAGCCTATTAGGGGGCAGAGTCTATTTTCAAAGCAGGGAAGGTCTTCAAATTCCCTTAGGCTTATTAAGGGACAGGAAAGATCTTCAAATTCCTATTACCATTACACCAAGAGCATCCCTAAATAAATTCATAATCCTCATTTGGATTATGAATAGTTATCTTATGCTGCAGATCTTGATGCCAATGACATAGCCTCCAACAAGTACACCACTACTCACAGAGCTGAGTAAATGCTGACACCACTGATTCTAAAACCAGCCCCTATGATTATCTCTCCTGCTAGTTTGCTTTTTAGTGACTCTCCAAAACTATCTTAATTCTTTTGCTAGTGCCTTATCCCTTTGGTTAATATTCATTCATATCTCTAGTAAGTGATCTCACTAGAATATTTATCATATTCTGTCACACTCAGAAAACTGACATGGATTATGGCATTCATCTTCATGATCAGTGTAGATCTTGTTCATTCATCCCTGAATTATACTGGGTATCTTGTGGAGTCACCCTAGGGGCTTAGATATAAAAGAGCAAGAATTGATTTGGAAAATGACAGAAGACCAAAATCTTGTTTTGGATTCTACTCTTACCTACTGACTTTAATCCTATAAATATTGAAGAATGACATATTGGAGGATAAAGGTCACCTAGAACCTGTCCTTCTGGTTTTCTTTGTAACAAATGTGTGGGCTTTTATGGAGTTATCTCAGAACAGGAAGCTAATACATATGCTTTAGGAACTGATCTCTGGAACTCTTATCACCTTTGTTTTTATCACCATTCCTAGTGACTGTTTCTCAGGAATACTTTAAAGTATTACAATCAGATTGATGTCTGCATTCCAGTCACTAACTCAGAATATGATGCCTGCCTGTTTTTTTACTCAGAGAGGACATATTTTATCTGTGAATATAGGGGTATTGTCATTTTTTAATTTCTTTTAAGTCTTAGCTGATATTGAATTCCAATAATACCATAGTAATGAAAAAATATTAGCTCTGACAATGATGTCCTTTATAAGTGGATGAATTGCTCCTACAAAGAAGGTTCATCATACACGGTTTAGTTCAGTATAGAACTCAATTTAAAAAGCAGTATGGTGATACACTATTTCACTACCACTATTGGCACCATGACCACCACTCCATCTCTAGAAGAAAAAAAATACATATTTCTTCTATACTTTTCTTCATTTCTTTCAAGACTATTGAGTCAAAGCAAGGAACACTGTGAGTTCATACCTGATGCAGGATTCACAATGTAATCTTAAAGTAACGATATTTATAATAGTAAACCCCCTCAAAGCCCAACCTATTATCCATGTCATTGGCAAGAAGTGGGAGGAGGGAGAGGAAATGCAAACCAGGATAATACATAGTAGGAACTCTACCCTGAGACCATTTTGGTACCTGTGAAAGTCTGAAAGGAACCCTGAAATATCAGCCAATGTGGCTATGACTATCCCGCTAACTTGTGTAGTACCATGGCCGAAATTATATAAATATTACTATCATCTAAGAAACAGATGGAGTAGCATAGTATTGTACTCTGATCCTACTTGGAATCATTTTGGTAAACAGCATAGGAGTGGTACTCTCTTGTGTTCATGTACCCAAGAGGGCAAGATACATTGGAACAAATAAGAAATAGCACAAATTATGGTAATGTTGTGCTGCAAGAAATAACATGAAAGGGATGGTTTCAGAGAAACTTGTATAACCTGATGCAGAGTGAACCAGAACAATTTATACAATAACAACAACATTTTAAAGACAAACAAGTTTGAAAGACTAAACTCTCATCAACTCAATGACCAACCACAATTTAAGAGGATACATGATGAACCATGTATGATGAACCTAGCTGCTGATGGAAAGAATAAGGTTACAGATTGAGACATATTTTTTGGACATGGACAATACAGAAAATTGTTTTTCTTGATTATGCATATTTGTTACAAGGGTTTTGTCTTTCTTCTAAAGTTGAGGGCAGTATAGAGATGGAAGGAAGATGGGAAAAAGGTTTTTGCTCATTGGGGAAAAAATGTAAACCAAATCACAAATAGCTAAAGCAAGACAATCATTAGAGTATGGAAAATGGATTGAAGATACAAATGCTTGTAGAATGTACCTCTACTAACTACATCGTAACAAAATTGTAAACAGATATGACCAGTGATAAGCAAAGATTCCATATTGTTTTTTGTCAATGGTATTCTCTGCTCCAAGTCACACAGCAGTGTGTTGCATTTCAATACTAGACTATCATACAAAATAATTTCATTCCTAAACCTAAGTTAGATTAAATGAGAGCAGAAATTATACAGTTACTAGAGAAGGAAAACCAAGGAATCTGAAGGCATCGAAAAGCTACACTTCACACAAACTCCAAAAATGTTACCTAATAAACAAGTAGCAAAAATAATTCCAGTGCTTCAAATCCTTTTGAGAAAGAGATCAACTTATTTAGGCTGGAATTTTCAAAAGGCCTTTTTGAGTATGATGGCAGTAATCCAATTAATAGACAAAAAAAGTCATTTGAAAAAAATAGTATCTATTACAACCATCACAAATGAATGTAATCTCCAGCCATAGTTAACAAAGAATGTAGGAACATTTTATGTCTTGCACACAACAGTATATATTTCACCATTCTGCAATAGATACATGATTAAAGGATGTGAAGAAGCAGTTTTCAAAGGAAAAGAATCCAAACTACCAACAAACATATGAAAAGATGCTCCAAATAGCTTATAACTAGTGAAATGCAAATTAAAACAACTCTGAAGTGCTACCTTATAAGATTGTCAAAGGAAAAGAAAATTAACAATTATTAGAGGACCTGTGGGAACATAGGCACACAGACTAATGCACTATTGGTGGAACTGTCAATTTATCCAACCATCCTGGAAAACAGTAGGGAATTATTCCCTAAAAGTCACCAAACTATTGAATCAGCAATCCCTCTACCAGTCTTATACTCAAAGGGATCAAAGAAAGTATAAAAGTTACCGGTATGTACAAAATATTAATATCCCTTTTTTTTTAGTTGCAAAGAACTAGAAACTATAGGAGTGCCCATCTAGTGGGGAATGACTAAATAAATTATAGTATATTAATTTTGTAGGATATTATATGGAAAATAATGAAATGGAGAGTTTCTGAGAAACTTGGGAAATCTTATAGATGAAACAAACAGAACCAGGAGAATAATTTTTAGAATAACAACTACATTTTAAAATGGATTACTTTGAAAGGCCTTAGAACTTTGATTAATACAGTGACCATATATTCAGAGAAAGATCCAGAAAGAACAGAGTTTAAATGGAAACTGAAGCAAAGTACGTGCTCTCTTTCTTTTACATGTTTAGTTTTGTTTCCTCTTTCCCATTGTTCATTCCAACAATTACAACCTTTCTATACAACCAGACTAATGTCCAGTGTGAAAGTATTTGCGGATCCTCTACTTGATTGCATGCTGCCATGGCGAGGGAGGGGGGGAGGGGAGAAAATTTGAAACTCAAGAGATTGTGGAACTGAATCTTGTAAACTAAAAGTAAATAAACTAATCATTTTTTAAAATTTTTTTAAAAATTTTAAAAAATACAGTGACCAATTGTGGTTCCAAAAGAATGGTGATCAAATATGCTAACCACTACCAGTGACAGAGGTGATGGTCTCAAATTACAGAATGAGACATACATATTCAGACACAGTCAACATGAGCATATGTTTTGTTTGACGATACAAGCTTGTTATAAGGACCTTGTTTCTCTTTTCTTTTCTTTTTTTCAAATAGAAAGATGGGGAAAAGTGTGGGAATAGATAAATAAGGTAGCAAAAAATATACATCCTAGAAAGAAAGGGAACACAAAGAAAAAGTAAAGTAATGCAAAGAAGAAAACAGAAAAAAGGTCAGAAAGAAACTCAGTTAAGCAAGACAGTTTTGAAGGCTAAAGGTTAAATTTATTATTTTTTAAAAAGCAAGTTATATATAATAGAGATCTGCAGTTTCACCTATAATCCTCTTTTTTGTGTTCTACTATGTATATAGGAATGATGATTTTGCTTAGTGTTAAGTTCAGAATAAAAATAAAATTTTACAAATTTTAAAATTAATTTTGTTATAATTTGGTTCCTTTTTTAAGTATAGACATTAGTAAGGGAGGGATCATAGGAGAAAAGGCCAGAGGTATATTGGAATATTCCTAAACATATATGTCAGAAATAGTCTCTCATAGGTCTTTAGGAGTATTCCTATGTACCTCTTGATAAAACTATTGAAGATATAGGTAGATAACATCAATATCTAATTTGGCACCATATATTGCCTAATTAAAGGCAACAAAAAAAGAAATGTGTGGAATAGAATCTAGAAAACAAAAGTAAATCAGAAATTCTCAATCCCTTTAATCATTTTAATAATGAAATCAAACATTTGAGGGCAATACAAGAAGTCAAAGTAGTGAGCAAAAAAGTGATTTAACATGCAAACACAATACCACACTGCCTTGAGAAGCAAAGAAATTAGAAGAGAAGGATATGGAAATTTTATGACCATTTATATGGTCAAAAGAAGTCCAAAAAAATAAAAGCATGGGTTAGATTGAACACAAAATGTGTACAATTAATGCAATGAAATGGCAAGATTATTCCAGAAGGAGAGCTTTTCTTGGTAATGATACTGGAGTGGTTTGCCATTTCCTTCTCCAGCTCATTTGATAGATGAGGAAATGGAGCTGAACAGGGTTAATTGACTTGCCCAGAGTCACACAGCTTCTAAGCTAGTAAGTGTCTGAGGTTGATTTGAACCCATGAAGATGAGTCTTCCTGACTCCAGACCTGGCACCCTTTACAGGTGAAGAAATTGAGTTCTAAAGATATTAATCACTTTTCCCAAGGCCACACAGATACACAGTACATTTCACTCATATATTGGTATATTCTATTTACCAAGCAGCCTTTACACTTGTAGATTTTGCTGGTACCATATATTTGATTATACAGGTACAGAAATTATGCGTTTCATAATTATTATCTAATTCCAGATAATGTGGGCAATATATAGACTCAAACCAAGCACAAAAAAAAAGTGGAGTATTTAAGATGACATAGAAGTCAACCCTTTGGTACTCAAAACTGATGGTCTAGAAATCTGTTCTCCTAAGATTATGGCCAAGTTACACATATTCTTTCTTTTACGAGTGTCCTGTGTTTGCTAAAGAATTTTTCATTAAATGATAAAGAAATATTATTTACAATCTTCGAAGTAATTGAAACTTTTTGCTTTTTTAGAAAGCCCATAAAGCCTAGTGCCATCATACCTAAGTACTTCAGCAAAAAAAGAGGAAAGTGCTTAAAGAGTACAGACAGTGGTGGGGAGGGAGTGAAGAAAGTGCAGTGATCAGGAAGCAAATACCTCTACCGATCTTTTCCATTTTTCAGTGCCAGTATTTGAAACCCTATTACTTCATATACATATTTTGCCAGCTGACAATGCTAGAGTTCTGACTAAAAGCTACATTAGGTCTAGGGAATCTATCATATTGGAGACTACTTTGCTTCATAAAATTACGAGGGTCAGGGCAGTTAATGCCACATGAAGTGATTATGAAACTGTTAAGAAGCCAGAAAATTACTTAATTTGCGATGTGGAGCATTTTAGAACCCCTTTAACTCTAGACTTAATTGCACCAATATATCACCAAAGTTATCTTGGTCTGACATGGTAACAAGTGTGGAATAGTGCACAGAACACCTGAGTTGGAGTTAGAAAATCCAGATTTGATTTCCAGCCCAGAATTCGACATAGAAAAAAATCTTCTCTGGCCCTCAGTCTCCTCACCTGTGAGGTGGGGGGGGGGGGGAGGGGAGGGGGCTAGAATTAGAGATTCTTGGATTCTCAGAATTAGGAAGGAGCTCAAAGGCTCTCTCTAATCCACCTTATATCTGAACAGGGTTACATATACATTACAGTATAATGAGTTATATAGTATTTAAGATTTCACCGTAGCCTTTACCCTCCTATACAAAGCAAAATACAGTATATGTGTACACATATGTGTATATGTACACATATCTGTATTTGTAGATAGGTGTGAAAAATTATTTGTAGAACTGTAAGATGATGATAGAAGGCAAAAATATATTAGTTTTAGAAAAGAAGTTCTTATACATGGGAATGGCTTAAAGACACCAAGTAATATTCACTTGTGAAGGAGTGAGCTCCCATAACTTATCTTGGTGGGGAATGTGAAAGGGAAAGGCTAATTTAAGAATTTCATTCTTCACAAGGATCTAAAAATATTGTCTCTACATGCATTAATTCATATCACTTCCTTTTCTCCTGAATCTCTGTCAATTTCTTGCTCCAAATTAGCATCAGTCACTTTCCATAAGCAATAAAGTTTTAATAAATGCTTGCAACAGCATGTCCTCTGAAGTCTCTGTGGGCAGCATCTTTCTTTTATCATTTCTAAGGCAGCTGTATTTAGACTAAGAACCCTAACCAATTATTGTGTGTTTTTAAGGGAATATAATCCTTCTGCCTGAGGCCAGAAATTCCTTTGATGAAACATGATTTAGACTCTGATTATACCAACAGAACTCAGGTGTCAAAAAAACAATTTCAAATCCTCAGTTTCTACAAAGTTTTCACTGGACTTTTCTAACTTTTTGAGATGGTTCCATGGATTTCTTTCACTGAGTCAATAATTCTTAAGAGAAGTAACAGTAGGTGCTAGGAATTATTAATACTGCTGTTCTTTTCTGCCCACATTAACTCTTTCATTCAGAATCCTCTAAGATTGTTGTTCAGACATTTTCAGTCATGTCCAACTCTTCATGACCCCATTTGGGGTTTTCTTGGCAGAGATACTAGAGTGTTTTGCCATTTCCTTCTCCAGCTCATTTGACAGATGAAGAAACTGAGGCAAACAGGGGTAAGTGATTTACCCAGGGTCACATAACTAGTGAGTATCTGGGGCCAGATTTAACCCAGGAAGAGGAGTCTTACTGACTCCAAACCTAGCACTCCATCCACTAAGCCACTTAGCCACCCCTACAAGAACATGCAGGATCTTTATGGTCTAATGTTTCATCAAGCTGAATTTTCAGGTGTTTATGCATTTCTGAATTATTAATTTAACATTAATTGAAATATTTAAATAGCATGACAACTTTCTTTTAAAAGCTTTTTAAAAAACGAGTACCTGTGCATACTCTAAAACTAAATTCTCTATTCTTCCACTAAAACCCACCTGTAATTCATCATCATAACATGGACATGACCTAGGATTCCTGAAGGCTCTATGTCAGTGGATTGCAAGAATACTATAGGTCATACATAACTGGAAAGGCTTCAAATATCTGGTAAAAGACCAGAATGACTTATTCAAGAGCCAACCTAGCTAAATTCCTAGAGGGTCATCACTACAGCATGAATCAGAGGATGATGAATTATTTTGACCAGAATAACTCATGAAAACCATCTAATAAGATGTGCACCTTCAAATCATGAGATTTAGAGCTATAAGAAATCTTGAAAGATCTTCTAGTCCAAACCTCATTTTATGCACTTAAGAACTCAGAGATGACAACACACATTATAACAGCTATTAAGTAGTAGTACTAGGAATTGAACTCAGGTTTTACAATTCCAGATCTAGTATTCTTTCCTCTACCCCACAGTTGTCTCCAAAGAATAATCCACTGTAATAAGGCATTACTACTTTATTAGGTCAGTTATATGGTTACATTGCATGTCATGGTCCTCAAATATTACTTTCTACGGGAAGCCTCTCCTGATCCCCTATCAATGCTATTTTATCCTATACATAACTTATTCATACCTAGTTGTTTGCATATTGTCCCCCTCATTAGACTGTGATCTTCCTGGGAACAGGAATTACCTTTTAATCTTTATTACTACTTCCAGTGCTTAGTACAGTTCACAAATAGATGTTGACTGATTGACTAGTCCAGAAAACAAAAGGAAGTATATAATTTTGAATTCAGGATGGAAGCTTTTATCTCTTATGATCAGCTGGTTATACATGACCAGCAAATGAATAAAGTTATAACTATCTTTTTCTAGTTTTTTTTTTTTGAAAAGAAGACTCATATTCCCTAACTTAATTTCATCCAGACTTACTCCTTTAAAACTGGAAACCTCAGGGGTGCTCTGAGGAAAGCTCACAAGATCCAGTTACACTGTCAGGTCTTAGATCCTTGCAAATTCACCAACCCCCTTTCTTCAGAATAATAATAGCCAATTCATGATAGGTTGTTTTTTTTTAAACAACCTTCTAATTCCCCCCTCTGTCAGTTGTGTGCTGTTTGTAGTTGTATTTATTCTGTTGATTTGCTTGTCTCTGTGTGTGTCTCTGTGTCGGTATTATTTTTGTCTGTGAATGAGTCTATTATTTGTAAGATTTAAGATGCAGGCAAATCAGTCAGAGAATTCTAAGGGCTGCAGCTAGGGAAACAAACAAACAAAACTGTAAGACTCTTTTCCTTGTGGTTCCTGTCTGGCCAACCTGGAGCTAAGGTGAAAAGTTAGATAAAGCTAAAAAAAAACATCTTAACAGATTCTGGAGGTTGTAAAATTAATCATTAAGAAGTTTGTCATTTTGGGATTTCTGGAAAAAACTCCTGAAATTGGGGGTAACTACAGGAACTCACCTGTGCTAAAACACCTCCTCCCACATCCTGATTGCTCAGCATTCCCCACTCCCTCTCCAGATCAGATTAAGAGAAGAGAATGCAGGAGAATTGTAGGAAATCTTGTAAACCAAAATTAAATAAACAAGTCATTCAAAAAAAAAATAAAGATCCACTGCAAGCAATTCTTCATTTCAGTGGCCAGTAAAAGGGTTGCTCCTCCATAAGCACTATTAAATTAGGTGACATTTTAGGGTGAGGAAACTGAAACTAACTTTAACTTAACATTAAGTGACATGTCCAATGTCACATAAACTATTGTCTGAGACAGAATCTGAAGTTGGGTCTTCCTAAACTTAGTCTCTAAGTTACTCTTCTCTAGTCTTCCCGTCTCTGAGCAGTCATGTAACCTGTCTCTAATCTCTAAAGTTGCATTTTTTCTATATGTTTAAATCCTGCTTTCCTTCTTTCCCATGCTATCTCCTCCAATAAAACCATCACTGATTCTCTCCAGCTGAAAGTGATTTCTGTGTCCAGAATTTTCTTAGAACACTTCCTCTGGTTTGCTTTTATAATACATGATTTATCCTCCACACTAACCCAATTAGATTATAAACTCCTAAAGGGTGGGAGCTATGTGATTTTTCATCTTGGTATCCACAGTGCCTAACACAGTATTTTTAACATACTTGGCCCCTACTAAATAACTGTGAATTTGTTTAATTGAATCTATAAAATGAAGGGATTAGATTAGACTAAAGTATCTTTATGGCCCTTTTAGTGTGATAATTCCACAATCATATGATTATTTCTCAATATAATATTAAAGCAATGTTATTTAATAGAGTAGGTTTTCTTATATGAAGAGGGAAAAGAACATTAGTAAGTTTGTAATCTGTAGATTGCCACATACATTTGAAAATAAAATGAGGAAACTAAGTAAATTATACCTTGCTATGTCTCTGATCTGTTCTTTGATACCTTTATCATATTAGGTAAAAAAAATCCTGAATATCACATTAAATATCAGAATTCGCACCTGATTTTTAAAGCTTGTGATTGAGTCAAACATTTACTACTCTACCAGAAACTTTTTCAGAATCTCATATTCTAGAAATTCCCAGTGTCATCTTTGGACCTTTGTTTGTACTTTCAGGTACCTCAATCAGGAAGCCAGCAAGAAGAAAGTAAGAGATCACCATGTCTGTAATTGCAGCTTTCTACAACGACAAGTCCATACTCGTCACTGGAGCCACAGGCTTCATGGGCAAAGTGCTGGTGGAAAAACTACTTCGTACCAGCCCAGACTTGAAGGTTATTTATATCCTTGTGAGGCCCAAATCTGGACAATCTCTGCAACAGAGGGTATCCCACATGATTAACTGTAAGGTAGGTTCCCAAATCATTTGGATCATGTCAGCTTTCTGGATCGCAGTCTCGTCAAATGTAAAACATAATATAAAATGACAGGATTAGATGAGATCATCTCCAAATTCATTTCCAACTCTATAATCCATTATTCCAAGTTTTCCTGGCTATGCTGCCATCTCATATCCTTGAACTGAAATAGAAATCAGTCATTTTGAGTGGAACTATTCAAACTGAAGAAATCTGTGTCCCTAGCTCAAAAAAAGCTAAAAGACATGTAAGCAATTGATAAATACAATCTATGCTATAGAAACGGCCATACTTTGGTCTATGGAAATAGTTATGGAAATAGTTTAAGAATTTTTTAAGCCTGAAAATTCATTTATTCTTGACTACTTCATATTCAGTTCTACAAACATTTATTAAGCATCTACTACATGCAAGGCACTGTATGAGGTACTAGAATATAAAGACCAACAAGAGTCCCAGCTCTCAGAGGCAAAATAAAATGTATATAAGTAAACTGATACAACATATAAATAAAATTATAAGAGGGAGGTGTTGAATTGTGGAATCGAAGTAATCACTGAGTATACACATATTAACTTTTCCAAGAAAGTACTTCCCTAGAAAGTTTCCACATTAACAAAAAGTAATAAATAATTGTGTTCCCTAGCAGAATATACTATATTGAAGTTGTCAAAATTCTTTGGACAAAATCTTATGGAAATAAATGTTGAAAACTAAAAATAAATAAATAAATTGGGAGAAAAATCTTTGGACATTAGTGGATGAATTCATAAGATATGTGGAAGAGAGAAAGACATTTAAGTAGTAGGGAGAACAGGAAATATTTCAGATCTTATAATAACTTTTTTAAATAGCAATCAATAGAATATCAACAATTAAATTCTTATATGTCTACTTTCCCATCTATGAAAAATGCCCAGACATGTATCAAATGATAATAAATACAGACATTACCAGTCAGTCTTTCACAATCCATATTCTGTATTAGACTGTGTCTGAGATGTACAGAATATATTTTTTCACTGCATTTACTGCTTGTTTCTTATGAAAAAAATTGATTTGATAGAACATAATACCTTCTTCAAGGCATTCTTTCAACAAAGTGATTCCCATCCATTCAAAATTCCTTGAAATATCTAACAACAGAAATAACCTTATTCAGTGACTCTGTGATCATGAATGTGAGGTGAAGCATAAAGTAGAGAAATGTATGCTTGTCAAAAGTTTGTGCTATTGTTGTCGAGGAGATCCAGCACAGAAGTCAAGTCAAAGAGCTATTTGAATGGTGAGATCCTCCAGTTACTTCTTTTGTGGATGACATTGTATTGGTTGCCTCAAGCCTTGGAACATTGTACTGGAAGTGATTCATAATGATCCAAAAGAATTTGGCCTGACCATTCACACAGGGAAGACCACATGTATAAAGTGTATGAAAAATGTCTGTTGTCCACCTACAGAGATTGTTCATGTGAAGAGATTTTTGGTTAGGTACCAAGAAGGAACAAAGCCTTCAAGGATCACAAGTAAAGTAGTTTATTACTCACAGGCATATAAGCATGTAATTCCCCAGGGCTTTAGTCTCACAGGAAAGCCCAGTGGTTCCAGCATTCAACCAAATGCATAGCACAATCGAGAGTCCTGAATACGGGTTATATCTGGTTGCATATTCACAGTACTGAATGGAAAGAGGGACCTTATGGACAGTCAATCAACAAACTGCTGTATTGCAACTCTTCCCTAGATATTGTGATTAGGAAAGTGATAAACTTATTATGACCAGGAGAATCTTGTACACTTTGCCTAAATGAAGCTAGCTTAAACCGACTATTTGGTACTGTGGGCCAGAAAATTCCATTCTGTAACAAAAGTTACTGAGTCCAGGCAAGATTAATCAATTTATTGGGGAGTCCAGGGGTCCCTAATTAATTGGGCCCAAGATACTCCTCCTGATCAGAGACTCTTACCATTGAGTGCAAGCTACTTGGGTGCAATTTCATGACTGGTTAACATCATAAAAAGGGAAAACTCTATGACTTGTTGAGGGGCATGTCCATCAGTCATAACCACTTTGTCAGCAAACTTTTAAGTTACTGACTGACAGCTTTTCTTAGTAAAAGTGTTCCACTTGCCACCTCAGTAGAGGTTTGGATAGGAAATCAAATATCTGGTATTTTGGTCAGCAGTATCCTAAGAAATAAGGAAGTGGAGGGAGAAAATAAAGATTATGATGTAACAGTGACAGAGATTCATAGACATGAGGGGTGTTGATGCCACAATAACAAGCTCCAGGATTAATGTAATGTAATACTATATAACAGAAGGTCATATGATTTTATACTATAAGCTATAATTACATTACTAATACACAATATCAATATCACTAATACATAAGAAGCTATTTGGTCCTAACATATACAAAACCAACTTAATCTTAATTCTATTCTGCTTAAGTCACTGCTACAGTCACTGATACTCATCAGTCATCATGAACTGAGTAAATACTGATTAAAATGAGTAGGGATATCAAAATTTTCTTCACAGGACATAAGAATTTCCTAGTACATGGGTGCATTAATTAAACATGAGTTACTTCTGTCAGTTTTCTGTTGTTCTGTTATTTTTCAGTCATGTCCCACTCTTCATGACTACATTCATGGGTTTTCTTGGAGGAGACTATGATATATCATGTTTCAAGTGAATCTTTAAAAAACAAAAGGAAATTACATTATGGTAGAAGGAACTGTAGACAACAAATCAATATTCAGTAATAAAATCATATGTTCCAAATGCCTTAACATTCAAATTCATTTAAGTATATAATCATTAATAAAGAAACATTAACTGAGCTACAAAAAGACATAAACAGTAACATAATAGTGACAGGAGACTTCAATATCCCTTTCTCAGTTTTGGATGAGTTTAACAGAAAGGTAAATAAAAGGAAAAATATAGAACTGAATAAATTATAGGAGAAACTAGCATTAAAAGACTTATGGCATCTTCTAATTAGAATGGCAAAAAAATAAATATTTCTCAGAAACATGTGGAACTTTTACCAAAAAACGACCATATACTAGGATACAGAGATATTGCAGACAAATGTTAAAAGGCAGAAATAGTTGATACATCATTTACAGACTATAATGTGATACATACACACACACATACATATACACACATATATACATATATATATAGTTAACCTTTAAAAATTTTGGTTAAAGGAGACAAATAGTAATGTACAGTTATTTCATTTTATTCCCTTAAAACTGCAAACTTGTACAAGGAGTTAGAAGCTGAATTCTAACTCCTGAACAAAGAAATGAGAAAGCTTAAGTACATTTCAGAACCATCTCTATTCAGGGTGACCGTGTCACACAAATTTATGATCTCCATAAATGTTTAATAATTGTATGAGAAAGGAATTTTCCTAATTGAATAGATGGTAAATACAACAAAATAGAAGAGTTGAAAAAGTGTCAATTGAAATTATGATTCAGGATATCTGTGTTTTCTTTACCATTGATATTTCATAATATAGTATATGTCCAAAAAATGTTAAGATAAGAAAAAGCCCCATTCCTCAAGTTAATGCCTCAAGTTAAGGGTTTTATCCTTAAGGGCCATAAAGTAAGCCTCGTCTGGCTTTGTTAACATAAGAAAAGGTATTCTCTGAGCTCATTCAGAGAGCAAAGATAAAGCAGCGTCCCTTCCGTTTGGAATTTATGGACCCAGGATGTCTCTGTTTTCCTTCTGAATGGAGTATATCCCAAGATAAGGGGAAATCCCACTTGAAGTCTTAGCTGGTGTCTGGAGTTGCAGACACAGTAAAAAAGCATTTTTAAAGCAAGGCAAAGCAGTCTGTATGATCAATTCAGACTTTGACCAAAAATATGATATTTAATGATTATCATTTCATATACAGGTTTAGAGACCACAAACAAAAGACACAGATTCAAATGGAGATTTAACAATGAAATCTTAAATAATGGGTGAGCAAAAGAACAAATCATAGAAACAACTAATTATTATATGACAGAAAATGAGAGTGATGAAACATACCAAAAGTTCTGCAGTACAGCTAAAGTAGTCCCCACGGGGAAAACATATATCTGCAAACATACACTAATGAAAGGGGAAAAAAAGAGAGAATTAATGAACTGAATATGCAGTTTTTTAAAATGTCAGAAAAAGACACCTAAATTTAGCACAAAAGAGGAGATATTAAAAATTAAGAAATAAACTGGAAACAAAAAAAAGACAAAAATTATAGATAAAACCAAAAGCAAGTTCTTTGAAAAAACTAGTAAAATTGATAAGCCATTAGTTCATCTGATTAAAAAAAAGAGAAAAAATCCAATAAAGTAGTAAATGAGCAAAGTGAAATACAACAAAACCAAAAGCAATAAAAAGAATAATGAGAATATATTATGCAGTTATAGGCTATCAAAACTGAGAACACAAAAGAAATAGATGACTTCCTTCAAACATATAAAATGCCAAAACTATCAGAAGAGAACCAGATCTTCCTATAAGGGAATTATCAATTAAAAAAAAAAAACAATAGCAACCAATAGTTCAAAGATTATTCTCAAAAGTTAAGAAAGACAGCACTCTACCCGAATCTTTCTATGAGACACTTATATTTCCATTCCTAAACCAGGGAAACATAAAACATAGGAGGAAAACTAGAGGTCAATCATTCATGAGTATTGACTCAGAAATTTTGAACAAAACCCCATCAAGCAGATCACAGCAATTTATCCAAGAAATCATTCGTTACAACCAAGTAAAATTTATACCAGGGATGCAAGAAGGGTTCAACATTAAAAAAACAGCTATAATAATTAATCATATAAAAAGTCAAAACATTCAGAACCACAAAAGTGCCTCAAAAGGTTCAGAAAAACCCTTTGACAAAGAGCAGCACCCTTTTATGTTAAAAAAAAAAACCAACCTGCAAATTATAGATTTAGAGGGATCTCTTTTTAATATCAGACACAGAATAGAATCTAATACTATCATGAAGCATCATATACAATGGGGATTCAGTAGTACCTTTCCCAATAAATAAGGGAGTGAAGCAAGTATGTCACTCCCCTATTTTTATTTGACATAGTTCTGTTCATGATTGCAACAGCAATAAGACAAGAGAAAGAAATTAAAAGCATAAAGATAGATAAAGAGGAGATAAAATTACCCCCATATGCTGATAATATGATGGTATACTTGGAAAACCCTAGGAAATAAGCAAAGATACTAATTGAGACAATAACTTTGGCAAGTTGCAGGCTACAAAATAAACCTTCAAAAACAGTATTTCTATATGCATAATAATGATCAAAACCTAGATTCAAAAATAAAAGGGGAAATCCCATTCCAAATAACTAAAAATGTATAAAATATCTAGGGATCAACCTACCAAAGCACACAAAAGACTCGTATATATTCAATTACAAAGAATCCTTTAAGTAAAAAACAACCTACCTAGCTGGAGGAATATTTAGGACTCATGGCTAGGCCAATTTTTAAAAAAGGGCAATTCTTCCTAAGTTAATTTACACTTTTAATGCTATTATAGAACTTGATAAAATAATAGCAAAACTCATTTGGAAAAACAACAGCTGTAGAATATCAGGGGAATTGATGAAAAGAAATAGTGATGAATAGCACTTCCAAACCTCAAACTATATTTTAAATAAGTAGCCATCAAAATCATGTAGTATTGGTTTTTTAAATGGAGAAAGACAGCAATAGAACAGCCTAGACAAGAAAGAATCAGAAACAATGGAAACTCAATGACACAATGTTTGATAAACAATAATACATAAATTAACTAGGAAAAGCTCTTTATGTGATTTTAAAAAAACTGCTGGGATAACTTGAAAGTAGTCCAGCAGAAATTAGACTTAGACCAATAACTTAAGCCATATTCTACAATACTTTCTAAATGGATATATGACCTTAACATTAATGACCAGATTATTTTTATTTTTTTGCTTTCATTTTTTATTTTGGAGGGGGAAAGGTAGGGCAATTGGGGTTAAGTGACTTGTCCAAGGTCACATGGCTAGTTTTGTGTTAAGTGTCTGAGGCTGTATTTGAACTCAGGTCCTCTTGACTCCAGGGCCAGTGCTCTATTCACTGTGCCATCTAGCTGCCCCAAGATTATTTTTAAAAATTAGAATAGAAGCGGATCATATAATTCCCACAGCTAAGGGTAGATGTATTCTTTCTTCCTTTCTTTTACATGACAAAGACATTATACAATTTTTATGATTTTGGTCATTCCTTCTTGCCTTTTACAAGGCCAGAAGAGAGACATTTGCAACTTTTACAACCTTGAATTGGTCTCCAGGAATATCACCAACAGCATGACCTTTCCAACCAAATCCAGCAACCAAAATTTCATCATTTTCCTCAATAAAGTTCAAGCAGCCATCATTGGGAACAAAGGCAGTCTTTTTTTTTTTTTTTTTTGCCATTCTTAATCAGCTGGTCTCTCAACGCTTCCTGTTGGCAGAATTGGACAGCTTGATTTCCACATCAACTTTTTCCAAGACAATCCCTTTTGCATGAGATGCTCTCTAAATGGGTTGGCCTTCAAAGCAGTGCCCAAATGAGCTTTCTTATATTGTTTGTCATGTCATTTTTGGTCTCTCCTATGGCTTCAGAGCTTTCTAGCAGTACAAAGACCATGGCACTTACCCATGCTGCAGCCATCTGAGCCAAGAGAAAAGAGAAAAGCTAGGAGATGTATTCTTAACCAAATAAGAGAAGCAAGAATTACAAAAGATAAAAATGGATAACTTTGGTTGCATGAAAGTGAAACATTAATGTACAAATAACAATGCATTTAGGATAAGAAAGGATCAAATAGGGGGAAAATATCTTTGTATCAAATTCCTCTGATAATTGTCTGGTGTCCAAGATATGTAAATAATATATATGTGGGTGAATGGATGCATTCATAGTGTATATACACATATATGGGATATATAAGTATATTTATATATATGCATATATGTGTATAACTAATAGTCACTCCCCAGTAGATAAGGGGTCAAAGGACATGAACAATTAAATTCACGAAAGAAAAATTACAAAGTATTTACAATCATATGAAAGAATATGTGAAGTCATTAATAATAAGAGAAATGCAAATTAAAAACAAGCTTGCAAATTGGCAAAGATTCTCAAAAATGGCAATACTCAATATTAGACAGGTTGTGGAATGACAGGCACTCTAACACATGAGATACGAGATGGTGCAACCATTTTGGGAAACGATTTGGAATTATGCAAATAAATTTTCCATACCTTTTGAATCAAACACTCTATTATTAGATTTACATGCCAAGGAAACCATGAATAAGAAGAAAATGCCCAAATACACCAAAATATTTGTAGCAGCACTTTTTGCATTAGCAAGGAATTAGAAACAAAATAGATGCCCATTGATCAAGGAATGGATAAACAAATCATGGTATGTGGATGATACATATTACTGGGATGTAAGAAATGATGGATGTGATGAATACAAAGAAGTATGGAAAGATCTATATGAACTGATACAGAGTGAACTAAGCAGAGCCTAGAAAACTACATACACAGTAATTACAATAATGTAAAGGGAAGAACAAACACACTCCAAAAAAACAAAAGTTAATGTAACAAAACTATAAAGATAAAAAATTACTTGAACGAAGAAACATGAAAAGACACACACCCCTCCACCACAATCCACTCTTCCATAAAGGTAGAAGTTCTACAAGTGTTACCCACTGTACATGTTTTTGGAATTTTTCAACATTTTGGTTAGTTGCACTGGGTTTTTCTTTCCTCTTTACAAAGATACTATTTGCTCTATGTTATGTCTTTCTGGGTGGAAGAAGCAGAAGGCTACTAGAGATAACTATAATAACGTAAGAAACAGACAACAGCAATAAAATGCATTTTTTAAAAAGAAAATAGATTGAAATATTGATGACCCCACTCCCATTTTACACGTAAAGCACTATTGAAAAATACCCTCTCACAGACTTTGGATTCTGTTACTATACTGTACCTTTAAGAAAAAGGTGAAAAGGTTAAGAAAATCTTGGAAATAGAGAAGCATCATTGTTATTGTAGAGAGAATTTGTCAGGAACTAAGAGTTAACAGCCATTGTAGAACAAGTCTGGAATGGATTTGAAATTATCATCTTTAGGATACTCATGAGACACAAAGTATGAACATAACTGTCCTGACAGTTAACTGTTGCCTTTGGACAAGAGTCTGTGAAAGTCTAGGATAGTCACTTGTCTTCTTTGAGAGACAAACTACCATTTAGTGGAGAAGCTATTCTGCAAAGCTTCATGAGGGGAACTGAATTAGCTTAGCCATATTTCATTCCTGAAGAAACCTTTGACATTTCTGAGAATTGAGTAAAATGCTATTCTGCGTGGAATTAACTACAATTTGAAGGGACTGATTTTTTTTTAGACTAGGTTTCTAGCATTTTAGAGAAGTTGACAGGACAGTTGGGAATCTAAGAGAATTCTAGTCAGTAATTTATTACTACTAATATGATCAGCTGAGAGGCTAATATTCAAGGCTTGTTGGAATATAAAACAAGGCTATTAACTAAACATTTACATTTGCCTCTCTGTTGGCACTGTCTGATTAAACCTTGAACTATATCTTTCTTCTGGTGGTCTCTGTCTCTGATGATCTTTCTGCCAGCAGACGCTGTCACTCCAGAGACACCAGAGCCACCAGCACTAGCAGGCCTTCCAGGACCTAATATTTCTGAACTCATGAGGTCTCTGGTTGGACACTTCTATTTTGAGACTGCTCAGTTACCTCCTTGGAAAAGGAAACAAAAGAAAGAGGTAATGAGGCAACCAAAAGTCCTTGGTATAAATACTACTAGTGGAGTCCATATTCCATATGTGTGACTTCTGCCACCATTATGTCCAAATAGAGTACAGAACTGTCCTCTTCTTCTACTAGAATAGCACCTAATCATCCTGGGATTACAGAACCAGCCAGAACCTATTTTCTTTAGACGTCACAGCCCTGTTTCATTAACATTCTACCTTTCTAATCTTCTTAAAATTTACTCTTCTCTATATTCTCTATGATCTAGCTACACTAGTCCACTTGCATTTTCTTAAATAGGACCCTTCATCTCCCATCCAGTGCCTTGTTGCTGGCTGTCTGCTATGTCTGAAATGCTCAATGAAATGTTTCATCTCCACCATTTTGTTTTCCTGGCTACTTTCAAAACTCAGCTCAAGTTCTCCCTTCTTCAAGTGGTTTTTCCTGCTCTTCTCTCCGTCCTCCCTGCTTCTAGTATCTTCTTCTTTCCAATTACCCCTCATAGGCTCTGTGTGTGTATATGAAATTTTTAAATGTTGTTTTCTGTATTAAAATGTACACTCCTTGACTTCCTTTGTACTTCCAGTATTTAACACAGTGCCTGGCACTTAATACATGTTTCTTGATTGACTGACTCACTGACTGACTTGAAATAGCATCTTTAGTTCTTCTTTGTTGCAAAACCTTGGGCATTTGTAGACACCAGTTGACACCATGACAGTCAGACATGCTAAAGAAGTAATCAACTTTACTAGTGTGCAGAATCTCAGAGTATAAAATATAAACAGATCAGCAATTCAAATACAAAGACAATAGAGTCCAACTTAGTCTAGTTTAGCATATACATTTGACTGTAGCATCCAATTTGTTTTACATCACTTCTGGACCAGCTGGGCTATTTTCCTATAGCTCTTCCTATAGAGCTTTTCTCTGGAAGGTACATTGCCAGTATAACTGAATGCTTCCTATAGAGCTTTTCTCTGGAAGGTACATTCCCAGTATAACTGAATTCATACCAAAACTGCTTTCTTTGCAACCACCTCATTCCAGAAACTGTTACTCTTATCTCTATATCCTATCCCAAAAACCTTTGGAACTAATTTCTCTCCCTGCAACCCTCAACTCAAAGTCAATTTCATGAGAAGTTTCTTTCCAAGCTCTCTGAAGTCATTTAATCATTTCTAACTCCTAAGTCTTAAATAGGTTGTTTTATTCACTATCTCTTTGCCCAAATTCTTCCAATCACTTTGATCTGGCCCAAGTCTCCTCCTGTCCTCATAAGCTATTGTCCCATATCTCTTCTCCTTTTTCCAGCCAAACTCCTAGAAAAAATCTTTCCATACTTATTGGCCTTTATGGTGATGGGTGCTGTATTTTTCTTCTCTTAATTATAGTAATTCCATTCCAAAATTACACACCACTTAGTTTAAATGGAAAGTCATATCCATTTCCTATATTTTCATTCACCTCTACCCCAATTCTCCTGAAAGACCTATCAAAAGATGGGGTCTACTCTCTCTCAGATTCTAAGGCAAATGGCAAACTAAAAGATTAGGAAATCTCTGTCTCCTTGCCTAGAATGTAACAAAATACCCCCATCCCCCAAGGACAATGGCAGATCATTTATGAGCATAGGAGAATGTCTGTATACTTTTGTGTAGATTACAAATACCTGTGGGAAATAGCATTTATTCAGTAGCCTTCTTGCCCCATTAAGCTTCCTCTTTTCTATGCCCAGCTGATGCTTCTCCATGTCTTGGCACATAACTGAACAAAATAAAGCTTTTTAGTGATTTACACTCTAAATTGTAAGCAAAGGATTTTTTTTCTCTCATAATATTTCTATTTCCTTTCCTCTCATTCCTTAAGCCTTTGCAATCTGGCTTTTGATCTCACTACTGAAACTGCTCTCTCCAAAATCACCAATAATCTTTTAATTGCCAGATCTCAGTCCTCAATTGCCTTTTCTCAATCCTCATCCTTTTTAATCTCTCTATAACTTTTGACACCTTTGGTTATCTTATTTTTCTAGAAATTCTCTCCTCTCTAAACTTTTGTGACACCATTCTTTCCTGGTTCTTTCTGTTTGTCCGCTCCTCATTTCTTCGCTAGATCATCACCTGTGAAAATAGCTTATTACTATGTCTAGGACCTGCCTCTCTTTTTTGTATTCTCTTTCCTGGTGATCCCATCAGCTCTACAGGGTTTGCTTATCACCTTCATGAAGATGACTACAATATCTATACAGCCATTTCTCTCTCCTGAGCTCTAATGCCACATCATCAACTGCCTATTACCCATTTCAAACTGGATAGATAAATGGATTGTTCATGCATAAAATCATAGATTTAAAGGTTAAGAGGTTCTTAATGATCATTGAATAGAATGCTGTTATTTTACACATGAATAAACTGAGATCAAAAGAGGTTAAGTGACTTGCTCAAGGTCACACAATCAGTAATTATCTGTAGCAGAATTTGAAACTAAATTTGACACTTAAGGCCAACCCTCTATGTACTATGCCACACTGTCTTTCACTGGTTTTTCTTTACATTTTGAAAAGTTTGGTAACTCTGGAACTGGAAAGTTTATATACCACAAATGGATATGGCACATAAAGGCTGTTTTTACTATATTTACCAGGAAACACTGGAACTTTTATCCATTGACATCTGGATATACTAAGAAAATTTCCCAAAATTCCTTCTAAATCTAAGTTTATAAAGCTTCATTAATTTATCCATCTATAATCTATAACCACAGGAGTGACTCTTTAAATATTTATATTTTAGAAACGTGGAAGTATTTTTTAGCAGACACAGTTATTTTCTAAAGGAAAGCTAAAACTAATGACCTGGGGAACAGATTGTTGGGAATTTTACCCTAATGAATTAAGGAACTGGAACAATTGTTCATCTCTTTCTCCAAGCAGACAAATATTAGTGAGTAAGAAAAATGTACTTATTTGTCCAGTCAGGAGGAGCTTCCAGTGTCCATAACTCATGCCAAGTTGTTCCTTTCCTTGGACTTGGCCATTCCAATATTGGCAGTTCCAGATTTAGGAACTTGAACAGTCCCTCTAACGCTGCATTCAATAAATAAGGATGTAATTTATTGGTGACTAAGTTACAGAATCTCTGGATTCTTCCCCTTGACAAGGTCATAAATGCTTGGAATACTTAAAGGGATGTGCCTATGAAAGATTTGGGTTGAGACTTAAAGAAACCTCAGGGGTCACTTAGTTCAAATCCACCCTGCATTAGAACAGTAGATCCTTAACAAGTGGTTTCTAGCCTCCACTTGAAGAGCTCCGGCGACAATATTCACAATATTCCAAAACAACCTGTTCCATTTCCAGACAATTCTAACTGCTAAGACAATTCTAATTTATGTAGCACATAGGTTCTGCATTTGTTCTCCCAAGGTCTAAGGATATAATGTTGAGGTGCTAAGCTTTCATCGTGTATATTTCTACCTAATATCATTTAACCAGTTAACTTGTCCCCAGGGACAAGTAACTAATTAACATCTTCTCTTACAATGGGATGTTTATTGAGAAGATGTAACAAGGACCAAAGTACAAAAGCGTCCCTATTAATTGTGACCCTCCCCCACTGTACACCCACTCAATTCATGGGGAGAACAGATTCGAACAAAGAAGTTGCTACAAAACATTTGACAGGCCTTCTCTGCCTCCACTCCCACATTTTTCCTGACTCTTTTCTTTTTCTGTAGAAAGTGACCTCCTACTGAAGTCGCTTGGGGTGTGACATAAATGATGGATGAATTACTCCATTGCTTATAGGATGTGGTGTCTCAGCTGCCAGATCAATGTATTCCTGACTAGTTCAAGCTTCAGGAGTGGCTTCTCACCTGGCTTAGCTACTACTCATGCTCCCTGAGGGAACCTTGGATGGCTCTTTCAACCTTTCAAAGCTCAGAAAATTGTATCCTGGTTCCATTCTACCTCTTATACTAATTCATCTAGGATCAGGAAAGAATAAATTCAAGAGATAACAGATACATTTGTTCATAGCCAACTGGCATCTAGACAGAGAAATAAGGCAGATGATGCTTCTATAGCTGCTTCTCCCCCACCTAGAGGCCCATAGCATTTTTTTCCCCCCTCACTTAAAAGCCACCAGGGAAAAGAGTGAAAGACCCTTCCCTTGAATAGTTCATGTGCACACTCACTTCTAGCTAACTAGCCAACTAAAAAGTGTTTTGCCTCTAAGCAACAAACCAAGAGGAAAAAGTCAGAGAGATACGTTACATCTACTCTGAAGTGGAAAGCAGGGCCCCTCCGTTACACATGCCTAGAAGCAGGAGCACCAAACCTCCTTGTGGGATGGTACCATGAAGAACATATTGCACATGATCTAAGGCTTGTGCCCACAATAGCAGGCCCTCCCCAGTTATTTTAGGAAATATTTCCTTATATCAGGTTGAATTCTACGTTTCTTCACCTTCTACTTTATTGTTCTTTGTTCTTTACTCTGAGGCCAAGAAAAATAAATCTCATTCTTACACAAAATAGCCCTTCAAATAATCACATCTCACAAACCTTCTCTGTTGTTCAGTCATTCAGTCATGTCTGACTCTTTGTGACCCTGTGGACTAATAGTGTCTATGAGGTTTTCTTGGCAAAGATCTTGGAGTGGTTTGTCATTTCCTTCTCCAGTGGATTAAGACGGAGGTTAAACAAACTTCCCAGGATCACACAACTAAGTATCTGAAGCTGGATTTGAACTCAAGTATCACTGACTCCAGGTCCAGCACTCTAGCCACTGAACCACCTATCTGCCTCCAAAAACTTTATCTACTCCAGCCTATACTTCCACTTTTATCTGTAATTAGTCCTTACATGACATGATTTTGAGGTTTCCAAAGTATCATGGTTATCCTCTTCTAAATGTGCTCTAGCTTGTCAATAATTTTTCTAAAAATTTGACTGCCACACAGAATTTAACACAGTGCTGCAAATGTGATGTAATCAGGGCAGAATTGAAAAAGACTAACTTTGACCATTCTGGATATTGTATTTCTATTAATGAAGATTAAGTTAATCCTTTTGGATGGCATAAAACACAGTTAACTTCTATTAAGTTTGCAGTATGCTAGAAATCTCTAAGTATTTTTCATGTAAACTTTTTGTTGGTCATGTCTTCCATTCTGTATTGGCATTATTGATTTTTTAAACTCAAGTGTAGGGTTTTACATTATCACAATTAAATTGTATTATCATTAACTATAACCTGTCATTGTATTCTATCTAGGTCTTTTTAGATTCTAATTCTATATTTGGTATTCTTACAGTTTTGTGTCTTCCACATATATAATTAATTTTTTATCCATGCTCTCCTCTGAGTTTTTTCTTCTTTGATCTAAATATTATAGTTACTTTATTTGATCTTCATATAATATAGTTTCAAGACTTTTTAGTAACTTAGACCAATTGTTGCTAGAGATACTGTAGTATGTAAATTTCTGTCCTGAAATATTTTTCTTAGAACTTAATATAGTACTTCAGATATGATCTGACCTGGATAACCCATGCTTGACCCGACTTCATTCTGGATAACATAATTTATGCAAAGATCGAGGTCTCAGTATTTATTGATCTGACATCCCTTCCAACAGTACTCATTCATACTTTCTTGTCCTGTGAAATTCTTATACACATCTTTCCATAAATCCACAAAAAAGGATGTACTTGGAATACTAAGAGTTTCTGTCTAGGTCTTTTAAAATATTATGTGTGCCAGTGCAACATATCAATGATCTATCATTTTGAATACTGATGTAGGTACTAAAAGGCTAACTCAATAGATTGCTCATCCAACTGCATTTCACTCTCTAGGATATTTAGCCTTTTTGTTTATCATATCATAATGTTGACTCATCATACCTTTTATGTATGTATTCCAATATAGCTTGAATATCAGACTCGTATTTTGATATATGATACCAGTTTTCCCCCTGCATCCTTTATCACAGTTGTGTTAAATTTACTCATGCAAAAGTTTTCCAATTTCTTGAAATTGAAATTACCTACTTCATCTTTTGTGATTGCTTCAGTCTTTGTTTAAGAATTCATTCCTCATCATAGATATGAAAAGTGTTTAATCCTTTCTCTCCCAATTTTTTTTATAGTATGACCTTTAATATTTTGGTCATATATTAATTTTGAATTTATTTTAACACAGAGTTTGAGAATTGCTCTACACCTAATTTCTATCAGATTATTTTGCTATTTTCCTAGCAATTTGTATCAAATAGGGAGTCCTCAGGTAACTTGTGTTTTTTAATTTTCTGAACTGTGGATTATTTCTGATTCCTCCCTATTTAGTCTGTTCCATCAATGTACTTTGCTATATTTTAACCACTACCAAATAGTTTTGATGATTACTACTTTATACTATAACTTGAGTAATGAAAGTGTTATCTTCCCTTTCATTCCTAATTTTTTCCACTATTTTCCTCAAAACTCTAGATCTTTTGTTCTTCAAAATAAATTTATTATTATTGGGGCAGTGAGGTGGTGCGGTGAATTGAGCACCAGCCCTGGGGTCAGGAGGACCTGAGTTCAAATGCGGCCTCAGACACTTAACACTGACTAGCTGTGTGACATTGGACAAGTCACTCAAGCCCAATTGCCCTGCCTTCCCCCTTCCAAAAAAGATAAAAGAAAATTTATCATTATTTTTTCACACCTCTGCAAAGTATCTTCTTGGTAGTTTGATTGGTATAGTACAGGATCTATAAATAAAGTTAGGAAGTATTGTCATTTCCACTATGTTGGCATGACCTAACCATAAGCATTGACTATTTCTTTCCAGTTATTTAAGTCATTCTTAATTTTTTTAAAGTGTTTTTATAATTATATATACATCAGTCTTAATTGTACTTTGATAGATTGATTCTGAAGTATTTTTTACATTTTGTAATTATTTTGAATAGGACTTCTCTTTCATTCCTCCTGAATTTTTTAAAAGTTTTATTGAAATGTTACTGATTTTTGTAGGCTTTTTTATAGTGTTCTATATAAATGAAGCTATTTCAATTAGCTTCTTGGCTAAGGATTTCTTAAGTATCATGTCAGCAAATAGAGACAGTTTTGTCTCCCCTTTAACTGTCTTTCTGCCTTCAATTTCTTTCTCTTACCTTATTATTATTGTTAGCATTTGAGAACTATTTCAAATAACAGTTGGGAAAGGGAGCATCCAAGAATGAAGGAATGAAGAATTTACTAAGCACTAACTACATGCAAAGCACTCTGTTAAGTGTTAGTATTACAAATAGAAAAGTAAAGCAGACCTTGCCCTCAAGGAGCTCACATTCTACTGGATGAGACAACACATACAAGAAGTTTCAGCTGCAAATTTGTAGAGCATTGCAAACAGTAATGCCTCTTCTTTATTTCCACTAAAAAAAAAAATCCTATCAGTTTCTCTGATATTGAACCATCTGAAAGTTCTGAGGACTTTGGTGATGAGAGCCTTCTTTTCTGGGTCTTCACAGACAGGACTGTATTAGTATAGTATAACTATATACATAGTATAGTATAACTATATACATAGTATAACTATATACATAGACTGTAGTATACTACATATACTACCTATACTACAGTTATAGGTGCCAGGTTACATGTTTATAGGGGTTGCTTCCCAGGATGATAGCTGTGGAAACATTGCTATTCCAAAGGCTCTTGTGTTAAGGGTTCTGCAATGTCTCCATTGGAGTCTGTGTGAAGATGGTGGTCACTTTGTATCAGTGGTCCAACTTGCCTGGCATATACTGTCTCCTGTTTCTCCCTCAGGCTGCCACTAGCTTTAGGTAGGCTAGCCCGCTTGCCTTATGAATGGTGTTTGGTTGGCAGTTGGTAGGGATGTCTGACCCTTTTCCATAGGAGTTGCTTCCCTGGACAATGACTCTGAAAGTTGCTCTAAACTAGACGTATTGTTCTGGGGAGCACGGCACTTGTTGATCTAGATGTTCTCCAAAATCCCTTTCAAATCCTATAAAAAAGAAAATTATTTTAAAACATTTTCGATAAGTTTATGGAACTAATTCATAAGGAGGAGGCTACTGTCAATATTTCAGTATAAACCTTGAGGGATCATGCAAGGTGAAGTGCCACAGAATCTGTCTTTGGCTAAATGGTGACTATTTCTGTTATTGATGATGTTTTTATCACAGATGACAGAATTGAGAGCACTTTATTAAGACTAATGGTGAAACCAAACTGGAGGAATTAGGGCTAATATAATAGGAGGATTTCCACCGATATGCAAAATATGATCATAAGAAAACAAAATTATTAAATTAAATAAAACGAATGAAAATTGGTACATTCAAACAAAACCAAATGACTAAAGTATTCATACCACTGACCCAGTGATTCAGCCTCTTGAGAATACATGTGTTTCAAAATTCAAAAACAGAAGCAAAAACTTAATATATGCCAAAATATTTACAGTAGCACTTTGTGGTAACAAAAGATTAGAAACAAAGGGGATAACCACTGATGAAGAATGGATGGGGAAAAAAACTATGGTATGTGAATGTAATGGGATATTATCGTAGAAGAAGTAATAATGAAAAATTCAGAAAATGTGGGAAGAGTTGTACGAACTGATAAAGTTCAAAACAAGCAGTAAGTATCAAGAGAACAATCTTCACAATGACTTTATCAAGGTAAAGGAAAAGGTCCATGAAAGAAATTTAAACAAGTAACTGAAAGTCAATGAAGGCCTTAGAGAACAGATAATGAAACATATCTCCTCTATGAAAGCAGAATATTGCACATTTTTTCAAATATCATCTCTGTATCAGATGTGCTTGCTTAATCTTTTCTTTAGTCATAGAAGAAGATTCACTATGAAAAGAGAGTAGAAAATGACTATGATATAAAGAAAGTACATTTGGTTGGCAATGAAACTTTTATTGGAGAAAGAGACTGGCTACATATAAGAGCCACTGGGGGAAAAAATCTAAGCTCAAAGGAGATAAGAAATTAGTCAGCATTTTAGTCAGCCCTCAGGATGTGGTAATCTACTGAGAGCTATATAGCAAGAGAATTATATAAATATTCTTTAAAATGCTTCCTGTCATCAGAAGTGTTAGCTTATACATACATATTAAGCATCTAGCAGAAGTAGAGGCAGAGATTCTTGAAATGAGAAACCAATTTTCTTATTCTTATGAATTAACTTTATTGTTGGCTTGCCAGGTTTTCTGTCTTGCCTACGGGCTGCAATATTGTTGCTAAAAATAGAATACTTCACCATGTTCAAAAACAAATTAAAAGAAAAAAAAATTGGCCCTATGATATAGTTTAACTACTCACTCTCTACAAGACAGCTTTTTGAAACTGTTGCCATGTCAAAATTAAAACTTCCAGTTTAGTGTTATCCAGTGTTATCATTTCAGACACAAATTCTGGATTTTGTCACGAACATACTTGCATAAAATGGTGCAGACTGAAATCTGCCTGGCAAAGTTTGCCAAAAACAGGTAGTTGTTCAATTCCTTAACTTTGGAGTACTTTGCTCTTGAAGGAATAATTTGCCTGTAGTCTGAGGAGATATATTTCTTCACAAAAACTTTAGCCATAAAATTAGAAATTATACTTTTTCTTAACCTGTCCTTTTCCTTTCAGATAAAATTTTTGGTAGGATAAAATTTCTAAGGGAGGATTTTTGTTACATTACCACTGGTGGTCGTTTATGTCTGAAGGGCATATATTTTACCAGGGGTTCAATCTCACCAGCAGAAATCCTAAATCAGATTGGAACCATCTATCTGTTATCAACTTACTCAGTCTAGGAATAAAAAATACTTGTTGCAGAACCAGGGAGGTTTTAATTGTCTTTATTTTAGATTTATTTTCCTGAATAGGTAGCCTCCTGAAAAGACTACAAAGAATCAGACAAATGCAAGCCCTTTTATGCTGCTTCCATTCGAATTTACTGCCTTGTTCCTCCCATCAGTACTGGGACTGGTACCAGCTCTTCTGGGTTACAATCTTTCTGACCTGACCACTACATATATGTTTCCCTAGTGTGTTCCCCCCATCCAATATGAGCTTCATGCATCCCATGATCAGATAATGAAACTCAGATTCTATGCAGGATGTGTCAGCTAATATGTATGGGGCTAGTTAAGCATGTATGTCAATGAAAAGTTGGTGACCATCCCTTGATCCCCAGCTGATCTGAACTAGCTTAGCTCAGGCCCTTTCCAAGGGTAAACTTACAGATTTCTTCCAGCTATATGATTGGATAGGGTGCTCTACCCTTCCTCCCTTATCCTGATTCATACCTTCCTGCATGTCCTGTGCAGTGTCTGTTTTTGGAACACCCACTGTTCCTATAGAATTTGAAACAATGAAATGTGTCTTTTTTTTAATGCTTTGCCTTAACTAGAAATGACATATCCTCTGTCAATTGTCCCCAAGGTTGTTTTCCCTATATATATATAATTTATCATATATTTGCCAGCCCCCCTTTTTTCCCACCCTTTTGAAATCCACAAGATCATACTTGGATCTATTAATCTCTATTACTTAGTCACCTAAGATCAGGAAAAAATACACACAACAGAGATGGAAGAAACAACGGTACCATGGATTCATGACCACATGGTGACCTGAGTGCAGAGAAAAGGCTACAGGTACTACCTTTCTCCCAAGCCTCATGTTTATAGCGGTTTTTGCCTTGCCACCAGGGAAAAACAAAGAGCTATATACAATTTTTATGCATTGTCTTTTGTACTCACATATAGTTTCAGCAGAGCAGTCAATTAAAAGGCTTTCCATCACCATACTAGAAGCCAACAGGAAACGATCAAGATACTTGTGCATGTTCTCAGTTGGAGTCAGGGACCCTCCATTATACGTCATCATTCATTTCCAGAAGCAGGCTCACAATACTTCCATGTGGGTCAATACTAGGCAGAGCATTTTGTACATGTTCCTCTTCACCCCACCCCCACCCCATTACTGTATCTAAATAGATAATATCTATCCAGCTATCTATGAAACAGTTGTGAACAGATTTACTAATTACAGTCCTGTCTGTAGGTCTACTCATTTATTGTGAAGAATAACATTTTGTTAGCATAAGTAAAAATTTGAGAGGTCTTCTATTTAGTGACAATAGAGGATTAATTTAGGCCCCTCCAAGGAAATTGCAAAATAGCAATTTGCTCATACTGTTAAACTCAAGAATATTATTTCTTATTAATAGACTCTACTTGTGTGTATGTGTGTGTGTGTAAGACAAATTAAGAATTTAGTTGTTTTTTAAGTAATAGTTATAGTTGAACAAAAAAAAGAAAAAAAGCAGATTAGAAAAACCAACCAAGATATTGACAAAAGTTTGACATTTTATTTAGTTTTTTATAACCATAGCCCTCTCTCTACCTCATCAAAGAGTGTTTTATGGAGATGTATTCTTTGTTTTAATTGATGGATTTGAGAGGGGAGTAAGAAGGGATACATTAGGAAATGTATGTAGTACAAAAAGATTTCAATAAAATTGTATTTTTAAAAATGTATACATTCCTTGGAAAATGAAAATTGGCAATTTGCCCAAATTTGTAGAATCTGGTATATTTGTGCTGCTTATAATAAGGGGAATCCAGGGGATCTGATTGAATGTCTTATCACTATGCTGATATGCAATGAGTAAGACGTAGATTTTGACCTTTTTCAGTCAAGTTAAAAATCATATTTTTAAAACCTATCTGTTTTAGAGCACAAGGGATATAGAAAATAGGTGTGGAATAAACATTTTTTTAAAATTGCAATAGTTTTCTTTTGGTTTTTACAGGAAAACTAGCCAATTTTTGAGAATGAATTACTAAATGTCAAAAGGAAGAATTAGGTAATGATGAGGTATGTATTGACCTACATCTATGTTTCAGCTTTTCGAAAAGGCCAAAGAAATTTGCCCAAATATCATGGAGAAGATCAGACCTATTTATTCAGATCTCACAAAGCCAGATTTTGGCATCAGCAAGGAAGATTTAGAGGAGCTCCTGAGCCATACCAATATCATCTTCCATTGTGCAGCAACAGTTCGCTTTGATGATCCACTAAGGTATGTTCCCATTTTTTTCTTTTCAGTTTAGAGTAGAAAATCATAGCCTGAATCTAAATGGATGGAGAAATCTATCTACTCCAACACGATCTGATGTGATATGGCAATCAGGCCTTGAATTAGGCTTCTATATTAAAACAAAAACAAACAAACAAAAAACATTAATTTAGCCAGTGGCAGTAGCTTTTCTTTTTTTTTTTTTGTTTTGTTTCACAACTGGATTAAGCCCAAGGGACTTGTCCTGTAGTAATGTCTCTTTCTTAGATCCCATATGCTGTTACTTGTGGTTAAAATCATTTAACTGCAGATTGAGGGCACAAATTAGAATATTTCTTTGTCCTCAAGGTCAGAATCAAATCATTGCCTAAATGTTATTAGAAATTCTAATCATCCTTATCTATTTCACAAATGTAAGAATTGTGGTTATGTGAGGGGGAAGAAAGAGACAAATAAAGAGATATTGAGAAGGTAGAAATTATAAAATTTGACAATAAATTGGATATGTGAGATGAGAGTGAGGAGTAGAAGACAATTAAGGTTGTAAGCCTATGTGACTGTGAGGATGATGGTACCCTACCCTCAACAGAGATAGGCAAGTTGGGAAGAAAGAAGGGTCTGAGGAAAAACATAATGAGTTCTGTTTGAGGAAATGCTAGTTTTAAGCTGTGTATGGAACCTAAGGAACATTTAATTCTTAATGTCCAGAAGGCAGCTCATGATATAAGACTGAAAGTCAAGAGAGAGGTTTGGAAGTGATATATAGAATCATCTGTATTGAAATGATAATTGAATCTTGGAAGCTAATGAGATCAGTAATTACAATAGTATAAAGGGAGAAGAGAAAGTCAAAATCACACTCTTTGGGGACATCCAGGTTAGTGGCATGACATGAATAAAGAACTAGCAAAGGAGACTGAAAAAGAATAGTCAGACAAGTAAGAGAAAGCAGTGTGAAAAAAAAAACTGAGGAGAATGAAAAAATAAATTAAAAAAAAAAACTGAGGAGAGAGTACCCAGGAGGAAAAAGTGATCAACAGTGTCAAAAGTTGCAGACAAGTCAACAAAGATAAAGACTGAGAAAAAGCTGTTGAGATTTGGCAATTACAGATCATTTATAACTTTGGAGAGGGTAATTTCAGTTGAATGATGAAGTTGGAAGCCAGAGAGCATAGTTTAGAAAAAAGTAAAAGAAAGTGGTGGTATCCTATATAGTCCACATGATCAAGAAGTTTAGCCACAAATGGGAGGTATGATGTAAGATAATGACTTGTGGGGATAGTCAGATAAAATTAGTTGGGGGGGGGGGAGAGTTAAAGATAAAGGAGGCATGGGCCTGTGTATAAGTGGCAGGGAGCCAGTAATTAGGGAGAGGTTGAAGATGGGGGACGGTGATAATGGGGGCAATATGCTGTTGAAGTAGTAGGGGTTGGGATCAAGAGTTGATTTAGAGGAGTTTCAGAAGGAAAAAGATCAATTCTTCATCCAAGCTAGTGTGAAGGAAGATAAAGAGGGAAAAGATATTTGAAAACAGGGAAGTTCTTGGTGAATGGTTTCACTATTTTAAGTGAAGTATGAAGCAAGAGCTGAGGATGAGAAGATAGGGTTTGGAATACCACACATGGGCTTGAGCAGAAATGAAAAAGTCTGGAACACCACCCTGCTAAATGGGATAACAAATTATTTGGGGGAAATTGAATGTTTATGTAGCTGTCGGATAACAAAAGTTATGTCCACTAGAGTGTAAACAGCAAGTAAGATACTAAGATCACTAAATGATGGGAATCCTGTGGACAAGTGACAACTATATTGGACTAGGTGACCTCTAAGTCTTTAATGCTAGTCTTTAATTGTCTTTAATTCTAAATTCTAAGCTTCCTCTAGACATATTCAAATCTATAGTGCCCTTTATATAAACTTGTTACTTTCCTGTATTCTATTTCCATGATGTCTGAATTGCAGGTGATTTTGCTGATTTGCTCAATATTATATTTATATTAAAAGTAGTAGGAAATCTGATTTCTGGGAGCCAAGATAGTGGAGTAAGCAGTAAACAGCTGCAACTCTCCCATACTTACTTCCCAACAACCTGGAAACCTCAAAACAAATCCTGGAAAAGCAGAACCAGCAAAAAGATAGAATGAAACAATTTTTTAGCCCAAGAAACTTGAAAAATCAGCAAGAAATGTCCATCTCTCTCAGATAAAAGGGGAGCACAATCCAGGACAGGAAACATCCCAGCAAGCCAGCAGCAAGCCCCATCTCAGCAAACCAGTAAGAGATCGTGAGCCCCAGTGTGGTAGAGCAGGCAAACACCAACACCAGGACCCCCTATGTGCCTTAGCATAGAGAGGGGAACCAGCAGACTTCAGCTCTGAGAACCACCATAACCCCAGGCAAAGAGGCATCCTCCAGAGGCCTGACCACCATGTGCTTCAGTATAGCCACAGGGAAATGCAGAAACATTCCACCAGACCTCAGCATGCACAAGACACCACCACAAGTACTCCAGTTCAGCACTAGATAAGCTACCAGACCCCTACAGCTTCCAGTAGCACTAGCCAAGCCCGCATACACACATCTCCTCATCACGGCACCATACACAAGGGTCACCCAAGGGCCTCAGAACAACATCAGTGCAGCACCAGGATAAACAGCCAGAGCCTTCAGCCACTATCACAAAAAGCAAGAGACGGTGCCCCTGCCACCCTGGGAGCAGAGCTCAAATTTTTTAAAAAATGGAAAAGGCAAAAAAAAAAAAATAATAAGCAAAAAAACAAACAAACAAAAAAGAATCTGACCATAGAAAGTTATTATGGTGACAAAGAAGACAAAGACACAAACTCAGAAGAGGACAACAAATGACAAAACACCTATGAGCAAAACCCCAAAGAAAAATGGGAAGGAAGGGGTCTTAACCCCAGAAAGATCTCATGGAAGAGCTCAAAAAGGTGCTTAAAATTATATAAGAGACATAGAAGAAAAACTGGGAAAAGAAATGAGAGTGATGCAAGAGACTTATGAAAAGAGACAACATCTTGGAAAACTGCTTTTAAAAGTTGAACTGGCCAAATGGAAAAGGTGAAAATTTTCAAGGAGATACAAAAATCCACTAAAGAAAACAACTCCTTAAAGAGTACAACTGGCCAAATGGAAAAGAAAGTGCAAAAGCTAATTGAAGAAAACAACACCTTAAAAGTTAGAATTGAGCAAGTGGAAGGTAATAACTCTATGAGACCTCGTGAATCAAGCAAACAAACTCAAAAGAATGAAAAAGTGAAAGAAAATGTAAAATCCCTTATAGGAAAAATAACTGACCTGAAAAAAAACAGATTCAATAGAGACAATATCAGAACCATTGGACCACCTGAAAGCCATACTTAAAAGGAGCACCTGGACACATCTTTCAAGAACTTATCAAGGAAAACTGCCCTGGTATGATGGAACCAGAGGGCATGATAGGCATTGAAAGAATCCACCAATCACCACAGCAAAATAAAAACTCCAAGGAAAATTATAGTAGAATTTCTGAGCTATCATGTCAAGGAAAAAATACTACAAGTAGCCAAAAAGGAAATATTGGGGAGTCACAATCACACAGGATCACATGGGACCTGGCAGTTGCAACATTAAAGGATCAGAGGTCATGGAACATGATATTCCGGAAGACAAAGGAGTTAGTACTACAACCAAGATTCACTTACCTAGAAAAATTAAAAGGAAAAAATGGTTATTGAATGAAATAGAAGGATTTCAAGAATTCATAAGGAGAAGATCAGAACTGAGCCAAAAATCTGACTTCCAATATCAAGAAACAAGGAAAGCATAAACAAATAAAAAGGGAAAAGAAAAATAAGAGATTCAATAGAACAGTTTACATCCCTACATGGGAAGATGATACTTATAACTCTTAAAAGTTACATTACTAACAGTACAGATAGAAAGAATATACATAGACAGACAATGTGGGTATAAGGTGAACTTGAGGGAATGACAAAAAAAAATAAGAGATGAGAAAAAGGAGTGCAAAGGGTACAGAAGGAAGGGAGAAGTAGAAAAGGGCAAATTATCTCACATGATGATGAGAGAAAGACCTTTTACAATGGAGGGGAAGATGGGAAGATGGGTGATGGGCAATCACTTGAACCTCACTCTCATCAGTATTGGCTCAAGGAAGAAAGAGTATACAAAATTAGTTGAATATAAAAATCTCTCTTACCTGACAGGGAACGAGGAGGGGAGGAGATTAAGTAAATGGGGAGATGGTGGGGACTGACATAAGGGAGGGCAGATCAGGGGAAGTGGTAGACAAAAGCAAAACACTAGTGAGGTGGGAAAGGGTGAAAGGAGAGAAAGGACAAAGAGGAAGAATAGGATGGAGGGAAATACACAGGTAGTAATCTTAACTGTGAATGTGAATGGGAAGCTCTCTCCCACATAACGGAAGCGGGTAGTAGAGTAGATCAAAAACCAGAATCTTACAATATGTTGCTTACAAGAAACACACCTGAAGCAGAGAGACACACACAGAGTAAAGGTAAGGGGCTGGAGCAGAATTTCTTATGGTTCAGTTGAAGTTAAAAAAAAAAAAAGCAGGGGTGGCAATCTTGATCTTAGACAAAGTAAAAGTGCAAATAGACCTAATCAAAAGAGACAAGGAAGGGAACTGCATCTTGCTAAAAGGTACCATAGACAATGAAGTAATCAAATTAAAAGAGCAAGGAACAGCCTACCTGTCAGATCTATGGGGAAAGAAAGAATTCATGACCAAACAAGAGATAGAACACATTACAAAATGTAGAATATATCATTTTGATCATATTAATAATAATATTTGAAATGCAAAATAAAAGAACTCTGAAATACCACCTCACTTCAATAAGACTGGCTGATATGATGAAAAAGGAAAATAATAAATATTGGAGAGGATGTGGGGAGAATGGGGACACTAATACATTGTAGGTAGACACATGAATGATATAACCACTCTGGAGAACAATTCGGAACTATGCCCAATGGGCAAGCAAACTGCATACCATATGATCCACCAATACCAAAATCAGGTCTATATCTGAAACAGACCATTAAAAAGGGAAAAGGACCTACATGTGCAAAAATATTTATAGCATCCCTTTTCATGGTAGCAAAATATTGGAGACTGAGAGGACGCCCATCAATTGAGGAACAGCTGAACAAGCCATAGTATATGAATGGAATGAAATGCTATTGTGCAATAAGAAATGATAAACAGGCAGATTTCAAAAAAACCTGGAAAGACTTGTACAAACTGATGCAAAGTAAAATGAGCAGAACCAGGAAAACACAGTACACAACATCAGCAACATTGTGTGATGATCAACTATGAATGACTTAGCTCTCCTTAGCAACACAACAACCCAAAACAAGTACAGAGGAATCATGAAGGAAAATGCTATCCATATCCAGATAAAGAACTGATGGACTCACTCAGAATGCAGGTTAAAATTTTTTTCACTTACTTTATTCTTTCTCATGGTTTTATTTACTTTAATCTGTTTCTTCTTCATAACTGTGATGAATATGGAAATATGTTTTACATGATAGAACATGTATTAACTATATCCAACTGCCTGCCATTTTCAGAAGAGGGGAGGAGAGTGAGAAAGGGAGAAAATTTTGGAACTCTAAATCTTGTAAAAATGAATGCTCAAAATTTTTCATGATATATAATTGGGGAAAATAATATTTAAATTTTAAAAATCTAAAAAGTAGTAGGAAATCTCTCCTCCCTTTCCTCTCATGCTTATCAGTAAGACTAAATGGTGCTTCAGGAAGTGGTTCATATTCATTAAGTATATTGTCATCATACAAATATTAAATACAATAGTTTTCAGATGTGATCTACATTATGAAAGGCTGTGTGATATTATGAATAGAGATCTGCCTTTGAAGGAACCCAGGAAGACCTGGGTTCAAGTCCTCCCTCTAACATTTCCTTGATTGCAAGTCACTTCACCTCTCAGTACTCTAGACAAGTTTTTAATACAAGTTGCAGAGAAGGTACCAATCTGCATTTGTGGAGGAAGTTTCTTCATCTGGAAGTCCCTATAGCAAAGTGATCAAAGGTTCAGCCCCTATCACTGTCTCTATATAATTGATATTAGTATTTACTTGGTACAGTCATCATAAGCTTTTGTGTAAGTTGATTATTGCAGTAGCCACCATAACAGGAATACAAAAATACAAACTGAATCCCTGTGGTTTTCTTTCTTCCTAATGTCCTCTAGACATGCTTTGCAACTCAACGTGACTGCCACCCAGCAGCTTATGTTGATGGCCAGCCAGATGTCAAATCTTGAAGTCTTCGTTCATTTCTCCACTGCCTATTCAAACTGTAACCTGAAGTACATTGATGAAGTTATCTATCCATGTTCTGTGGAACCCAAGAAACTGATTGACTCAGTAGAGTAAGTTGTATCCAATATGATTTTCCCCACCCTACTCCCACCTGTTGTAGTTTTCTATAGATAATCTCCCATATCACCATCCTCCAAGACTATGAAGTATTTATGTATGTTTCCCTTCATTGATGCTAGTTGTATCTACCTTGCCATGGCCTGTGGCCTCTCCTATTTCAGTGAAGGAAAAATAATTTTGGGTATGTGAGTATAAGGAAACAGAGGTGGAAAAGAGTTAACAAAATTCCAAAAGAAAGGCTTAAGCTTCCAAAGATCACATGAGGTACTTTGAAAGTACCAGAAAAGGCAGTAATTCTACATTTTCTAATCAATTTAGTATGCCTCCAAAAAGGTGAGAAATTTAACTGATAAGAAAAATACTACTAACCAAAATAATTTCTCCTAAGAAAGGGCAGTGATTTCCTTTATCCTTTTGTTATAAAGCTGTTTTTCAATTTTAAGATACTGGGAGAAAAGCCATCATGACCCTGACCTATTCAAATGCTGTAATCTTTACTTTCCCTCTATTCAGCAAAATTAGTTCTATGTTTCTTTTATCCTCTCCAGGGATCACTTTCTTCTAAAGACATTGGCCTGCTCTCAGAAACACTATAATGTGTTTCTATCTCTTTTCTACTCTTCTCTACTATTTGTGCTTCTATAATAAGATTACTTTTTTCCTAAATGTTACTAGAGAATGTTAAATGAATTCAAAAGCATGAGTAATTGACCATTTCAACATGAGGTTGTTCTAAATTTCAGTTTCATTTATTATTGTTCCCAAAAACACAAACTGAATTCAGGCAAAATAATACAGTTTAATCAGTACAAATGTAATCATTGTCTACAAACATAAGGATAAATCTTTCATTTTTCTTTCAAAAATATCTAGGACATAGTAAAATCAAAGTTATCTAATGACCCTAGAGGACACTCAAAAATGTGAATTATTTGCTTAACTGGGAGGACACATCTATATTTTAACATTAGTCAAAACATCCTATAGAATCCACAGCTTGTCAAGATGTTAAATGACTTAGCTGGAAAGGAAGAAGCTGCTATCTCAGTCCCTATGTCCAGATATGCAAAAAAAGTTCTTAACAGATTCTTGAATTAATTATTCAAATTAATTAAATTAATTCAAATATTTAATTTTTTATCAATAAATTGATTGTCTTTGTTTTACCAGTTTTATTTTCCAAGTTATGGCTGGATATCTGATGTATGTGACATACACTTTCTTGCTTTGAGTGCTATTTTCTGCTAACCTCCTGTCAGCCTTGAATGATCCCTTCATTTCCTCCTTCCTCACTAGATTCCTTCTGCCTGCCAACTCTCAGTCCCCTCCTGTCTACCAAAATCTAGAAATACTAGATCTAGAGCTAGAAATATTCATTTTCACAGAATTATCTTACTTCTTAACTATACCAGAAAAAAGGACCAGGCACTTTGCTCAGGACACAAGTACAAAAAGAAAAAAGTCATTGCTCTTAAGGAGCTCACATTATATAATAAAAAAAGAACATATACTATAGTGATACAATTTTTACTTATTATGTTAATATGTATTTATATATATATATATGTAAAACAAATACAAGTTAGTATGGGGAAGGAATGTGGTAACAGCTGGAAGGAATCAGAAAAGGCTGTATGTAAAAAGAAGTGCTTGAGCTAAGTATTGAAAGAAGCCAGATATTCCAAGAGAGGTGAAGAAGAAGGCATGGTGCTGTGGACAATAATAGGGAAGTTTGGAAAAGTAGTAAATTTGGGTGGTGGGAGGGATAAAGATAATAAGTCTTGTTCTAGATATATTAAGTTTGAGATGCCTGTGGGACCTCTAGTTCAAAATGTTCAATGGGCTGTTGTTAATATGAGAGTGGAGCTCAGGACAGTGACCAGGGATGGATATAATAAATCTCTAAGTCATCTATATAAAGATGGTAAATTGAATCAATGGAAGTTGATGAGATCACTGGGAGGGAGTCTATAGAGAGAAAGGAGAAGGAGCCCAGGATGGAGGCTTCAGGTCGACCCACAGTTAGCTGGCATGACTGAATCAGTAAAGAAGAGTGAGGAACAATCAAGTAAATAGGAGAACCAGGAGAATGCAGTTTCATAAAAACCCAGAGTATCCAGTATCCAAGAGTAAACAGTGTCAAATGCAACTAAAGGAGGTCTCAATGAAAATGAGAATTGAGAACATGTTAGATTTTGCAAATAAGACATCTTTGGTAACCTTTGGTAACTGAGTACAACTTCAGTTGAATGATGGGGTTGAATGCCAAGTTGTATGTGGTTAAGAATAGAATGAAAAGAAAATAAGTGGAGCCACTAAACATAGAATTTTTTTCAAGGAGTTTGGCTGAAAAAGGGACACGATCTATAGAATGATAGTTATAGGATGGTAGTGCAGTGGTTCTCAACCTTCCTAATGCCATGACCCTTTAATACAGTTCCTCATGTCGTGGTGACCCCCCAACTATAAAATTATTTTCGTCGCTACTTCATAAGTGTAATTTTGCTACTGTTATGAATCATAATGCAAATATCTGATATGCAGGATGTATTTTCATTGTTACAAATTGAACATAACCCACAGGTTGAGAACCACTGGAAGGGGAAGGTTGTATCTAGTGAAGGTTTTTTAAAGAACAAAGGAGAACTAAGTGTATTTGTAAGCAGGAGGGAAAAGCCAAACAGAAATTAGAAGGGAGATGATAGTGGGGCCAATCTACTGGATAATATGAGAAAGGATGAGATTGAAGATGAATGTAAAATTGAAGAGTTATGAAATGAAGAGGGCAGAAGAGGGAGTTCTTGGCAAATAGTCTAGAATTTTTTTTTACTTAAATATTAGGTGAAGTCCTTAACTCAAAGGTGGGTATAAGAGGTGGTATTAGTGACATAAAAAAAAAGTTTGGTATAGCCATTTGAGCATGAAATAGAGAATTAGTTAATGGTGTTCTACTGCAATAAGTTAAAATTAGGTAACATAAATTTGGAATGGATTCAATCAACATAGTTGCATTACTTTTTCCAGCTATGTTCAGTAGCACATGAGTAGGAGTGGAAGAGGCAGATGGTAGGAAGAATCTAGGGTTGAGGTGTGACCTCATGTGTACAAGCAGGAATGCAACAGGACAACAAAACTAGGCATTCAAGTGTTGAGAATAGTGAAGAATTAAAGCTGATCACTAGGGACTTGAAGCTAGGAAGGTAGAAGAGAGTAGTCAGAGCACAGATGTTGGGCTGGAAAAATACTGAGGGATGGAGAGATTGTAGGGTACAATGGGAAGTAAGAGTAGGTTTGGGAGTAATAAAGCACAGAGAGAAATGGAATGACAGGAGGATGTGATCTGTTCTTCTTCATGGATTTGTTGTTTTTGTTCAGTCTTTTGTTCAGACTATTCAGACTGAATAGTCATGTCCAATTCCCTGTGACCACATGGACCAGGCACCAGACTCCTCTATCCTCTATCTCTCAAAATTTGTCTAAGTTCATGGTCATTATTTCCATGACACTATCTATCCATCTCATCCTCTGCCATCCCCTTTACCTTTTGCCTTCAATCTTTCCCAACATCAAGGTATTTTCCAATGAGTCCTGTCTTCTGATTATGTGGCCAAAGTGTTTCAGCTTCAGTATCTGACCTTCTAGTGAATAGCCTGAATTAATTTCTTTAAGTATTGACTGATTTGATCTCCTTTCTATCCAAGGAACTCTCAAAAATCATCCCCAGCACCACAATTTAAAAGTGTCGATTCTATAGTAGTCAGTTTTCTTTATAATCCAACTCTTACAGTCATATAGTGCTACTGAAAAAAACCATAGCTCCGACTATAGGGACCTTTGTAAGCAAGAAGATGTCTTTGCTTTTTAGTATACTACCTAGATTTGTCATAGCTCTCCTTCTAAGGAACAAGTGTCTTTTAATGTCATGGCTGTAGTCACTGTCTCCAGGGATCTTTGAGCCCAAGAATATAAAATCTGACACTGCTCCAATTTCTCCTTCCTCCATGTGCCAGGAAGTGATGCTACCAGTTACCAAGATCTTAGGTTTTTTATGTTAAGCTTCAAGCCAACTTTTACACTCTTCTCCTTCACCCTCATCAAGAGGCTCCCTAATTTCTTTTCACTTTCTGCCATCAGAGTAGTACCATCTCCATATCTGAGATTGTTGATATTTCTCCCAACAACCTTAATTCTAGCTTTTGATTTCATCCAGCCTGGCATTTAGCATCATGTAAGTTCAATAAGGGGACACTACACAGTCATTCCGTGTTCTTTTTCCAATCTTAACCCAGTGAGTTGTTCTATGCTCAATTATAACTGTTGCTTTCTGACCTGCATACAGATTCTTCAGAAGACAAGTAAGATGATCTGGTATTCACATCTCTTTGAGGACTTGCCACGTTTTGTTGTGATCCACACAATCAAAGGCTGTACTTTAGTCAATGAAGTAGAAGTAGATTTTTTTTCTGGAACTCCCTTATTTTTTCCAGTCAGTGTTGGCAATTTGGTCTCTAGTTCTTCTGCCTCCTTGGAAACCAGCCTGTTCTTCTGGTAATTCTCAGTTTACGTATGGCTGAAGCATAGCTTGAAGAATCTTAAGTATAACCTTGCTGGTGAAATAAGCACAACTGTTAAGTAATCTGAACATTCCTTGGCATTGAACTTCTTGAGGATTGGGACATAAACTGATCTAGTTCCAAAATTTTCATCACTTCATGGCTAAACTTCTAGTGATGAGCACTTAGGTAGACTGATAAAAGACATTAAAAAGACATATCCCTAGGCCAATTAATAAAATCTTTCCAGATTGCTAAGACCTCATAAATTTGTGTTTTTTTAGTATAACCTTCTATATTTTAAGGTCATCTAAACACCAGGATTAAATGTTGTATCAGTAGGATTTCAGAGAAGAGTTAAAGTTTTTGCTATATTCACAATTCCTATGAAGATCCACCAGTGTTCTGTTTCAAACAATAGTGGGCATACAGCCTTCTCAGAACATAATCATGCCCTAATTTACAGATTTTTTCTGTAATAGAATATGAGGTTTATAGAATTACAGAATTTTTAGAACTTAAAGAAACAATAATGTTAGAGATAACAATAATGATGATGATAGATAACATTTATGTTACATTTAAAGATTTTCAAAATTCTTTACAAATATTATCGAATTTTATCCTTACAACAATCCTATGAGGTAATTGCTATTATTCTCATTTTACAGAAGAGGAAACTGAGGCAAACAGGTTAAGTTACTCGTTCACAGTCATATGTGGATTTTAACTCAGGTCTTCCTGACTCTAAGTCAAATGCTTAATCCTCTGCACTACTTAACTAATTCTAGTTTATAATATTTTTATCATTAGACATCTTCAGTTGGTATGTATCTATCTAATACCAAATTAAGCATATTTGGTGGGTTGAAATCCTGTATAAAAACTTGGTTAATGTTTAAATAGATCAATATATCCTAATTGACAAGTTCAGCCCAATTATGTCTATTTAATATAGAGGCTTCATATGGATAGTTACTTAATATGCTACTTCTTCAAGAATATATTTCATTGATGTGAGCAGATCACAACCCCTTTGCAACTAAGTAGATAGTCTTCATGAGTTGTTGCAGCCAAAAATTAACAATCCAGTAACCAGTCTTCCAACAGACACAAAATCTGTTGCTAGGGCTGAATTAAAAGATGTTTCCATTTGATGTATATCAGATACAGTACAAGTAATTTATTTTTACACTCAAAAGAAATGCTACACTAAGACTCATAACCAAATATTTGACAAAGCAGAAACTTAAAACTAGATTGAGCAACTTAAAGTATAATTTCTATTACAATTTGGAGGGAGGCTGATACTTAAAGCCCATCAGGACATAAAGCAGTTTGTAAGACTGTTAATTAAGCATTTTACATTTCACCTTGAATCTGTACTGAACAAACAACTCCCAATACGTATTTGCTAAATGGCCAGGCTAGGGTCAATTCTCATGTCACAGTGGGCTATCCTCTGTAAGAGCTTTGAAGTAATTGCTGGGAACTCTTCCCCTGCCACCATTTACCTCCAATTCAAAGGGGGTCCTGCATCTCTTAAACTCACAAATTCATCTCCCAGCCTGGACACATCTATCTCAGGGTGTTTATTTGTCTAAGATCAGGAAATAGAAAAAATAAATAATTTTTTAATAAAAATAAATTAAAATTTTTAGATAAAAATAAATTTTAAAAAAATTAAAAAGCAGCCTAAACCAAGGCTTAGGTTAGCCTAGGCTGTATGCTTTAAATGCCATGTACTCAAAGCCTTAAGGGTGTGAAGATAATAGATCACCTTTCTCCTATTCAGAAAGCAACTCAAAACAGTCCTGATGGTGACTCCTTTTCATACATTCTCTGAGTTATCTTCTATTCTAGCCCTAAAAGGAACTCTGTCATCTCAAAATATAAGTCCTTTAGCATTGAGTATCCATGTGGTCAACCAGGACCAGGAATAAGAACTATGAACTACTCCATGAGATGACCTCGTGTAGGTTAATTCAGTCTCACCACATAGAGAAGGAGAAATATCAATTACAACACTTAATTTTTTTTTTCCTTCTGTGGCTCAATTTAGCCAGCATATTGATAACAGTTAAGAATTAGTTATCTTTAAATCTGTATGATTTAATTTTTCTAGACCTTAATTATGGGTCCTAGCAACGTCAAACTATGTAGAATAGAATATAAAATTTTCATAGATGGCAAAAGACCCAGAGACAGACAATCCATTGGGCCTTTCCTTCCAAGCCTTTCTAACACAGAATGTCTTGCTAGGATTTGTGTTTACTGGCATAATCTCTGAGAATATAGTTTCGCTCCCATGCTATGATGAGGCATTGGAAAGGCATTATAAAAAGTCAAAAAAATTGGACTAAAGTTAGAAACACAGTAATCTTTCCTTAATCCGTATGCACGCTATTACAACCAAAGCTCTGCAACAGAAGGGTTTATCTATTTCCATCTTACGAGATAATGTACTGATGTGCTTTGTACAGACTGTATGCCAGCTATAATCATCATCATTGTCACCATCATCATTCCATTCTTATCTTATTCAAGGGGTTTCAGAGAGAAACATTCCTGGGACAAGTTACCATCCTGCTATTATGATTTTATGTTTAATCAATCATTACAAAGGATGAAAAATAATTTAATTTTCATAGCCGAATAAAAATATTAAAATCAAGTTTTTATCTTCTATAGGGTGCCTGTCAGCATCCTCAGTATGACAACAGCTGTAGGCAGGATGATGAGTGATAAATAACTCATCCTATTCCTGCAAGAGTTTTATTATTGTAAGATTAATGCATGTTATTCAATAAAGTGGTAGTAGCCATGCAATATATTACTTACTATAGGTTGGAAAAAATTAGCATCTAGTGGGTACTTAGAAAGACATGATCAGATGGCTACAAATATGTAGCAGAAGCTCGCTGTCCTTTATCAAGTAACAAGTTATTATCATTAAAGCAATAATATTATTATTTATCTCATCTTATCTTTTTAAATATTGTCCAGAGTAAAACTGTCCTAGGAGAAGATACTTTCCTGTTATCTTTTATATCTGATATTCTATAAATTATTATAATGGTGGATAAAGTAATTGGTGGGGGTTTATGCTTGACTAAATGTTAGGCTACAAACACCCTCTACAGGCTCACCAAAAACGGCCTTAGTGCACCTCTACTAACAAGGCAACAGGATTGTCTCGTACCTCATCCTGTTCTCATACGATTGCTCTCTCTCCTCTATCTTTTTAAATCTTTTGAGATTTTGGTTATTTAGTATGCCAACATTTATTAAAGAGGTTGTTCTTAAGGTCTTATATGATAGTGTTATGTCTAGGTAACTGTGAGCAACAAGTATTCCAGTCTGTGATAATGTTTCGGTCTCACTATGGTTTATTGGTTGAGTTCTCCAATAAAATTTTAGTACTTAAAATAAGCCTATAATTTTAATCTGGGAATTTGTTGTCTTTCAATAAAAAGATAATTAAATTCTGACATATAATTCTAAGATGATGCTTTGCTTTTTGTTGTTGTTGTTCAGTGATTCAGTCATGTGTGAGTCTTTGTGACCCCATAGAACACAGCACACTAGGTCTTTCTCTGTCCTTCATTATCTCTAGAAGTCTGTCCAAGTTCATGTATGTTGTCTGTATGACACTATCTGTCCATCTCAACCTCTGCCATCCCCTTTTCTTTTTGCCTTCAATCCTTCCTAACATCAGGATATTTTCCAGTTAAGTCCCATCTTCTCATTTTGTTGCCAAATACTTAAATTTCAGCTTCGGTATCTGATCTTCCAGTGAGCCGCCTCAATTAATTTCTTTAAGTATTAACCGATTTAATCTCCTTTCTGTCTAAGGTATTCTTAAATGTCTTTTCCAGGACTACAATTCAAAAGTATTGATTCTGTGGCACTCAGCTTTCCTTACAGTCCAGACCTCACAGCCATACATTGCTAATGAAAAAACATAACTTTTGACTATAAGGGACCTTTGTTGGCAAGGTGGTGTCTCTGCTTTATTTCATGATAGTTGTTATCAGACTTGATGCTAGTAACAGATTATTAAAATGGTGTTAAAACAAACAGTTATAAGATATAGGTTTCAACTCAGTACAAAGAATACTTTTATATCTATTTAAGCTATCCATAAATGAAATAGGCTATTCTGCTGCAGTGGACAGCATCATGCCATTTGAAGGTGGCAGCAGTAGTCTGAATGTTCAAGTATTAAAATTGTAGGGTATATACCCTACAGTGGAGGGGAGATTGCACTCTCTTTATCTCTGCCTATTGATATAGATATATAGATAAACACACAAATATACATCTATGTATATACATACAATAGAATATGTGCATATATAACATATATGTACACATGTATGCAAATATACATGTATGTGGTACATACATACATGATACTGGAAATGTGCCCCTGAGCGTATCACTTAATCCCTAAAGGCCCCCAGACAACTCTATAAGAGTAGCAAACTAATGGAACTATTGAACACATATAGTTATCCCATCAACATCACTGCAATCTGGAATATCCAGTTACAATTTTTTGATCCTCCCTTTGTACCAGAGAAAAAGTCTGAATTTTTTCTTTTTCTTTTATGGGGTGCTTATAGTACCTTATTGTAAAATTTGGGTTGATATTATACAAAACTATATATAAGGCATTTCTGAATTTCTAAACTTTTTCTGTCATCTGCTGGTCTTCACATGTCATCTGTGGTTTCTGCAAAAATCTGGCCTGCAATATATCAAAATTGTGATGGGGAAAGTTGCAATGTGGAAGGGATCATTATATTTCACCTTCACCTCTGACCTATATACTATCTGTGCAGCAACTCAAGGTCCAAAGCTTTAGGCTATCCACAGTTTGTTTTCCTGATGATCTTCATCTCCTCTGAGATGGAACTTATTAGGTTCCCTTTTATTTCCAAATGAGGAAGACAAATGTATAATTCTGCACTTAGCCTCACAATATTTCCAGGATAAAAAATGGGTATTGTTACTGTTTTTGCAAAGAAACAGTGAATTGCTGAGAGAGAAATGAGAGTTATTTTAGAAATTATTGCTTTCTTGATATATATATATATATAGATATAGATATAGATAGATAAGAGAGATAGAAAGATAGATAGATATAGATACATAGAATTTCATGAAACTAAAATTCTCTGAATCAAGTTAACCCACCAAATCATACGGAGAAGGGCAAACTAATCATATTATATGAGGATTGGTCCTTCCTACTACATAGCACCCAGAACTCAATGTGTAGTATGATGAAGGCATAGTGCAGCAACACTAACCTCACTCTCCCTTTAAACGCTATTCCTCCCAATGCAATCCAGGATTACATGAGCTTTTTTGGCTGCCATATCATATTGAGATTGCAGTCCACAAAAAAATGTCAAATTTTTATGTCTTACTTGTTTTGTACTTATAAAGCTGATTTTTTTGGAACTATGTAAGACTTTTTACCTTTATCTCTATTACATTTCATCTTATTAAGTATGTGCTAGCCTGTTAGAGTCTTTTTGTATTCTGTCTGTTTTCTAATATGTGGTTAGACACTCCTCCCATTTTTGTGTTAACAGCAAAATTTAAAAGTGGACCATCTATGCAAAAGCATATCCAAGTCACTGATAAAAAAACATTATAATACAAGTTGATAATATATGATAATTGATTATACTTATTAGGGTTCCTTTTATTTATAAATGAAGTAGACAAATCTATACTTCTGAACTTGGCCTCACAATATCTCAAAGTAACAAGACAGTTATTATTACTATTTTTGCACATAGAGACACTGAATAGCCAAGGAGGAAGTGAGAATTTAGAAGTACAAAGAACTAAAAATCTTTTATGACACAATAACTCTGAGTCTTAAGTAATGACTGTGCTCTGGCCCACTCTTCCACAGTCAGACTTGCTATGGCCCATCTATAGATATTCTAAAGGTTTAGAGGTATTTCTTCTCTAATATTTGAGCCCCAAAGAGATCTGCTCATTGCTTTTTGTATTTTTTTTTAAACTTTTTCCAATTACATGTAAAAACCATTTTTTGACATTTAAAAAAAATTTTAAATTCCAACTTTTCTCCCTCCATCCCCCTTTGTAAGATGGCATCACCTTTTATATCTAAATCATACACCCATTTTGACCTTATCTTGGTATTATGGTGTGAGATGTTGGTCTACATCTAGTTTCTGCCAGACTGCTTTCTAGTTTTCCCAACAAGTTTTGTCAAATAGTGAGTTCTTGTCCCAAGTCTTTGTGTTTATGAAACATGGTGGTCATTACCATGGTTACCTATTGCACACTGTGTACCTAATCTATTCCACTGATCTACCCCTTTATATCTTAGCCAGTACCAATTATTTTGATGATTACTGATTTATAATAAAATTTGAGATCTGCTAGGCCACCTTCTTTCACATTTGTTTTTCATTAATTCTCTTGATATTCTTGACCTTTTGCTCTTCCAGATTAATGTTGTAGTTTTTTCCTAGCTCTGTAAAATAATTTTTAGTATGTTGGTATGGCACTGAGTAAGTAAATTAACTTAGGTAGAATTGTTACTTTTATTATGCCACAAGTTTATGGGGATTATGGTTTGTAAGAGCTGCTCTTGCTATGCCATTTGTGTAAATGCCTTTGCTGAGAACCAGTTATATCTACAGGTTAATTGTGAATGACAAACACAGCAGCAGGAGCTCATGAGATACAGTTGTAGGAGTAGGCACCCACAGGATTACCCTTTAGAACCCAAGCAGCCCTTCTAAAAATTCAATCTGTAAACTGACTAGTGGGAGTTGGATTCAATAATTCTGATTTTTAGTGACTTGTTAAGGGACATGAAAGTAAATAGTAGAGTTGTGATTGAAATTTAGACAATCTCACTTCAACTCTAGAATCCTATGGTTCTGTTTTGTGTCTGTGAGTCTTGAGTCTTCTCTCTCCAACACGGCCTTAAGCTAAATGCAGGTGCACTTTACATACATGCAGGTCTTATATTTTTCTATGGCTGCTGCATGGTGCTGCCTAACTAACACCTCAAATACATGGGAAAATTAGGGTTCAAATTTAGAAGATAATGGTGATAACATGGAGAATATGTGTATGGCAACAGCAACTCATAGAGCCTGGATATCCCTGTTCGTGGGGTTCTCTGCATTTCCTCTTGGATACAGCATCTCTGCTGGATGGATAGTTTGTTCAGCTAGACTCCTAAGATCTCTACTCTTTCCCGTCAACCCAAATATTGACAGCTAGCTCCTTACAGCTATTTCCTCCTTTTGGTGACTTTCTGTATCAGTTTATGTCTGGAATGTGTCTCTGCTCCCTGATGGATCTAGTGTCTCTCTGCTGGTCAAGGAGCTCTGATTCAAAGTGACGTGGCTGATGATAGTATAGTCATGGAGGGCCTGGGAGAAGAAAAAGAAATTCCCTCCTCCCCTTTTATAGGAATCTCTTCCATAGGTAGCTTCCTAGACTATACTTTCTTCCACTCTTGAAACTTTTGGATGCAGTTGGTGTCTCCTACTCTACTGCTAGATGTCATGACCAATGTGGGGTGGGGAGAGGAGGAAAAAGTAATACCTTTTGCCACCCACCCCACCCACCAGAACCACCACCAAATATTACTTCTTCAGTGTTCCAAGCCTTGACTATTTTGAACTCCTCAAGGTTTAGCTATTTAAAACACCACAGGTATAGCCAATCTGCTTTCTCAGACAATCATATTGTTGCCCTCTTGATTCAGAGAGGTGTTTATAATTCATAACGGGATCAGGATATAGGTATATAATTGTATATACAACTATATATGCATATATACTTTTATGTGTGTGTATGTGTGTATGTATGTGTGTGTGTGTGTGTGTACATTCAGTTTAACTCCACCTTAATGCTGGGATTGCATGCTGGGTCTTCTGTAACTATATTATTAGAATTAATCAATAAACATTTACTAAGTGTCTACTATGTGCCAGGAACTGTGCCAAGTAATGAGTATACAAAAACAAAAGACAGTTCCTGCTCTCATGGAGCTCACATTCTAGTGCACATGCAAACAACTAGGTACAAGATACATTCAAGATAAAGATAGATAGATGGATGGATGGATAGATAGATAGATAGATAGATAGATAGATAGATAGATAGTCTCAGAGGGAAGGAATGAAAATTAAGGAAGACTGAAAAAGACCTCTTACACAGAAGATGGGACTTTAGCTGAGGTTTTAAGGAGGCCAAGAGGTAGAGATGAGGAGAGTGAGTGTTCCGACATGGAGGACAACCAGTGAAAATGCACAGAATCAAGAGATAGAGAGTCTTGTTCAAAGAATGGCAAGAAGCCCAATGTCACTGGATAGCAGCATATATAGAGTTTCAAGAAGACTGGAAAAGTAGAAAGGAGCTGAATTATAAAAAGCCTATCAACTGGAGGGATCATTATGTCACCTTATTTAGGAGGTAACACAAACTGAGTTTTAAAGGGAACTAATAATAACAAGAGAAAGGGCTGAGGAGTAAGGGTATTCCAAGCAAAAGAGACAACCAGTGCAAGGCATGGAGGGAAAATCTAGAATATCGTATCTGTAGAATATCAAGTAGGTCAATTCACTAGAATGTAGACTACATGAAAGGGGAGTAACATGAAATTAATCTGGAAAGATATGTTGAAACCAGATTATAAAAGGCTTTAAATGCCAAAGTGAGTTTTCATTTGATCCTAAAGGCAATATAAAGTCACTGAAGCATCTGGATCAGGGGAGAGTCATGGTCCAACCTGTGTTTTAGGAATTTGGTAGCCCAGAGAAGGTGACTTTCCCGGCATCACACACCTCAAACTGAGGCCCTCTGGGAGGGAAGCATGATTGAATGGGCATAAGAATGCTAACCTTGGAATCATAAAGAACTAAACTCAAATTCAGCTTCTGATATTTACTAGTTATGTGTTCATGGGCAAGTTACTTAGTCTCAATTTCCTCATCTGTTAAAGATTACCTATAATACGTATAGTACCAGTTTATTATGAAGGTCAAGTAAGATAACATATGCAAAACACATATGCAAACTTTTAACTAAGAGATGTCTTTTTTTTTAAATGCAGGGGCCTTTCTATTGCACTATGTTTGCTCCCTTTGTGATTCAGTATCCTCACCTGTAAAATGAGGAGTTTAGACAAATTAGAAAGAATTCTGAAACTGTCCAGCTCAAAATCTGTTATTCTGTTATCCTAAGAAAATGCATGATAATGTTCTTAACTGAATGCTCTCAATCAAAATAGATGTTATGAGGCAGCTAAGAGGCTGAGTTGATATAGTGGACTACTTGGGAGTCAGAAAGACCTGAGTTCAAATGTAGACCTCAGACACTAATTGTGTGACCCCTGCCTTCTACGTGCATCAATTTCCACATCTCTTAAATGGGGGAAAGTAATAGCAACTGCTATGTCCTTATCGTGAGGCTCAGATGAGTTAATGTATGTAAAGTACTTCACAAAGTGTTAATATAAATGCTAACTATTATTATTGTTATGGGCAGTAAAACCTATGGAGAGTTATAAAAGGTAAGAGAAATAGATATTTACTGGATTTGTTTCAGCCAGTTTCCAGAAAGAGAGGAGAACTTACTAGGTAGGAGCAAAAACAATCATTCTACTCTCCATTACACAAAACTGGTATCGCAAAGCTCTAAATTCCAGAACTCAGAGAGGTGGCACAATGGATAGAACACTGGGAGTCAGGGAGACCTAAATGCAAGTCCAGCCTTAGACATTTATGAGCCATGTAAATGTTTGCTAAGCCCTTCTCAGGGCTATTCATCCATCTTTGTTGTCTACCTGTCATCCTCACTCTCACTTGTGGCTCCAAGAAGCCATAGCATGCACAGTAGCCACACCCCAGTAAAACTGTCTCGGCAGGTGAGCTAAATCAGGTTGATGGTAACCAACAGGCGTCACTCAAACCCTCTGATGAGTTAGGGGAATGTCTACCCCAAATATGTGAAAACTTCCCCTGGCGGAACAGGTAGATGAGAACAATTTGTTCCAATAGCCATGAAGGTAACTGAAGCAGGCATTGCAGAGTGCTCATACCTTGGTCAGACATCAAAGATGCCAAGGTCATCCACTGCATTCCAAGATATCACCAGTTGTCTTGACTTTCGTCTTGCCACTCGACTTTGATGACTCTGGAAGAGAAAATGAGGCTAACAATTTTGTACAACTCTGCCTCACTTAAAACTAATTCACGTGAAATGACCCTTCTGTGTCATTGGTCTTCTTTGAAAATGAATATGAACAACAGTGTGAACCTAGCAAGTCAATTAACCTCTGTTTCTTCACCTGTAAAATGGAGATAAAAAAAGCACCTACCTCCTAGGGCTGTCTTGAGAACAAAATGAGATGATATCTGTAAAGTGCTTCACAAACCTTAAAACACTATATAAGTGCTGGTCATCCTTCCTGTATATACCTACTATTTTCTTCTTAATCTGTTTAATAGCTACCAATAAATTTTTTTTTCAACTTTCCCTGCCCTCCAGGTGGTTGGATGATTCAATCATTGAAGAAATCACACCCAAGTTGATTGAGAATCGGCCCAACACTTATACATATACCAAGGCCTTGGGAGAGATGGTGGTGCATCAAGAACGCGGGAATTTAAATGTTGCCATCATAAGACCATCCATCGTTGGAGCTAGCTGGCAGGAGCCTTTTCCAGTAAGCCTACCTACTTCTTTGGCTTCCTAGTTTTGCTTCCTGATGCTTTCAGACTCATTTTGATTTGAAAGCTTTCTTTCCTTCTTGGGGTATAATCCCAAGAAACTTAATGAGATGGACTTTTGATGTCCTGAACACTGATCCAGTTGAAGCAAAATCCTAATGGATGGATATTGGAATTCTTGCCTGGGGATCCCCTGGGAAGGGCACTCCCAATAGTGACAATGGCCTTAGCTGGGGTGAGTTTAAATGAACTCTCCATATTATTCCTTCCCCGGTCTCAAGAAGCTACTGGATTCTCATTGTCCACGATAGCAACGGGGATTTCCTGTGTCACTAACCTCAAATTCTAGGGAATAAAGAGGTGCTATGAGTGAAAAAAAGAAAACACAGAACTAGTTTGTGCATTAGATTGGGAATACTGATACCTGGCATAGTCCTCTATACCTTTCAAGATATGATCCTATGTTCTCATTCTATGGTTACTACAACTTATAAGGTTTCATGTCTCAAGAAACTAAGACAAAGAAAAAGATTAGTTGATTTGTCCAAGGCCCACACAGCTAGTTAGTGGGAAAGCTACAACAAGGATCCAGGTTTCTATCCATGTCCTGGTTCTCTATTCTTCTCACTAGCCAAATTGTCTGTCTCAGATCCAGTATGGACTCCACAGGACCACTGCTCACAGGAATTGACTGATAAAGCAGTCCTGAGTAACTCCAAGGTCACTACCTAGAACTGGACCAGTTTCAAGAATGTAGCAATTTTAATAATCAATTTATGACTTTTAGCTTCATTCCCATATTACAGTGTGGGACATCTCAATGTAGAAGCAATAGTTTAAGTGAAAGAAGTGTGGTTTATTTACCTCTTTTGAGTTTCAAAAGAAAGTTTCCATGACCTACAGGGGTGGGTTTTGCTTTGAGATGTTGGAAAAAACACATCTTTAAAAAGTGTGTGTGTGTGTGTGTGTGTGTGTGTGTGTAGAATGCACATAAAAGAGCAAGTAACTTGTAGTCTTCTATTGATCTAAAGACTAAGAACAATGGTGTCACATCATATGGCATTTAACTTAGGTGAATTTATCCATATGGGCTGGAAGAATAAAAAGAGCAGAGAAAGTGTGCCCTGCCATTCCTCCCAATGAATGTAGGCCCTGAAGTGAGCAGGTTAGGAGAAAATGTCTGCTGCTCCTTGAGTTGGTCTCAGTTCCTCCACAACTTCCATAGGGCAGGCATCTTTCAGGACCTAGTGTGACTCTAGATTCTCCTATTCATAATATCTAGTTTTTGGGTTTTTTTTGGTTTGGTTTGGTTTTTCATTTAGCTTACGCTGATAAAAGTAAAAAGGGTAAAGTCTCAAGGGGCTTTCCAAGCTTTCTTGGTCAGCTAAAAGTTCCTTGGTGTGTTTCCCTTTGACTTCCCTGTGTCCTCTCTTGCTTCGTGGTGAAACAGGAAGAAGAAACCTTTATGTGATGGGGTATTAGTCACTTTATAATATAGTATATATACTTGTGTGTGACAATGCCCTTTGATAGTGTTTTCCCCCAATCATAAATTTTCCTGCCAACCAAGTATTCACCTGTTTTTGTTTTCTTCCTTTTGATTGGAAGTCCTAGTTTAGCTCTGTCTTCTGATCAATAGCTTAGCTGGGTGTAAATAAAATTCATGATAAATTGTTTCCATAATAATCATCCTGGATCCTTCAGTTATGGTGCAGAGTTATGATGCCCTCCTTTAAATCTACCCTGTTCCCTTTCTAGCTATAGTTGTTTAAAAATACTATACTCTATTTTATGGGGAATAAATGGATTATGAAGGATAATTTTGACTAAAAAAGCCTTTAGTACTAAATCCCCATAAAATGCTTCTATACAGCTTAAGACAAATTTTCTCTCTACTGCCCTCAAGTGCCTATATTAAAATTACATCCTTTGCAATTCAGTTCTAGCAAATTTTTTTAACTCTCTGGCTTGGTAGGAACTGACAAAGCTAGTGCATGCCTTGAAGTTGCTTACGTTTTCAGAAAAACAAAAATCTCATATACCATGCTCTGTGTAAAGTGCAGAAATTTCTTTTTCAGGGTTGGGTGGATAACTTAAATGGACCAAGTGGACTCATTATTGCGGTATGTATGAGGGTGAAACAATTCTCTAATATCTCTGAGATTTAAGCAGGAGTAATAGTAGTAGTACATATATATGTGTGTATGTATATATGTATATATACTATATTTAATATGTCTATGTAGAGAGAATATATATATATATATATATACTAAATATAAGATATATAAATATATACTATGAAAGCAGGGTTCATGTATATCAGCAGTTCTCAACCTGTGGGTCGTGACCCCTTTGGGGATCGAACAACCCTTTCACAGGGGTCGCCTGAGACACCACTCCTCTATCCGTCTCCAGGCAGGTCCACCCATATACAGATATGCCCAGATATGCCCACATAAGGGTCATGGCATTAGGAAGGCTGAGAACCACTGATGTATATACACACATATAATATATATAAATCTGTTCCAACCAATGTTAGTGAAATATATATGTGTATGTATATATATATATTCATATATACAATATGTAATGTATATTCAATACACAATATGTAATATGTATACAAATAATGTGTATATAATATATACATAAATACATTATATGTGTATATACAGATACTTGTGTGTAATAACACATATACACATACATGTGTGTTTGCATATACATGTTATTTACACAATATTATACACTAATATTATTTCACTAATATTGTCGTAAGTAAAAAGTTACCACAACCAAACGTAGTAGCCTCTGAAGTAGTATGTTTCCAGATTCAGACCTTGATACTTTTGTACTCATTCCTGGTTTTGAACTTTCCAAAGAGCAACTATTATCACCTAGAAGGGTGGCAGGACGGCCAGAAATACTAACATGAATCCTATTGTTTCATATGTCTGTCTATTTTTACCCATTCTTTGTTTTAAAACTATTTTAGAGAGAAGCAATATGGTGTGTTTTTATCATTTTGTGTTTGAAAACAATTTATTTTACGGAGACGCAATACAGGATATTGATTCTCTCCAGTTACAAAAGATGTTTTTCTCAAGTCAGGTTTAAAACACTTTAAATTCAACAACTGTTCACTAAATAAATTCAGTTGAGTAAAAAGTTCCAAATACCCAGTGGCATAAGTAGAAATGAAGAAAACAGAATGCCAGGATCTCCCAGACTCCCTTCCAGACGAATCACCAGGGGTCTGAGAATGAACGTTTTTCACCCCCACTGTTTCTAGGAACACTTTCAGTCATCTCCTTGGCCCGTGTGGTGTCTGTCATCAGGCAGCAGGCCCTAATGCATTTCAATTTAAATTCAGTTAAAGTCTAACAAGTGTTTACAAGTACCTACTACAGTAATAAAAATAACTCACATCTGTCGAACGCTCTAAATTTTATAAGGGCTTTCCTCAATAATCTGATGAAATAGTATAGTTATTAATAACTCCATTTTACAGAGGAGAAAAATGAAGCTTGTAGTGATTGCTTGTGAAGAATCATGTGGCTCCTGAATAAGTGTGCAGCAGAGAGAGCCCTGGGTCTGCAGTCAGGAACACTCCTCTTCATGAGTTCAAATCTGGCCTCAGACACTCACTAGCTATTAGACCTTGTTCACCTTAGTTCCCTCATCTATAAAATGAGCTAGAGAAGGAAATGGCAAACTCCTGCAGTATCTTTACCAAGAAAACTCCAAATGCAGTCACAAAGAGTTGGACACAACTGAAAAGTGACAAACAAGTGATTAAGTGCCTGAGCCAGGATTGAACCCAGGTGTCCCAACTCTCAGTTGTACTGAGAGTCCAACTTTCTTCTACTACACCACATTATTTTTCATGCAAAGTGATCAACACTGTACTAGTCACAGTGAGAATGCAAAGCCAATACATTACATGATCCCTACCTTCAAAGAATTAAAAATCTTTTTGAGGAGAAATGGGTCATGGAATAATATAAGATAAAATGTAATTAATCAATAAGCATATATTAAACAGCAGTGTATTCCAGGCAGTATATTAGGAATCAGTGAAATATTTTTTACTTGCAAGGATCTTATACTATAATGGGGAAGACAACAAAGACATATAAGCATATCCAAAATAAATATAAAGAAAACAAATACAAATAAATACAGGGTAATTAAGTACAAGTCATTTGGGGAGGGAGGAAACTTAGCAGCTGAGGAGACCGGGAAAGACTTTAGGTAGAAACTTGAGTTGAAACTTAAGGGAAGAAAGGGATTCCAAGACAGAGGTGAGGTGTCGCCCAAGCATCTGGGACAACCAGTGCAAAGGCACAGAGATTGGAGGAGTATCGTGTCTGAGGAACAGGGAGGAGACTAGTCTGGCCTCACAGAACGAGAGAGGGGTACAATGAAGCTGAAAAGAGAGTCTGGAGTCAGGTTATGAAGGGCTTTATAAGAAAAACATGCGAGTTTGTATTTTCTCCTGTGGGCAACAGAGAGGCACTAGAATTAACTGAGTACAGAAGTAACAAGTAACTCAGAGGTACACTTAAGGAAAATCAGTTTGGCAGCACTGTGTAGAATGGACCAGAATGGTGAGACACCAGGCATGGAGACCAAACAGGAGGCTGTAGTAATACAGGCAAGAGGTGATGAGGTGGTAGCTCTATATGTCCAGAAAATGGGCCAGATGCCAGAATATGATGAAGGTGGAAACAGCAAGGTTTAGCAACTGATTGGGTTGAGAGAGAAAGAGGAGTCAAAGATAATATTAAGGTTAAAAACTTTGGAGACTGGAAGAATTATGGTACTTTTGACAAAAATAGCCAAGATTGGAGGAGGGATAAATTTTTGAGGGGAGGGGGAATAATGAATTCAGTTTGGGATAGGCTAAGTTTGAAAAATCTCTAGCCCACACAAATCTGACAATAAGAGACGTGGGAAGTAGAGAGACCAATGTAGCCTAAAAGCTCTTAGCTTTATGGACAAGATGAGTCTTGAGACGGACTGAAAGATGAATAACAAGATGAGTCTTGAGACGGACTGAAAGACGGATAAAATGTAGAGGTCAGGGCCAGCATTCCAGGTACGGAGAACCACATCAGTGCTTAGCACCTCTAGAAGAGGGTTCACATTAGGCAGCAGCAGAAGACAGGGTTAGATAGATGCTAGACTAGAGAAAGTCCTGAAATCTAAGACAATAACACTATGCCCTTCTATAACACCTTAAAGTCTGAGAAACACTTTACATATATCATTTCATTTCAGGCTCATGAAAATGCAGTGAAGTCAATGGATGGGTGTGTTGTTTTCTTGGGTTTTTTTTTTTAACTGGACCTCTGATTTTATTGGCATATGGAATTTCCAGTGAGAAAATACACTCTATCAATGCATATTGATACCTTCTCTGCAAATTATAGTATTAGGGAGCTAATCAAAAGCAGTGGGAAGTTAAATGACTTGCCTGGGATCAGACAGTCAGTGTTCTGAACCCGGGTCTTCTAGACACCACATGGCCACTGGGGACGTTATGGTCCCCATTTTATAGATGAGGAAATAGCTTCATTGATACTGCCCATAGCACGGCTAATAAGTGCCAAGGGCAGGATTTGAACCCGGGTTTTCCTCACTCAAAGTCCATAAATCTGTCAAGTATTCTATACTGGATGAAGAGTTTAGATTTGAACTGATAAGCAAAGGGAAGCTAATCAGTGCCTACAAGTACCAAAGAATATTCAAGTGAGACTTTAAAAATTGAATGTATGGCTATTTCAGCCATTGTACTGACTGAAAATCTGACTTTAATTATGTTCTCGTCCATTGTTCAGGCTGGAAAAGGGTTTCTACGGGCCATAAGGGCCACTCCAGAAGCTGTGGCAGATGTGGTCCCAGTGGATCTAGTCATTAACCTCACCCTGGCAGTAGGGTGGTACACTGCAGTTCACAGGTATGCATGTGCTTCTGGTAATGCTGGTGATAAGGAATATTAACGTGCTGGGTGCATTTTAAAACAAAGGAGATTTTCTAATAGAAGATCTCAGATCTGAGAAATGGTGTCTATTAGGCCTGTCTTATTTTTAAAGGACTGAGTACAGTATTATATGTACTAGGGTGCTTTATAAAGGCTTTACTAACATGGTCATGAAATATTTAAGCTTTCCAACAAATCCTGTGGTTACTGCTGGTTACTGTTTTACTTTTGTCAGGTACAGAGTAGTAAGAGAGCTTTGTTAGTGCTCTTAGATTATTTCAGTAAAATAGATAAGCCCACAAAAATTAGTATTTCTATATATGATATAAACTCATGTTTATATAATTCTTTATATTTTTACAAAGTGCTTTTTTCTCCTGTAAGGTAAGTAGGATTATCCTAACTATATTAGTTAATATTTATTATAAAAATTTAATTACAACTTAATTTATTATTACCTCATATACTTAATTTAATTAATTTTATCCCCATTTTAAAGATAAGAAAACTGAGGCTCTGAGAGAGGTTAAGTGATTTGTATAAGGCCACAAAGCTATTAAGCACAGATGCAGAAGCTAAAAAATTAAACCATATGACTCTATGCACTTGCACTATGACTAGGATTCTCAAAAGGATCTTCCCTTCTTAAAGGGAAGTAAAGATGTGAGGGCAGAATGGGGCATTTCAAAAAATAGCTTGACAGTAGAACAATGTTAAAAGTTCTTAGTAGCATGTATAGGGAACTTTGCTCCTGGAATGTATTTATTATTTGTCTAGCTGGCTCTAAGGAGCCAATCATCCTTAAGTATTTACTTTGTGCCAGGTACTATGTTAAGCACTGGGGACACAAAAATAGGCAAAAAATAAGTTCCTACCCTTAAGGAGCTCACAATGTAATAGGGGAGAGAAGATACAAATAAATACATACAAAGCAAGCTATGTATAAGATCAATTAAGAAATCATTAACAGAGAGAAAATACTTGAATTAAGATGGTTTTGGGAAGCTCTAGAAGGTGGGATTTTAGTTGGGAGTTAAAGGAAAGAAGAGAGATCAACAGTCAGAGTGGAGGAGAAGAGTGTTCCAAGCATGGGGGACAGCCAGAAACAAATGGAGTGCCTTGTTCTTGAAATAGGCAGGTGGGCCAGTGTCACTGAGCTGACAAGTAAGTTGGGGAATAAAGTGTAAAAACAATGGAAAGGAAGGAGGAGGCTAGGTTATGGAGGGCTTTGAATGCCAAATGGAGCATTTTATTTTGCTCCTGGAGCTGTAGGAAGCCACTGGAGTTTACTGGGGAGGAAAAGGAATGTAGGGGCAAGGGGAAGTGGATTGACATGATCAGACCAATAAAATCACTTCAGTGGCTGAATATAGGATGAACTGGAGTGGAAAAACTTGAGAGCCACTAGCAGGCTATTGCAATAATCAAAGTATAAAGTGATAAGGGCTTGTACTAGAGTGGTGGCAGTGTCAAAGCAGAGAAGGAAGCATGTTCCTATTTCAGAGATCCTGTAAAAGATTAAATCAACAGGACTTGGTAATAGATTAGATATGGGAAATATGGGTGGAGGTAGTAGTGAAAGATAGTGAGGAATCTAGGACGACTCCTAGATTGTAAGCCTGAGGAGAATGGTGCTGCCTTCTACACTATTAGGAAAGGTAGGAGTGGAAGAGGATTTAGAGAGAAAGATAATGAGTTCAGTTTTGGACATATTGAGTCCAAATATTGTTCAGTTGTTGTTTTTTTTCAGTTTTGTCCAATTCATGACACCATTTGGGGTTTTCTTGGCAAAGATGTTCATTTGCTATTTCCTTCTCCAGTTCATTTGACAGATAAGGAAACTGAGGAAAAGAGGGTTAAGTGACTTACCCAGGGTCACACAGCTAGTGTCTGATGTGAATTTGAACTCAGGAAGAGGAGTCTTCCTGACTCCGGACCCAGAACTCTATCCACTTAGCTGCTCAAGTCAAATGCCAAACAGTATTTTGTATTTGGTCTTAGAGGCAATAAGAAGCCAGTGCAGTTTATTGAGTAAAGTAGCAGAGTATGTGTGTGGCATTGTGGAATTTGTGTTTTAGGAAAACCACTTCAGAGGCTGACTAGAGCATGGACTGGAATGGTGAGAGTTGAGGCAGGGTCCACCAGCAGACGTTTACAATAACCCAGGCATGAGATTAGAATGGTGGCAGTCAGAGGAGAGACCTATCAAAAAGGTGAAACAGACTAGAAATAACTTGGATATGGGAGTGGGATATGGATACAGTGAGCAATCTAGGATGACTCCTCAGCTGTGAGCCTAAGGGACTGAGAGAATGGTGTTGCCTAATAGGGAAGGTGAAGGGTGCAGGCTAGGGTTTAGGGCTCTGTTTTGGACATAGTGAGTTCCAATTAGAGATGTCTGAATGACAAGTGGAGATATGATATTGAAGGTCAAACAGAGAGTTTGGGGCAGGATACGTCAATTTGAGAATCATGAGCAGAGAGATGGAAGTTAAATCCATGTGAGCTGATGAGATTACCAAATGAAGTAGAGTAGGAGAAGAGAAGAGGGCACTGGAATAAACCCCTGAGGGATACCTACTGTTAGAGAGTAATCTGGAAGAGTACCCAGCAAAGGAGACAGAGGAGTAGTGAAATAGGCAGGAAAAGAACCAGTGAGAGTGCTGTCCCAAAACCCTAGAAAGAAGACAGTATCAAGAAGAGAGTGATCAAATGTCAAAGGCTGCAAAGAGGTCAAGGAGAATGAGATTTGAAAAAATGTCATTAAATTCCGCAATTTAGAGATTATTAGTAATTTTAGAGAAAGCAATTTCAGCAGAATGATGTCAGAAGTTGAATTAAAAGGAGTTAAGAAGAGAGTGAAAGGAAAGAAAGTAGAAGCACCTATTATAGACAGCCTTTTCAAGTTTAGCTACAAAGAGCAGAAGAGATAAGATGATAGTTAGCTAGGATAGAAGGATCAAGTGAAGGCTTTTTCAGGATAGGGGAAACATGAGCATGTTTGTAGTCAGTAGAAAATGAACCAGTAAAGAGAGAGAGATTGAAAAGAAGTGAAAGAGTCCTAAAGGATAACAGAGGGGGCAATCTTTTGGAGGAGACAGGATGGAATGGGATCACCTGAAAAAATAGAAGGCTTTGCCTCATTAAGTAAGGCCACTTCATCATGTGAGACAGGGTTGAAGAAGAAGAAAATGGCATAAAACATCAGAGTGATAGAATATGAGGAAAATGGGTAAATGGAGTTCATGGCATATAGCCTCAATTTTTTTTTTCTTTTGGTAATTTTACAGTAGTAAGTAAAATGTCATTTACACATGGAAAATCAAATGTTTAGATGTTTTCCAAACCAGCATGCCTTAATTACGTTCAGGAAAAAACACTGCCTAATTGTTTACTTTGCTTTTTATGTCCAAGAGATACCTGTAACCTATGGAAGAGTTTTCATCTCCATAGTATATCTTGCATCACTATAAACTTGATATGAATAAATACTGCCCATCTGTTTGAACCACAAACATCCCATAGAGGAGAAAATGTGAATGGTCCTGGCTTGCAAAGGAAACCCTAAGGCACTGAAAACCATTGCCTGTCATTAACAACCACTTTCCCCTGAGACATGATTTTGGTTTCTCCTCTACAATGCTGTACTTATCTAATTTTCCTCTTATTTTTCAGACCAAAATCAATTTTAATCTATCACTGCACAAGTGGAAATCTCAATCCTTGCTTTTGGACAGACCTGGGTAAGTTTTCTGGAATAGCAACTATGTATGTGAATTGCTTGGGACAAGCAAAAATTTCAATATACTTTCATTTTTGTCAAAGCAGTGATATGTGTGCTTTTATTCATACTAGACTGACTTAGAACTCCTGACCCTGACCAGATGAAACTGGATTGAGCTGGTTTCCCCTCTTTTCTCAATCAGTTGAATGCTGTACTTTGTGTCATATGCATGTGTTTCATTATTCTTTAGTTGTGTTTTTAATTTTGGGTCTTTAAGAATGGATATTACTACAAGGAAATGTGTGAAAAGTAAAACAAATATTTGAAGAGAACAATTTAATGACAGTTAAAAATTGGTATTGCAGGATTAGGGTGACCATGGCTGGAAATATATACATCACAAAGTTATCTACACAGACATACTAATAAGACTCTTGGGAACTTATAAGTTCCAACAAGAGAGAGTAGAAAGAAGAGAGCCAAGGGTACAACAAACAGAGGACAGCATTTAAGAATGATGATCTGAAAAGGTCATCAGAAGAAATTGAGAAGGAGCAGTGTATCAGCAAGCACCCTAGCATACCTAGGGCGGCTACTAGCACAGGTTCTTAGATCTGCTTTTCTAAAGGAAAGCAACTCAAAATGGGTTAACAATCTTACTTTAATCAATCA
>CM053585.1:368377918-368420894 GCA_028646515.1 Pseudochirops corinnae
AGAGAATAGATTGGGGGAGGGGTTATACAATGGGATGGCTGTTTTGGGGTGGTGGATAGGGGAAAGATGGGGAGAAAATTTGTAACTCAAAATCTCGTGGAAATGGATGATGTAAACTAAAATTAATTTTAAAAAATAATTTAAAAAAACACCGATTCACTTCTTAAAAAAAAAAAAAAGTAATTGTGGGAGCAAACAATTGGAATCTAAGAGGGTGCTCACTGACTGGAGAATAGCCCAGCTCTTTGAACCAGTTACACTAACCTCCTTGCTGTTCTTCAAATAAGATACTACATTTCCCAACTCTGAACACTTTCTTGGATGTGCTCCATGCCTGCATAGGTCTCTCTCCCATCTTTACCTCATGGCTTCCAAGCCTCAGCTAAAATCCCATTTTCAGTAGGAAGCCTTTCCCTTAATTCTAGTGTCTTCTCTTTACTGATTATTATTGGTTCTGCATATAGCTTATTTCTATCTATTGTTTGGAAGCAGACTCCTTCAGTAAATTGTGAACTCATCAATGACTGTTTTTTGCTCTTCTTGTATCCCAAGTGCTTAACACAGTGATTGGCACACAATATCTTTGTAATAAATTATTGCAGAACTGAATAGTAACCTATTATTCTATCATTGAGACTCTAGGAATAGATTAGATCATTAGAATATAAGAAATTGAAATTATAGCTCAATGTGTTAATCTGGATAACATAATAACATTCCCCTCAAATTTGTTTTAGAATTAAAATTTTATTAGCAAGGACCACATTCTGAATATTAAAACAGAATTCTCAGAATTTGCTGATTGCCACTTCAGTTTGTCCTCAGTGGCAGTAACAAGTAGACCTAGGAATAAAGATTGCTTTCTCTTTAAAGTCAGTATACAAAGTAAATTTCTCTCTATAACCCATGATGGAAATGACCCATTTTTGTCTTTTTTTAAGGTGGGGGAAGGGTTGGGTTCAGCACATTTTTGGATATTAATTTTTGTCATCAACTAAGAAAAAATTCTTACTGTTTTCTTAAAGAGGGAATTCATCATTTAAAAGTGCAATAAGTATTATTATTTGCTTTCACTTTAGTGATACTTCATGAATTCCAACAAATTTGGTGTTGTATTACCATAATAGACCTTAACAATTGCTTTCTCTGTCTACTCTTTTCCAGGAGTCCAGGTCTTAGCTACTTTTGAAAAAGCTCCCCTTGAAAAAGCCTTTAGGAGGCCAAATGCTGACTTCACAACCAACAGCGTCTCAACTTATTTCTGGAATACTCTTACTCACATGGCTCCAGCAGTGATGTATGACTTTTATCTTCGCCTCACAGGAAGAAAGCCCAGGTGAGAAGATAAACTACTCTGGAAAAAATGTCATTGAGTGTTGAATGCTGAGGAAACTAATTCATGCTGAATGAGATTAGAACACTTTGAAAGCACTCTTAAAATATGAATGAAGCAATCAGAGAATATGATATAGCGGAAAGAATACTGAATTTGGAACACATGGACTTGGGTTTGACTACAGGCTATGAAACATAATTAGCTAGGCAGGTCATTCCAACTCTTCCAGTTTCAGTCTTCTCATCTATAAAGGGGATTGTGGCATCTGCCCTACCTTCACATAGACTGTGAAGATCAAAAGAGGATTCCTTTGAAGTATATGAAGATTGTCATAAAAGTACAAAATATTATACAAAAGCAAAGTTATACTAATGTAATTATCATCTTTATGCTACCAGAAGTAAAGGGCTTAAATAGTGTTGCCACTTATGCTGGACCCTTTCTGAAGGATCTTTCTCTGCCTATGACACATGATTTAGGTATTGATGGATTAGAATGAATATAAATAGCAACTGTTTTCTGTTCTGGCCAGAAACTCTGAGTGTCTTCCCCATCTGTAGGATGGTAAATTGTGCCACCTTTTGTCTCAATTGTTACCTAACCATTAAGTCAATAAATGGGCATAGCCTCAGACAAACTGAGACCTAGGAAAGACCTTAATTCAGAAAAGGGCAAGGTCATCCAGTGCATCCTGGGACATCACCAATCATTTTCCTCTATCTTGCCACTGAAGTCCAATGACCTAGATGAGAGGGCAAGGCTGATGACACTGCATGCCTCTGCCTCACTCAAGTCAAATTCATGCTCAAGTCAGGATATCATGCTTCTGATGTCATTGGTCCTCTTCAAGAGCAAAGGATGAACAACAATTCAGCTACTATACTAGCTCACTTCCTCAAACACAGCACTCCATATCCCATCTCTGTGCCTTTTCACTGGCTATTCCTTACATGTGGAATGTTCTTCTGCCTGACTTCTTCCTCCTGGTTTCCTTTTAGACTCAGGTCAAAGTCTACCTCCTACAGAAAGTCTCTCCTGGTGTTCCCCTTATCTTCAGTCATTCAATAAACTTATCTAGTGCCTACTATGCACCCAGCACTGTGCTAAGCATTGAGGACACAATAGTGGGCAAAAGTCAGTTCCTATCTGTAATGCCATGCATGAGCAGCTTTCCAGAAGAACTGCTACTGTGAACATCTTTTAAGGCTCTGATTACACAGTAGAGTGAACACTCTATTTATTCCATAACAAATCAAAGCAAAACACTCACAGAAAATCAAGGTAGAGCATTCACAATATTACAACTTATCACAGAAAATCACAATATAGTATTCACAATAGCTTATCATTAAAATGGCCACATAGTTTCCACCATAGTGGCCACAAAGTTTTGAACAAAGAACAATCATCTAGTATCCCTAAGGAGGTTTGCCTCCTTACTCAGTCATTCAGTCATCTCAGAGTACAATAGTCAAAGTCTTGCAATTAAGTTAACTCAATCAGCCACTTATTCAGCAATTAATTATTAAGTATCATTAATCACTAAGTACAATCATTAGAAAATACATAGACCCTCCACCCCTAGGTCACTAGTAAATTTACAATTCTTCAGTCAGTATACAGTATCCAAGTAAAGTCTTCTTTCAGCTTGACTTGGATGAAGTTTATTTTGCCGGATGAAGATCCAGCAAAATAAACTAAGGAATGATCTGATAAGTAGAAAGAGAACCAAGAGAGGGGTGCTATCCAGAAATCTAGAGAGAAGAGTTTCAAAGAGAAAAGAATGATCAACAGTGCCAAAGACTGTAGAGTTCAAGAAGAATGAGGACTGAGAAAAGGTCACTGGATTTTACAACCAAAAGTTCTCTAGTAACTTTGGAGGAAAAAATTCAGAGGAATGATAAGCTTATAAGTCAGAATGTAAGGGGTTAAGAAGACTAATAGGAAAGAAAGTGGAAGTACCTATTGTAGATGACCTTTTCAAGGAGTTTGACCACAAAGGCAGAAGAAATAAAGGATAATAATCAGCAGGAATGAAAAGATCAAGTGAGGGGTTTTTTTGAGTATGGAGGAGACATGGACATATTTTTAGGCAGTAGGAAATGAGCCAGGAAACCAGGGGAGATTGAAATAGTAACAGTGAGGGTGACGGAAAGGGGCAGTCCATCAGAGGAGATGGGAAGAAATGGAACCATTTCAGGAGGAGTGGATCTTAGTAAAGAGTAAAACAACCCCCCTCCTCTTATCTCCTCCAACTCCACCCTCCTTTTCTCCTCTTCCTTCTCTACTTCCCTCCTCTCCCTCCTCTCTCCCCCACATTCCCACTTTTCCCTCCATTCTTTCTCCTTCCTCCCTTCCTCAGCCTAGACAATGCCATGGTGGAGAAGGCTGAAGAGCCTGCCAAGCTGTACATCACAGGGCTGTGCCAGGACACGTTCCAAAATGGCCACGTACATTACAGGAGAGCTGACAGCCACCAGTGAAGAATTCTGGAAAATATGAACAAACTGACTAGCTTGAAGTATATAGAAATGAAAGATATTGCAATAAACATAAGTAGAAACCTAAAGAACTTAAACCGGAAATAAGCAGCAATTCAGTCTTATCTGGATCAGATCACTTTAACTGAGGAGCAAGCAGAAGCTCTTGAGCAAACAGATTACAAGTTGGATGCATATTCAAAGAAACTAAAAGCAAAGTACAAGAAGTCAGAGAGGTGATGAAAGAACTTTTTAGCACAAAGACTTTAACTACAAGAACACTTTATAAGAGCTGAAATAAGTGAGATGAAATTTATCACTAGGCTTCACTTCCAAAAAGGGAAGCAGTGCTGCTGATCCAAGGAGAATTACAGCTCCCACCTTTCGTCAGATGTGTAACTCTGGTCACCCACTGATGTTTTCCTAAACCTGTACCCCTTGGAATCTTATCTTATCTTGCACTTCATTGTGTGCTCTGGACCAAGGCTCAGCAATCAGGATCAACCCCATCTAGAGCAGACATAGATAAGAGGCCCTTGTCTCCCTGTCTCCTGTTTTCTTCCCTTTCCCCTAAGGCCCTTGTCTCCCTGTCTCCTATCTTCTTCCCTTTCCCCACCCCCTACATATCCTGTTCTTGAACTTAAATAATAAATGATGACTTATGACACCCCCCCCCCAAAAAAAAAGAGTAAAGCAACCTCTTTGTGTGAAACAGGTAGAGGAGATAATGGCAGTAAAGAGCTGAGTGATATGAGGAAGAGGGAAGAAGAGGGAGCTCCCAGCAAATGGTCTCATTTTTTCCTGTAAAATAAGAAAGGTTCTCAGTTGGGGGAGGGAGGAGAAAAGGAGGGGAGTCCATAGGAAGTTTGAGGAAAGATGAAAAGGTTTGGCAGAACCACTGTAAAGAGTGGGATAGAGAGTTGATAAGGGAGGTGCAGAAGGATCACCTAGTAACAGTAAGGACCTAGTTGAGGTTGTACAACATAAATTTATAGTGGACCCAGTCAGAACAGATAGGTGATTTTGTCCACCTGTGTTCAGCTGCATTTGCACTGAAGTCAAAGTGGTAGATGGTAAGAGTCACCATTCAAGGCTGAAGTTTGGCAGGGCAAATCAGTGATATGATAAGAGGACCAGGGCCTCAAGAGAGTAGTATAGAATTGAATTAGTTCATCAAGAGGTCAAGAGAGGGAAAAGAGGAGGCTCTAGCTAGTGCAGAGAGAAGAGTTGAAAGAGAACTGAAGAACTCACAAACTGGAAATCAGAGTGAATTGCCAGTACTTTCTTTCTGAGATTATTTTCCATATACACTGTATATGTCTTGTCCACACAATTTCTTGTATGTCATCTCTCCCATTAGAATGTGAGTTCCCTGTGGGGAGAAACCATTTTTGGCTTTCTTCATATTTCTCGGGCTCAACAGTGCTTGGCACATATTAAGGGCTTAATAAATACTCACTGACTAATTGATAATGGGATTTATCTGTAATAACTTTTACTATGATTATTCAAGTTGCCTTGAAGAAATATTATTTTGAATTCTCATAACTGCCAAATTATGCCAAATGTCTGTGCCTCCTCAGTATCATTTGCTTGGTACTTCAACTGTGATTAATGCAGCAAAATTGGTCTGACACCAGTAAAGGAATAGAAAAAGACCTTATATTTTAATACCCTATTATAAGAGCTGGTTTACTTAGACTCCATGAATACTAAATGAAGTTGTGACTCCTACAAGTTGTGATTCCATAAATCCTATCCCTTTTTTGATGTTATAAGGAGTCTGGATAGATAATAGAGAAATCTCATCTTTTCCAATTAAAATTCAAGAATGTATTGTGTGTATATACATATATGTACATAAGTATATGTGTCTATATGTGTTTTTGTATATTTAGTAAAGATAAAAAGGTATGTTGGGTCTGCTACTCAAAGAACTGAATAATGGAAATGAATGAAGAACAAAAAAGAAATGGGGGCTTTAAGAAAATTGAAAATATAATTAACATTTAAAGGTTTATTCCAGTTCCTTCAGCTAATGGAGAATAACTGTAGAAATAAGAATAAGAGTTTTCACAGAAATCCCTAAATATTCGTGAGAATATATTGTCCATGGTAATTTTAGTGTTTTCTTAAAAATAACTTGTTTCTCACAGCGTTGGTTGTCAACTAGAAATATTTCACAGAAAAGTTGAAAACAAATAAGCCAGTATACAAGGTACCATTTAATTTATTTCTGTTTGATCTCTTCTTCAGAATGGCAAAACTCATGAATCGCATGTTGAAAACCATTTCCATGTTGGACTATTTCATCAATCGCAGTTGGGAATGGAGTACATACAATACTGAAATGTTAATGTCTCAACTGAGTAACGAAGACCAGAAAGTAAGTATTATGTTAAATTTAAAACCTCTTTCATTTAGATGTCAATAATTTAGAATTCATGATGATTCAACCAGAATAAGCTAGTCAGTATAGAAAGGTTTTGCAAAGCAAAAAAATTAACAGTATGAACAAAATTTCAGGGAACAAGCTGTCGAACACAAACATTGGTGGACATAAAACCACACTGACTGGACCCACTCCTGTCTCTCACCTCCTCTACTGTGTTGTAAGAAATAAAGAGAAGACCAACCGCAATTTCAAAAGGACATATACTGAAACATGCTATCTACTTACAGAGAAGAAGCCGATGGGCTCACAGTACAGTCAGAAACACTTATCTTTTTCTTTCATCCTTCCTTCCTTCTCTCTCTCTCTTAAGGACTCAGAGCATTTTTACCCTTAACCATTTCCACTGCTACTATCATAGTTCAAGCCCTCCACAACTCATGTCTTCCTGATTTTTCTGCTTCCAGTCTATTTACATTACTTAAAGAAGAAGGTCATTGGAATCACAAGAAGTTCCTTCAGCAATCTGGGCCATTCACACTCCCTGATTTTGAACCAAGCTCTGAATCTCTTGAGAGAGAGAGTATATACATGTATATATGCCATGTGCTAACCAATAGATAGATAGATAGATAGATAGATAGATAGATAGATAGATAGATGGATAGATAGATAGATACATAATGTGCTATACAATCCTAGAAGCTACATATTTTTCTTCTACCACTCTAAATATGTAATGGGCATACTTCCATGTTCAAGAACCTTCAATGGCCTATAAGAAAAATATCAAATTCCTTAATCTAATATTTGAGGCTCTACACAGAGTGGACTTAACCTTCCTCTTCAATTTTATCTTCCACTTCTTCCTACATAAGCCTTCTACTCAAACCAATTATGCTGAGTATGCCATGCACATTCTAGTTTTTAAATCTGTGCCTATTCTGATCTCCTATCTGGATACTCATCTTCCCTCCTATTCTCTGCTTTTCTAAGTTCTAAATATTGGCCCCATTCTAATCCAACCTCTTTACGAGGCCTTTCTCAAGTCCCTTAGCCTTCAGAGATTGAACAAACATTTAATAAACTCTATTTATGAGTCTGATTAAGCTAGTTTCTATGATACAAAGGTAAAGAACCACTTCTTCCCTCAAGAAGCTTGCATTCTAAGAACTTCTTTTGACCTTGATCTATGCCATTCCTTTTTATGCTATATTATATTACCACATATACTTGGTATTTTTATCTTTTAATGTCATTATTCTGTTTCCCCCACTAGATGGTAAGATCATTGTATCTATTTTCATATCCATTCAGCACTCAGTATAGCACATTACACAGTATTTGCTTCTCCTACTGCCACTAAATAAAGTATTCCAAATACTTTCAGTACATTTGATTATGGAAGTTTAATTTCTTCCTTTAAGTGAGCACAGTGGCTCACACTCACTGACTTTATTTTAGTAAAGTTACAAGTAATTGGAAAGTAACAAAGTTATTCCTTTAAAAAATGTACTCTAGTTCAAAATTTTTGCAAATTTAGACTGACCTTCACTCCAGTAATTCACAATAAGTGAAGTTTTCTTGTATTAATGTTATGTATTTTCCTAAAACATTTGGCCAAAGTTAATATTGTTATTAGAAAAGTCACATACTCTCAGACTCTCAAGGATACTCTTAATTTTTTTCATATTTGTTTAAAAATCTTTTAATAAAATTTATCCTAATTTATAATTTATTTTATGCAGGCCTAATAAATGTTCCATGTCATTAGTACATTACAACTACCAACAGGTTAGAGAATCACACTGTAGCCAGCTCAGACACAAACTGAGTGATTTGTTTTAACTGAATTCTCTGTATTCTCTGCCTTGCTTGATGCCATGTTTTTATGGAGTTATTTGGTAATATTAATGGAGTAAACCTATATATTTTTGACATATTTATCTCTGGCTTTTAGCTAATTCACATAACTTTTTGATGGATGTTTTCCCCTAAATCACTGAATGATGATGAAACATAGGCTCTTCATAAACAAGTGCTTTCATACTGGTCAGAGGAAAATGTCCCGTATCACACTTTGAAATGCAATTTGGCTTTTAAAGCTAACTTCTCACTAAATTTGAGTTTTTATGATATAAAAGCCAACGATTTAATTCAGTGAACAGTTACTAAGTAAATGCTTGTGTAAGACAGTACAGTAAGTGCTAGGGGTATAAAGTCAAAGCCGAAAACCAGCCCCCGGTCTCTCGGGAGTCACACTCCCCCCAGCCGTTTTCTGGGATTTACAGTGTTTGCCTGCTGACCCTGCAGCTCTCTGATATCCTTCAAGGAGCACATTTACTAAGCATGTACTCAGTATTGGTGTGTCTGAGAACCGGAGCAGATTCTTCAAGTCTCCCAAACCAGGGGTATATTCCTTATAGACTAGTTGTCAGCTTGGAGAAAAGTCTTTCCCTTGGTGCGCCACAGAACTGTGTCAGTCCTTCTCCGGTCAATATCTTTGATTGGGTTCTGATAATGATGTTAAAAATGTTTGCCAAATTTTGCAATAGCTAAATTACTGTATGACAGAATCAGGATTAAAAAAAAACCTCAACAACATACCAAAATTAGAATGTGCCAAGTCTAAAAAGTTTACATTTCATTGGAATAAATATAAAGTCCTAGGCTAAAAAAACATGAACTGGACAAATAACTACATGGAAGAGATATAGCTGAAGACTCATTAATAGAAAAATAATCAAAGTTTTAGCTGACTGTAAATTCAATGAATCAATAGTAGGATATGGCAGGCCCAAAAGCTGATGTGCCCTTAAGTTTCATTAAAACTATATAGAATCCAGGCAGGGAAAAAAATGGTTTTACTGAACTGTGCCTCAGTACCTGAAGTATTCTGTTCAGTTCTTGGTGTCATATTTTAAGGATACCAAAATTGGTATAATGACAAACTGAAACATATCCAGAAACAATCAGAAGAGTGAGGTAACTTGAAACCACTTCATATAAACAGTTGAAGAAACTGGAGGTTTTTAGTCTGCAAAAGTATAGACTTTGTGCAGGGTTTGAAGATTATAGTGATAAAAGGAAGGATGTTTATGGTAGTTGATTCATTTCTTTGACAATGTTACTTTAGGCCTACTGGCTTCTGTAACCAAAAACCGAAACAAAATATATAAGTTGTGTACGAAAAGTAAACTATCTTAATAATTTAACTTGGTTGTATGTATATATATATATATATATATGTATATATATACATATACAAATATATGTATACAAATCATGTAAATGTGTATATATACATGTATATCTATCTGTATCTATATACATACATATATAGTCAATAAGTATTTGTTAAGTGCCTGCTGTACTAAGCACTGGGGATACAAAAAAAATAGGAGAAGCTCAATCTAATGGGGAACAGAAAACGCAACATTATATACAAAATATTTACAAGCTAAACTGAACATAAATAAAGAGAAGACATTAACATAAAGGAGATTACAAAAAGCTTCGCATAGAAGATAAGAATTTAGCTGAGAATTTAAGGAAGCCAGGATGTAGAGATGAGGAGGGAGAATACTGCAGACACAGGGAACATCCAGTGAAAACTCAAGAAGTCAGAAGATGGAGAATCTTATTCAAGGAATAGCAAGGAGAACAGTGTCACTGACTACAGAATACGTGGAAGGGAATAAGGTGTAAGAAGAGTGGAAAGATAGGGGAGAGCCAAGTTGTAAAGGGCTTTTAATGCTAAACAGATGTTATACTTGATCCTGGAAGTAACAGGGAGACACTGGAGTTTATTGGAATGGGGGTATAGGAGGAGTGACATGGCTAGTTAGTATTTTAGGAAGATTGATAACTAAGTGGAGGATGAACTGAAGTGTGGAGAGAAGATCTAGGGAGGAGGTGAGGGCCTCCATCAGGGCAGTTATTCTACCAGTGAAGGGGACATATATGAGAGATGATACAAAAGCAGAATTACCAAACTTGAACTTGACAACTGATTGAATACAGTGAGAGTGAGAAGTCAAAGATGACACTTGGGTTGTAAGCCTAGGTGGTGGTGCCCTCAAGAGTAAGAGAGAAGTTCTGCATGAGGAAGGTTAAAGTGGAATGATGAGTCCTTGTTTGGGATACAAGTTTAAGTTGTATACAAAATATCCAGATATATGCATATACATTTATACACACACACATATAAGTATGAAACTAATAAGCAGTTGGAAGACTACTTCTCACCTCAACTTTTCACTGAGGCTGTGGTTGGATTCTTAATATCATGAAACATAATAGTGAAGTAAAACTAGAGTCTGGTATATCAAACTTTGCCCCAGAACACTGAAATTTAGAGGATACTAAAATTTTAAACTGAACTTAATGCCTAGTTTTCAAGAATAGTTTAAAAAAGGAAAAGCCACTCAATCACTGCTCAACTATCTTTTTAATTTTCAAATTATTAGGTCCTAATCTCAATGAAGCCACATCAATTACACAATAAAAATGCTACTTCTGAATAGCTCTTAGAAACTTTTCTCCTTCATAATGTTATCTCTGATTCTTTGGCCCTGAGAAAAGGTCTAATACCTCTCCACATAACAGCCCTTCAAATTCTTTTTAAGTAGTATTTTGTTTTTTCTAATTACATATAAAGACAAATTTTAACATCCACTTTAAAAATTCTGAGTTTCAAATTATCTTCCTTGTTCTCTCCCAGTTTGATAATAGATAACATATGTGCAATCACATAAAACATATTTCCATATTAGTCATGTTGTGAAAGAAGAAACAAGCCAAAAGAGCCATGATAAAAATAAAGTGAAAATCGTATGCTTAGATCTGCATGCGGACTCTATCGGTTTTTTCTCTGGATGTGGAAAGCATTTTCCATCATGAGTCATTTGGAATTGTCCTGCAAGCCCTTCAAATTCTTAAAGGTGGCTATTACAAAACTGCAGAATTTAGAGTTGGAAGCCATCTAATCCAATTTATACCCAAAAGGAAATCTCAGTCTACCAGACCTGACAAGTAATCATTGAGCCTTTCCCCTAAACACCTCAAAAGGGGGAATAAGAGGGGATAAACTACTACCTTCCAAGGTAATCAGTTCCATTGTTTTTTTGACAGCTCTAATGTTAGGAACTTTCTCCTAACAAAAACCACTTTATTTAACTTAAAAACATTTCCCAATTTACCATAACTCTTAGCTTTTAACCTTTCCTCTCACATCTTAGGAAGTGTTTAAATAACAATTCTTTAATGTATTCAGTTAGAACCATCCATTTCTTTATCTTCTTCTAAATTACAGCCTTCCACCATGACCTTAATCTTTCCTCAAGGAAGGAAAAAAAAAACTCTCCACTCTCCAAAATTTGGCAATTTCATATATATATATATATACACATACATACATACATACAAGGTTTTCAATGTCGGATTATTATATTACTGCCCAACTATTCATTCTTCGCAATTAAACCACTGTTATTTCCTTTCAGTTATTCAACTTTGATATACGTCACTTAAACTGGTTGGAGTACACTGAAAACTACTGCTTGGGAATTAAGAAATACCTACTGAAAGAGGATATGGCTAGGATTCCTGCAGCAAAGAGACATTTAAGAATGTAAGTGTCAACAGTCAATTAACAATAGTTGTTGAACCCCTATAATGGGCCAGAAACTCATTACCCACAAAGAACTTAAAATTGAGGCAAAGAGACAAAACAGACACATGAACAATTTATTAAACAATACTGAGTAGTGTCTGAAAAATTCAAAATGAGAGGGTTAGCCAATAACTGTTAAAGACTTAAAAATAGGAAGAAAATAACTGTGAACTGATGTAGAACAGGATTTGGATATTTAGGGGGAAGGCCATTCCAGTCATGTCTGTGTGTGGTGGCTGAGGAGGCAAAAGGAGAAAAAGCATGGAGATAATAATATGCAAGGCTTGTTTACGGGATAATGACCAAATTAACCCAAGTGGAGCAAGGAATACAATTGAAGAACAATGGAAAATATAGTTGAAAAGAAAAGGTTGCAGTCAGATTGTGAAGGTCCTTGAATTAGTTTAGAATTTATTGCTTAGACAAGAGGCCATTGGAAGTTTTTGAGCAGGAGGATAACATATTAACACGATAAAAATATTTTACAAATATCTGTCCAAGTTACATACAAAAGATGGAAGAGGAGGCAGGATAAAGAGAAGGAAGCCACTTAGCAAGCTATTATTAGTATTGAGATAAAAAGTCATAAGAACATGAACCAAAGTAGTAGCAGTAGAACTTGAAGAGGGAAGATATAAGACTATTACAAAGAGAAAATCTATAGACTGCAATGATTAATTTGGATGTGGGGAACAAGGAATATGGGAAGAAGTCAAAGTTGACTCCCAAGATTTTAAGCATATTAAGTAAACTTCGTATTTCTAAGAGTGTATCTGAGAGTTATGCAAAGTTTTTGTTTTTTGAAAAGGAGCAATAAATCTTTTTGGGGGGGAGGGGAAGACAAGGTAATTGGGGTTAAGTGACTTGTCCAAGGTCACACAGCTATTTAGGGTGTGTCAAGTGTCTGAGATTGGCATTCTATTCATTCTGCCACCTACCTGCCTACAGAGCAATAAATCTGAAGGAAAGTTTCTAGTAGAAATTTCTGGTAGAGCATAAATTCTGTGAGGAAAGGGAGTGGTTTTATTTTTGCCTTTATATCTCCAGAACCTAACATTTAAATGACTTTCCAACATAGTTTTACCAATGGAATTAACAGTTTACTCCAAATTCAGCTCAGGTGGAATGCAGAGGGCTTCTTCCACAAGAGTACTGCTCTAGCTCTGTGCTAAGTATAGAAAATCAACAGGACTATAACACTCAAGGTACTACCTATCTAAGGACAACTAAGCCCCAGTTCAAAATTTCTCTTCAATTGTTTTTTAAATAAAGAGGGTGACAATAAGCAGCATTCTGAGGATTTGATACATAAATCATGGGTTAAATGCTTACTAAATGCCAAGCAATACAATAATATCCACAGTTGCTCAAGTGTTGGTAAAGCAACCTCAGATTTCCTACCTCAGAACATAGTGCTTATTTTCAATTGGTGGAGCAGAGAAAAAAAGAGGAAGCTGTGTTCCAACATTCCTGTTACTAAGCATCAGTTGGCATTAGCATAGTCAGTATATTTATGACAAACAATCAAAACCACTCCTAGCTGGCCTACTACTGATATGAAAGCTCAGCCAAACCGCTAACATTGGTGAAAAGGAATGGTCTTCTTCCCCAGAATATGAATTTTCTTTAAAAGTGTCTCTTCTTCAAATATTATGTACTATATGCCCCTATAATGTATTGAGTCATGTGATACTTTTTTGGAAGGGGGCATGGTCTGAGAAGGGGCAGAACCTGGCCTTTAATTAGCATGTGTTTATGGGGGAGTAAGAGTGCAGTTAGTTAAGTGGAACAGTGTGAACAGAGCACCAGAGACCTGCTGACTATCTTACTAAATGTTTGAAAGTGAGACTGGGATTACACTTCATTTAGAGCCACTAGCCAGGCCAAATCCAAATTACTGGGGGAAGAAGGGAAGGGAAGGGAAGAGAATGACTGGGTACCAGTGTTCTGGGCACTAGAGAGTCTCTGGTAACGTTAGCAATGTAGGATAGTTTAGGAAATTTAGAAACCACTTGATCCATGCTGGATGATGGAATTCTCAAATTACTTGAATTTTACTACTGATATTCCTACTAGTATTCTTTTCCCTTGGAAATAAATATGCTAGGAAAAACACAGTTCTATTTTGTTTAGGAGGAGATAAAGGATTAGTTACGAGTCATCTTTTTGGTTCTTTCAAAAGCTCATGTTTATAGAATGAACAGAATACTGAGGCTTAACTTGGCTCTGCTGTACTGGGCTACATAAAGCTAGTCATTAACATTTAAGTACATGAAATAAGAAGGTATTCCTAAACCAAAGGCAAAGGCTCAGATCAAGTGCTGATCCTCCAAAAATTAGCTAAGGTTAAATTTAGTAGAGCCTGACCATCCTAAGAAAAATCTTGTTCATAACTATTAGAGGGGCCAATGGTACCAAATTCCTGAATATAACCACTTGACAGAACATTAATTCCATTTTACAAACCAGACACATTGGTCCTATCATGTGTAAACTACTTGTAGCATGCTATATACTTTAGAGAGATTAATTTGCTTATTATAGCTTTCAATTAAGAATTTCTTAATCCTGTGCCCCTGATGGCAAGGACACATTCTTTGAAATGCAATCCTATGTACTCTGTGAGTGTTCAATAAATACTTGGGTAACTGTTAAGTGTAGAGTAGTTTCATTTTTTTTTTTTTAAATCACATGTGTGTTCTTCTGTTCCTCAGGCTCAGAAACATTTACTACCTCTTTAACACGGTCCTCTTCCTCATCATCTGGCGCTTTTTCATTGCAAGATCACAGATGGCTCGGAATATCTGGTACTTCGTGGTGAGCCTATGTTATAAATTCCTTTCGTACTTCAGGGCATCCAGCACCTTCAGGCACTGAGAACAATCAAAGTTTATCCATCTTCTGCTGAGCTCCTTGAACACAACAAACTGTGGCTATCAAGCATTAAAAATCATGCAGGAGCTTGTCCTTTTACTTATTACAGGGCATAGGTGTAGTCAGATATTCATCTCAACTTCTAACTGTATTTCCTTGATTCATATGTAGTGCTTTATGTTCCAGAGAATGCCTAATGAAATAAAACCTCACTGCAATCTCTTAAGCCATAATCATGAACTTTGTGGAAAAAATTATCCTGGAATAATTTTCCAGTACTGTATTTGACATTTATATGTGTGAAACAACTTCTTTCTCCCTTCTAACTTTGATGGGGTTTTTTTTTCTGTACTACATTTTGTCAATTTTAAAAGCACAAAATATGTAACAGAGTTGAAAAATGTGAATTTTTAGGAGCAAGGTTATACTATGGCACCCTTTTGGGGATTAAATTTAAACGTTAAAATAGGCAGAAGGGAGCATATTCTCAACTCATTAACAAGTGCTGTAGGAAAAATTGTTAATTTTTTAATTTTCTCCCCTTTCCTCTCAATGTAATTAATATTTTCAAGTCCCGGTATAAAAGTTTTTTAGCTAGGAAATCAATATTACCAAGAAAAAATACTCAACTGAACATGTTCTTATAGGTTTTAATCAAAACTCTGACTTAACGTAATTTGGATTTAAATACTAGTATTCAAATTCCTTTTAAACACTACTCCCCTGGAAGCTTATTATTTTTTAACTCATTTCCCTAACCTCTCCTAATATCACCACTGTGCTATCTATAACTACTTTCTCTGTAAATTCTATTTATATTTAAGTCCTATTCAGCTGTTAACTTTAATTAGGACAAATGGTTGGAGTGGTTTTCAAAGATATATCTAAAAAATATTTCCCAACTGAAAACTGTGAAATATTATTTGAAACTAAATATTTAGTCATAGTTCTTAAGTGAGGAAAAATGGTGGAGGGAACAGGCACTTATTCCACACCTGCTAAATTAAAAATATTGCTCTATTTATGAGTAACCAGAGAGGTCTAGCTAACCCAGTGTTAAGTGTACTATGTACAGAGGAAGAGGTTATAGTCTTTATTAATAAGGGACACTAAGCTACCTTTTAGGAATACTGATTAGGGTTTTTTTTCTTAAGTTTATTGTATTTTTAGGTGCAATGGGAACAAGCTAATTTGATCAGGTTAATAATAAATATCAAAACAATTAAAAATTTCAAAATGATGCTATATTATCATAACATATGCTCTCCATCTTTCCTAGTAATCATTACTTGCTAGATTATATTAAATCAGTCACTCCAAAAACACTGACTAATCATATGATCACAGACTGAGCAGGAAGGAACTTTAGAGGTTAAGAGGTTATCTAACCCAATCCTCTCCTTTTAAAGATGAGGAAATTGAGGTCCAAATAGTTAGTGACCTGCCTGGTAAGTGGCAAATTTGAGATTCAAATCATTAGTCCTCTGACTCCAAACCAATTCCTCTTTGGAGTAAAATAAACAAATAGAATAGTTTATTAAGCATTTACTATATGTAAAGCCCTGTGTTAAGCACTGGGGATATAAAGAGAAAAGCCAATCCCTAGTCTCAAGAAGCTCACATTCTACTGGAGGAGATAACACATTTGAGATTTAAGATGCAAGTCAGATGGAAAAGTTTTTGTCCTTATAGCAGCAAAGAGAATATTAATTCCTCTTCTTTAATGTGATTTCCACTGAAAAAAATGACAGCAATTTCTGGATGTTAAACTTATCTGGCAGTGCCAAGGATTTTGGTAGCAACAATTTTCAACAACTAGAAAACAGCAATTATCCAAATAACAGAATAACAGATAACAAATAAATAATAGAAGAAAGAATAACTTGGGCAAAATAGGGTAATAAAAACAGCCTCTCATTTATATTGAAATACTGGAAAAATATGCAGCAAGATTAGAGATCTTCTTTGCAGGCTCCAAAAAGCATCATGCAATGATAAACAGTCTAATTCAGAGTTAAGACTTACGTTCAAGCCTCATCTCTAACATATATTGGCCACATGATCCTGGGCAAGTTCTTAACCTCTATGTCAAAAGCATCTCTCTTAAGACTGAAAGTTGCTGAGAAGGTTTCCTCTCATTCAAGAATTTTCTATTCAAGGAACTCAGAGGTCCAATCCCTGGGCTCCACAATGGTCCCCTCCTCTTAGGAAAAAGTCAAAATTTTCCTCTAGTCCTAATTACAAGGTATTTAACCCAATTCTGGGCCAAAGCATCTGGGAAGCAATCTTTGAGTTTCTCAGGTGCTAGCTACAAAAATACACAATAAGAAATAAAAACAAGAGAAATATTTTTTTTAAAAACAAATCAAAATGTTTCACTGGGATGAGGACAAAAGTTTTAATAAATTACTGGATATGCCTTTTGATTACTATGTTCAGCAATTTCAATAACCTCAGTAATCAAATAATCATTTTTTTGATTAAGAAAAAATTAAATAAAAATGAGTATTTCCTCCCTTCTAATGATGCGTCTTTATTTGTGCTTAATATTTAGAGAAAAATACTTTTCAAAAGCTACTGTTAAAAAATAAAAAATTTTTCTGGCTTCCTAAAGAATATCTCTCTATATGATAGTTTTGGTTATTTTATTTATCATTAGTTTCCATTATATGGGTTTCTAATCTGCTAGATTACAAATTCCTTCAGGGCACAAACATCTAGACAAAACTTCACTTTATTTTTGTTCAGGCTCTCATTATCTCTCAGCTGGATTATTGTAACAAGCTCCTACTCATGTCTCCCATTTCTTATTTCTTTCCTCTACAATTCATCCTTTATATATTGTTTCCAAATAATTGTCCTAATAATTCAAATGTCTCTTCTTGTCATGAAATTTAGTTTCCCGTTCACTACAAACTCCCTAACCTGGTCTGAATACTTTAGTCTGGTATTCAAGGCCATCAAATATCTGGCTTCAACCACCCTTATCTCACACTACACTCTAGTCTGCTAAGTGTTATCCTTCAAAGTCCACTTCCAGTAAGCTTTCTTTCCTCTATTCCTCTTTTCTTCCATCTAAAAATGATCCTTCCCTCCAACTGCTCCTATCATTATTTGACTTCTTCTATACACTTGAACATATTCTAATTTACATAGGTCATTCCTAAATTTCTTTCTGAAAAGCCAATTTTGCCCTAATGGAACCACTTTCCCTGACCTGATCTCTGTCACACAAGGATGGTTAGCTTATGGTTTAATTATACCTGGTTCTATATAGCATATACTGGAACTCTTCCACAAGCCTACTGATATGGTAGTTCTAATCTAAACTTCCTAATGCCCATTAGAAGTGGCCTCCCTGGTTCCTAATTAGGCAAACTTTAGAGAATTTCTTTTGCTACTGATCCATGTTCCCTGACTATTGCTTCAGAGGTTAGCTTCTATATCAGGCCTTTGAAAATCATATAAATAGGGCAGGGAGGTAGTGAAGTGGATAGAACATTGGCCCTGGAGTCAGGAGGCGCCGAGTTCAAATATGGACTTAGACACTTGACACTTACTTAACTGTGTGACCCTGGGCAAGTCACTTAAACCTGACTGCCTCACAAAAAAAAAAAAAAAAGAAAAAAAATCTATATAATTTTGAGTTCACAACAGCTTTGGGCCTTTGAACAGAGGTCATACCACACAACATATCTGCATTTCCATCCTGTATGCTGCCTCATGGATCTGCATGCATCCTATCCTTGACTGAATTACTGTTATCCTAAGACATTAGCTTGGTTATATGAGTATCAATAAACTATATTCTAGTGTTGCTGTGTCAAAATTTGTACTTTTCCTTACTAGATTATGAGTTCCTTTTGAGGTACTCATAATTTAACAAAGACTTGTCAACATTCACATCTTATATTCAGTAACTAAACACATGAGAGGTGTTCAACTCATTAAAGAGAGAACTTAAATAAACAATGGAGATAGAAATGTTTTGATAAGACATGAATCCTGCTCCCAATGATCTAAGTCTAGTAGTGTGTTACGTCGCAAAGAGGTAACTATTAAGATGCATTATAAAAGTGCATTAGATAGCAGAGTAGCAGTTTTGGGAACCGTCAGCTCATAGATGGTAAAGGGGTCAGGCAACTAGTTAGAAAGAGATCACAAGGGACCCTTTGCTAGCACTAGATGCAGCTGGCACTGATTGACAGTTCTATTGCCTACAAGAAGTTCTGGGTCGCAATTCCTGCACAGAGAGGGGAACATGTGATTTTTGGTCACAAGGGGACAGGGGCCCTTCCTGGGTAAAGGCAGGAGCACAAACCAGAAGAACAGTAACTCTCCTGGGAGCATACTATCTTAGAATCACCAAAAATTTGCAACCCCCAGAAGTAGCTCTGAAAACAGGAAAACAAAAAATCCTAAAATTGGGCACAGTATCTCCCCATACCCAGGTAAGCAGAGACCCAATTTCAACATAAAGTTTGAAGTCAAGAAAACAGGATGGGAAAATGAGCAAAAAACTAAACAATAAAAAGAATTTGAGCATAAAAAACTACTACTGTGGGAGAGAAAAAAAAGGACATAAACCAAGAAAAAGACAACAATGTGAAAACAGCTATAAGCAAAGCCTCAAAATAAAATACTAATTGGACCCAAGCCCATCCAGAAGTTAAAGAGATACAAGTGGTAGCCGAAAAGGTGGGGGGAAAAGTAGAATGAAATCATGAAAGAGAATTATGAAGAGAATTAATAGCTTAGTAAAAGATGCACTTAAAAAAACTAAAGAAAATTAACATCTTAAAAAAACCAATTTGGCCTAATGATAAAAGAGGCACAAAATTCACTTTAGAAAAAAAAATTTTTAAAGCAGAATTGGCCAAATGGAAAAAAGGCACAAAAGCTCACTAAAGAAAATAATTCCTTAAAAATCAGAATTGGGCAAGAAAAGGTTAATGACTTCATGAGACTTCAAGAAACAATAAAACAAAGTCAAAATAAAAAAAGAAAATGTGAAATATCTAATCAGAAAAAGACAATTGACCTACAAAATAGATTGATGAGATATAATTTAAGAATTAAGAGGAGCTGGCCAAAATGGCAGAGATAATGCAGTAACTTGTCTCACTCAAATTCCCTGCCAAACAACTTTAAATAATGCTTAATCACAAATTATAAAGGAGCTGAACCCACAAAAGGAAAGGAAAAATAATTTTGCATCCCAAAATTACTTAGAAGGACTGCAGAAAAGATCTATCTCAATTGAGTAAAAGGAGAATACATTCCAATGTAGGCAGTATCCAGAAAAGCTAGTGGGAGGCCCCAATCTCTACCACAGGTCAGAAAACAAGGCCTAGCTCTAGGCACAGCAGCCCAATGGCACAGTGGTGAGAAAGAAGAAGGAAAATACAAACTCAGAAGAGAACAACATCAAAGACTACAGGTAAAGTCTCAAAGAAAAACATTAATGTGCCTCAGGCCCAAAGAGAATTTCTAGAAGAGTTCCAAAAGGATTTTAAAAATCAAATAAGAGATGTAGGAGAAAAACTGGAAAATGAAATGAGTTATGCAAGACAATCATGAAAAAAGAGTCAACAATTGAATTTATGAAGCACAGAAAATGAGAAAAGGTATAAAAAAATTCAAGGATGAAAACAAATCCTGAAAGAATAAAACTGGCAAAACAGAAAGGGAGGTACAAAAATCCATTGAAGAAAACAATGCTTAAAAAGTAGAATTGGCCAAATGGATAAAGAGGTACCAAAGCTAACTGAAGAAAATAATTCCTTAAAAATTAGACTTTGGCAAGAGGACTCCAAGAGACATCACAAATCAATCAAACAAAATCAAAAGAATGAAAAAATAAAAGAAAATGTGAAATATCTTATTGGAAAAACTGACCTGGAAAATAGACTGAAGGGAGAAAATTTAAAATTAATGGACTACCAGGAAGCCATGAGGAAAAACAGAGCCTGGACATCGTAATTCAAGACATTATCAAGAAAACTGCCCTGATATCCTACAACCAAAGGGCAAAAAAAAAAAACTGAAAGAATTCACTGATCACTCCCCCCAAAAAAGATCCAAAAAATGATATATAGTACCTATCTAAAACTATAAGCAAGCACTCACTGTAATGGGTATAAGCTAAAAGCCTTCCTAATAGGATCAGGGGTAAAGCAAGGATAACCAGTATCACCACTATTATTCAATACTGTACTAGAAATGTTATCTATAGCTATAAAAGAAGAAATTAAATGAATTAGAATAGGCAATAAAGATACAAAAAAGTATCCCTTTTTTTTTAGCTAACAGGATGATAATCCTAAAGAATCAACTAAAAAACTAGTTGAAATAATTAACAACTTTAGAATAGTTGCAGGATATAAAATAAGACCACACAAATCATCAGCATGTTTTTTTGCTTTTTTTTTGAGGGCGATTGGGGTTAAGTGACTTGCCCAAGGTCACATGGCTAGTTTTTGTGTTAAGTGGCTGAGGCCGGATTTGAAGTCAGGTCCTCCTGACTCCAGGGCCAGTGCTCTATTCACTGCGCCACCTAGCTGCCCAGCATTTCTACATATTACAACAAAGTCTAGCAGTAAGAAAAAGAAAGAGAAATTCCTTTTAAATAACTGGAGACAATATAAAATATATGGGAATCTACCTGCCAAGACAAACCCAGGAACTATATGAACATAATTACAAAACTTTTCACGCTAATAAAGTCATATCTAAACAACTGGAAAAGTTAATTGCTCAGGCATAGGATGAGACAATATAACAAAAGTGATGGCTAAATTACTTATTCAGTGCCATACCCATCAAACTACCAAAAATTTATTTTACGGAGCTAGAAAAAAATTATTAACAAAATTCATATGGAAGAACAAAAGGTCAAGAATATCAAAGGATTTAATGAAAACAAATATGAAAGAAGGTAGCTTGCCAGTATAAGATCTCAAACTGTATAATAAGGTAATAATTATCAAAACTATCTAGAGTTTGATAAACCCAAAAATCCAAGCTTTTGTGACAAGAACTCACTATTTGACAAAAATTTGTGGGAAAATTGGAAAACAGTATGGCAGATAGTAGGTATAGACCAACACAAAATGGGTACATGATTTAAACATAAAGGGTGATTCCATAAGCAAACTGGGACAGCAAGGAATAGTTTACCTGTCAGATTTATGGAAAAGGGAAGAATATATGACCAAAAAAGAAATAATTTTGAATATATGATAAGTTTTTGCACAAACAAAACTAACGTAACCAAGATCAGAAGGAAAGCAGAAAGTTGGGAAACAATTTTTACAAGTGTCTCTGATAAAGGCCTCATTTCTCAAAAATATAGAGAACTGAGTGAAATCTATAATACAAGCCATTGTCCAATTGATAAATGGATATGAACGGCCAGTTTCTGGAAGAAGAAATCAAAGCTATCTATAGCCATATGAAAAAATGCTCTAAATCACTACAGATTAGAGAAAAGCAAATGAAAACAACACTTGAGGTACCACCTCACAACTATCTGATTGGCTAATATTAAAAAAAAGGAAAAGAATAAGTAGTAGACAGGATGTGGGAAAATTGGGACACTAATGCACCAATAATAGTTGTGAACTGATTCAACCATTGCTTACCAATTCAGAGAGGTGGGAGGTAAAAGGAAGAAGAAAATCTGGAACTCAAAATGTTTTAAAAATGAATGTTAAAATTTTACTTTACATGTAATTGGGGAAAAAATTTTTTTTAAGGAATTATTGCACTACTTGAAAACTATGATAAAAAAGAGCACAGACATAAGACTTTAAAAAAGTATATAGTAAACTTGACCTGATATGTTAGTTCTATAAGATAAAACAGGAATTTGAAAGACTCTATTGATCATCTCCCGAAAGAGATCCCAAAAACTCCCGAGAATATTCTTATTCCAGAGATGCCAGGTCAAGAAAAAAACACTGCAAGCAGCCACAAAGAAACAATTCAAGCAATGTGGAGTCACAGACAATACAACACAAGATTTAGAGCTCTCATATTAAAGGAGTAAAAGGCGTGGAATATATTCCAGAAGGCAAAGGAGCTAGGATTACAATCAAAAATCACCTACCCAGCAAAACTGAGTATAATCTTTCAGGGGATAAAAATGGACATTTGATGAAATAGACAACTTTCAAGCATTCCTGATGAACCAGAGATGAATAGAAAAGCTGACATTGAAATACAAGGTTCAAGAGAAGCATAAAAGGGTAAATGTTTATAAACATAAGGAACTCAACAAAGTTAAAATATACACATTCCTATATAAGATTACATATATATATATATATATATATATACATATATATATATAAAAATTGCCAAGAACTTTACCATTATTAGGGCAGTTAAAAAGAATCTATATAGACAGAAAGTATGAATTTAAGTCAATTATGTTGGGAAGATCTTCCCCCCACACAAACAAAAAACAAAACAAAACATGAAGGGCTAAGACGGATACACTGGGAGAAAGGGAAAGAGAGAGGGAGAATGGGCCAAATTTTCCCTCATAAAAGTACCAAAAAAAAGAGCTTTTACAGTGAGTGGAAATGTCAAGGTGGAGGGCAATATTTGAACCTCACTCTCATTAGAATTGGTTCAAAGAGGGAAGAATATATACACATAGAGTTGAATTACACAGGGGATGAAGATAAGAGATATGGGTAGCAGGGGAGTAGGGGATATTAAAGGAGGCAGTGGTCAGAAGAAAAGCAGACTTTTTAGGAGGGATAGAATTAAAAGAGAAAATAAAATAAACAAGAAAACAGGATGGAAGAAAATACTCAGTAATCATAATTATGAATGTAAATGGGATGAGCTAATCCATAAAATGAAAGCAGATAGCAGAATGGATTAGAAACCAGAATCCAACAATATGCTGCATACAAGAGACAAAAGAAGAGTTAAAATAAAGGGCACTCTATTATGCTTCAGCCAAAGTAAAAAGGCAGGAGTAGTAATTATAACCTTAGAGAAAACAAGAGTAAAAATAGATCTAATTAAAAGATATAGTCAGGGAAACTACCTTTTGTTAAAAGGTACCACAGACAATGAATATCAAATAATTTTGTAACAAGTTTCTGATAAAGACCTCATTTCTCAAATATATAAAAAAACTGAGACAAATTTTAAAAAATAAAAACCATTCCCCAGTTGAAAAATGGTCAAAGGGAAGAAAAAGCAGTTTAGGTAAATCAATGAACTGATCCAACCATTTTAGAGAATAATCTGGAACTATGTACAAAGGGCTATAAAACTGTGCATTCTCTACTAGGCCTGTATCCTAAGGAAATCAAAGAAAAATAAAGCTATTTATAGCAGCCCTTTTTTGTGGTAGCAAAGAACTAGAAACTGGATGGATGTTCATCAATGAAGAAACAGCTGAACAAGTTGCTGCATGACTATGGAGGAGTATTATTGTGTGATAAGAAATGACAAGGGGGGACGGTCTCTGAAAAACAAGAAAGCTATGCAATCAACTGATGCAAAGTGAAGTGAGAAGCAAGGAGTACATTGTGCATAGTAACAGCAATGTTGTAATGTTGGTCAACTGTTCAAAGACTTGGCTACTCTGATCAATGTGATGCAAGACAATTCCAAAAGGATTTATGATGGAAAATCACTACCCCATCTCCAGAGAACTACTGAACTTCCAGCGCAAACTGAAATATAATTTTCTCATTTTATTTTTGCAATATGGCTAACATGGTAATGTTTTGCATTCATGTGTAATTGATACCATATTGGTTACCTTCTCAGTGGATGGGGGAGAAGTGGGAGAAAGGGAATCTGGAACTCAAAGTTTTAAAAGAACACTAAAAATAAATATTTTTTTAAACAGCAAATGCATTAAAACAGTGGTCTCCAAACTTTTAGGTTATGCTTTTCTGCCAGTAAAAACTTTTAGCACATATTGCTCCAAAATTTATAGGCAACAGGGTTATAAATTATATACATGCTAAATTATATTTTTTAAAAAGCAATGTTTAAAAAGAATATTTATTTAAAATATCTAAATAGAAAAATATTTTAAAAGGAATAAAAATATGAAATATGTGATGGGTAGAGTCAATCAAAAGCCACTATAATTTACTGAAAAATCATTGGAATGGAGAAAGACTTAAGGCAGGAAGATTAACTGAGAAACTAATAGCCCACTAGTATAGAGAAGTGGTGATAAGGGTTGGAACTAGACTTGTAGCTGTGTCAGTAAAAAGAACAGATGTGAGATGGGGAGATAGAACCTAGATTTGGTAACTGGAAAAGTGAAAGTGGGGTGAGGAAGCTGAACTGAGAAGCTGAATATGATACCAGAGGTCCAAAAATAGGGATGACTGAAAGAATGGTCACAATCTCAAATGTAACAGGGAAGTTTGGAGATTGGACAGGTTTGGGGAGAAAGGTAATTTGGAAAGAGTGACCAAGGTCACAATTCACTCATGCATAATCATCCTGTGAGACTCACTGTCCCACTCAGAATTTCATTATTTCCAAGCAGTCTGCTCCAAGAGACAGAATACCCATAATATCACTTAAACAATGCCTTACAATAGTCTTTTAATTTATAAGGGTTCTGAGGTGTAGCAGACTACATGAGTAGGAGCTTATAAAGCAAGAGTGAGAGGTAAGGCTAGGTATGCTTGTTTATGTCAAAGGCAAACCCCATAACTGGCTTAAATGTTCTATTAAAATGTCATAGTTTTATACATGATATGTATTTTAGGGCAGATGGAAGCCTATCCCTGCAAACTACAGTCCAATTTAGTAAAAGACTAAAAGAATTCACTTCTCAATTTGGTATCCCTCTATCAATAGAAACAGAGGTACTCAAGTTATGCAGGAAATATGTTAAGCCAACATTTTCATCGTTCATATAAAAGCAGGCCTTATACAAAGGTAAAATTATAAAACTGAGTTTTAAAATAAGATAGTTAAAAATCTATTACCCTGGATGTAAGGTCACAGCAACCAGAAGACCACTGCATGGGAGTTGCAAAACAAAATACTGACCCTTTGAAGAGTTGTTTCACAGAAGAGGAATTGCTATGGTACTTAGAATTTTTTTTAACTTTTTGGAGCAGGAGGACAGGGCAATTGGGGTTAAGTGACTTCCCCAAGGTCACACAGCCAGTTAAGTGTCTGAGGCCGCATTTGAACTCAGGTCCTCCTGACTCCACGGCCGGTGCTCTAGCACCTAGGCATCCTGGTACTTTGAATTTCTGTGGATCTTAACTGAAGTTTTAGAGCTTAAGAGATCTCACTGGAATCTCTCCCTATTGCTTTGCCCAGAGTGGATAAGTCATGAGACTCAAATTTGTATGGCTCTAAAGGGCAGAACTGGAACCAATAAATGTTGGTTCCTAGGGCAAAAAAATTAAGTTTGTTTGAAGGGGGGGAAAGTAACAATGCAAAAACAGAATAGGATAACTAATTTTGAGTTCCTCATCAATAAAGATCTTCAGAGTGGGAAAACTATTAACTGGACGGGGGGCAATGGGTGGGTGAGGGGAGCAGGAGGTAGGAATGTCAGAGAAGGCTTTTCCTTAAGTGGCATGTGGGTTTATCCTCTAAAAGATACATAGAAATTAAAAAGTATTTTTTTCTGGCCAAATAACCAGAGCTTAAATAAAGATTTCTATTTTGGGAGATGGGGGGAAATGGAAATTGAAATTTTTAAACAATTGACTTTCAGTGTGTATTCCTCATATGCTATTATCTGGAAAACTACAACATACAATAGCCAGCTTCTGAAATGTATATAGTATTATGCAGCATGTGGACTGGACAACAAGCCAACACTAAATGAGAATTATGTTTCGAGTTCTTTTTCCAGTAGTGTCCATGAGTTTTGCATTTATCAGTCTCTCGTCTTTGTCATTGTTTCATTCAAGTCTGACTTTTCATGATCCCATTTAGGGTTTTCTTGGCAAAGGTACTGGAGTGGTTTGCCATTTCCTTTTCAAGCTCATTTTTACATATAAGTAACTGAGGCAAAATGGATTAAGTGACTTGCCCAGAATCAGACAGAAGTATCTGAGGCCAAATTTGAATTCAGATCCTGCTGACACTCTATACACTACACTACCTAGCTGCCCCTCTTGCCTTTAAATAATGAGAATTCCTGGAATGGCAGGTCAGGTTTAGGAATAGTTTGCGCTTACAGTACATGAAGTTCTTATCTATAGTAAACTGACTATACTGAGCACATTTATGACCTCTGACCTTATTAGCAACATTCTCCCACCAACTCAAGCTCATAGTTTAAAAAATGCTCCATATTAAAAGAAATGCTAACAAGACATTTAAGTTTCGAAAAGAGAATAAAAGCAAAAAATAACTGATTCTAAAGTATTACTTTTAATTTTTCAGTAGCTATAAATTCACCCATTAGGCACTTTGCATATTAACAGCATTCAGGCAGTGAGTGAGTACAAAGCACTAGCCCTGTAATCAGGACGACAGACACTAACCAGTCTCAGACACTTATTAGCTATGTGACCCTGTGGAAATCACTTAACCCTACTTGCCCCAGTTTTCTCATCTGTAAAATGAGCTTGAGATGGAACAGCAAACCATTCCATTATCTTTGCTAAGAAAACCCCAAACGGGGTCATGAAGAATTGAGCATTACTGGAATGACTGAACATCAGTAGCTAGATTTATACAGAACTTACATATATCATTTTGGTTTATCCTCATAACATGGTCTAAATACAATTATTATTCTCCATTATAGATAACTAAGACTGAGAGGTCATGACTTGTTTGTCCAGCTACCAAGACCAGAAGGTAGGTTTGTTTTCTTGGACTCCAAGTCTATTGAGTGTTCTGTCACTGAATTTATCTGAACTCTATACCTCTTTCAGAATCACATATTCCTCCCATAACAATTATCACATTATATCACTGTGATGGTCCCACTTACCTTTCCATTCAGCCTTTGATGTCTTGGCAAACAAACCTTCACTTAGTGCCATCACCAATTTCAAAAGGAGAAACTAAAATTTTTTTTTTATTTTCCTAAACCCCTAGTGATAGTCTCATATACAAACCTCCTAGAAGTGTCTACTAGTACAATGTCTTGTAGTTTGTTACATAAACCCTTTGCTGCATAAGTAGAACATAGTTTTTTTACAATTAACCTTTCTCTCTTGAATTTCAAGAAAATAAATTATAGAGGTAGTATGGTAACAACAGAAAGGAACACTGAAAATTTAGCTCAGAATCCTGCCTTTGAGCTTCCTCCTTTAAACTATGGCACAGTTTCTTCCTCTATGAGACTGAACTGGAAGGCTAAGATCCTTTTCAGCTCTAAATCTATGGTCCCTGGAGTTCTTGTTTTAATATATCAAAATTCAGTGCATGAACCTGTTTATTCTTTGTAATTCTACATTTTATGGACTTTAAACCTCTCTGTCTTCATCTTTCCAGATGAAAATAATTCCTTCTAAAGCAAATTGCTTATCTTTTTGTCACTTTACCTTTGGGGGATATTTTCCAGTTCACATTTCAAGAAATAGAGCAACTAAAGGAGCATACAGTTGTCTATATGCTTTCATTTTTGTGTTGCTAAGCTATGATGGAATACAATAACAAAGCAGGCTACTTAAGTACTGAGACATTGGCTCAAAGTCCCAATTCAGACACATATTAATGCGTGCCCATAGGCAAGTCATCTAAGCCTCTTGTTCCCTAACCTCTAAAAGGGTTGTCACAAAAAGTCCTTTGTAAACCTTAAAAGTCTGTAAGTGTAAATTATTGTTATGGGATGGAAAGTGCCTATCAGTGGTAACAACTTTTATAAACAAAGTCCTGCTTTGTTTGGTGGTTATTCAATATTTTGTTTAGGGCAAACCACTATAGGATCAGAGCTAGAGCCTAGATAGGATCTCAGAGGCATCCAATATAACACCCCCATTTTACAGATGAGAAAACCAAGGACCAGGCAGGTTCCATGGTCACTTAGGTAGGAAACAAGTAAGATCTGAAAACAAATCCTGACTGTCAAGTCAAAGCTCTTTTCACTGTATTATGGTCACACTAAATGCCATGGAAGCAGATAAAGTTATTTTGCCTTATAAATTCGTAGAATAAATCAGTCAAGTGAGATAACTCTGTAGTTAAGAATAAAGATAATTCTTAGCTATTCCAATTCATCAGTTCACTAGCACCTTGTCAATTATATTTTATTTGGCCTATGTTAGTCTAATAAACTTCACAGTAAATAGATCTGCTCTGTGAACAGAATTTTGCCAATGACCTCACATGTTATCTGACAATAAACACTCAACGAGTCTCAAATTTTCTAATTTTTTTGGTCCAAACTTATCTACGTTCAAACTGTAACTTCTAAGGGAGAAGGTACCATCTATCAAAAATCAACTATTCTGCAACTTAGCAATGGCCTGGATGTTCTGCTTGCCCAATGCAAGCATCACAGACACTGAGGCTCTTTAAGAGTCTACCCAATATAGCGAACTTTTAATAAACTTATTTTTCTTTGTCTGAGGAAAAAAAAAAATGGCCCAGAGGTACTGAAGAGGTTAAGGGACTTTCCCAGAGAATAGTTAATAAGTTTAAGAGGTGGGACTCAAAAACTGATCTCCGTGAGTCTTAGGTAATTCTCTGTCCATATACATGCTAACACCTGTCTCAAAAATTAGCTCTCAAAACTTCTCACTCACACTTTTGTCACCTCCTACCTACCTAGTGTTTTGCCATACCTAATGTCAGCCATAAAAGGTAAACAGGAACAAATGTACTAGGTTCCCATCAAAAATAGGTCCTAGAAAGATGCTCATTCTTGATTCTGGTATCACTAAATTAAAAAAATAAAAGAAAACCAGCATTTGGCCATACATTGTGAGTGGTTCATAAGTAAGGAGTGGTGCCTTTTTAAACTGCTTACTCAGCTTAGCAGGGGATGCTTAACTGGAACAGAGTTGAGCCTCCAGATGCAACTCTTCTGATATCCAGGGGAGCACTTTGACCAAGTGTTCCCCCAATTTATTTGATCCACTGCTCCCAACCTGGAATTACACATAGGTAGGGTGGGAGAAAGACAGAATCAGGCTAGTCCCAAGTATTCGTATTTTTAAAAACTAAAATAAAGGACTTATTGGAATTGTGACTTTTTAAATAAATAAGCACTTGCTTTCATTTGTAAAGGTATCCTATAGTATTCATTGCCCATAAATGTTTACTTAGCTGCTTAGGAAAAAGGATGCTCAGGCTTTTTTTTTCTTATAAAATATTATAGGTTAACAAGCTTTATTGGTTGTTTCTCAAAAGTATACTGCAGATATTGAGATTAGCTTTGATTAATTTAGGATTGGTTTTTTTCCTCGTACCTGTATGAAAATATTTTTCTTTGAAAACTTAAAACATATAGTTTCATGCATGTATCCCAGTTCCCTCTTTCAAAAATCAATAATCCATATACTCCAGTGTTACTAAAGCATAAGTACAAGGTTTTCTTGAACTGTGCTAACTTTCTATATCCATTTTATTCAACCTTTTTCATTAGTTTCCAGATAGAAAACAGTTTAGTAAATTTCCCACCAAGGTTTTTTTGGTGCGCTTCTTTCTTGTAAGAAAAGAAAAAATAAGTCTTTATCCATATGACGTGTTAGCTTCACATGCAGGAAAAATGTAGGTTAAGTGTTACATTAAAATCCTTACTTGATTTTACTTAGGCAGTTGTCATAAGAAGTAGTTAAGGTGTATCTGAGCATTTACTATTTTCTTTCTGTGTAGATCAAAAGGACAAATTACTTGTTTTGATAGTTCACCATTTTATTTATTCCAAATGTCCTAGGTCATAAGGAAGAATTTTTTTTTAATTTTCAATTCTTCCTACTGATCCCTAAAAAATAACATAAAACCCAAAAGCAAACAGCTAAAAACAAGGCATTTTGGTCACTATTCATAGAATACTACAAAATTACTTCCATCACTGTGTATAAATACTTCAGGGAAAACACCAGAGGTTTAAAAAAAAAAACAAACTACTGACCCTAAAGTGAGAACACAGGGTTTGGCACACTTTTGTAAAACACACAAAAACTCCAGAGGAGATGATATACATTGTCCCTTTTTTTGGAAGCACCAAAAAAGGGTGGATGAAACACTATTGTCATAATTCCAAAAATTGAAGAAAGCTGTGCAGGACTGAAAGCAAAATATGAAATGCTTAAGTTCCACTTTTATGGTTTCTTGAAATCTTGTAAGGTTCTAAGGCTCAGTTTAAAAATTCTTAAGACTACTTATAATGTGTACAACTTGAACATGAAGCTAAAATTTTTTACTTAAATCAAAAGTCTACTGTATAGTAGTAGAAACTACTTCAAGTATTATTCCTGAATTATTGATAAATTAAAGAGGAAAGCACAGATTTATAGAAAACATGCAATATTGTAGGAAATTTGGTTAACTTTTTAAAATGTTTAAAACAGATTAAAACCTGTTTGGTCATACTGATGCATTTTTAATCATAGAATTTAATTATCTTGTGCTTATATTGTTTATGCTTTGTGATGTTTGTAAGAGGAAGATCTGAGGATTAAGATATAGCCATAAACTACATATATGTAAGTAGTTCATTTTTATCCAGAAGAAAATAATTTGTAGTTATTTTTTGTTTTGAGTCAATATGTAAAACTGATGAAACAAAGAACAAATTGATTTTATAGAAACTGAAGTCTCAAGTTAAGGAATTCTTAAATTGTATTATACATCATGTTAGCAACATCTTCAAACAGTGGATATTGGACAAAAGTTAATACTTCTGCCTAGTTCTCTTTTTAGATACTTTTAAAATCTAGGCCAAAAGAAAAAAGGATTAAAAATAGTTTTAAGAAGAGAAAGTTCCAGGTAAAAGGGGAAAGTTGCTATAGGTAGAACCACAAAGTGCAAAGGAAAAAACCTACTTGTTGAAGACAACTTCTCACAGATGTACTTCTCTGACTGTAACAACTACCAAGCAGGTGTCCCAAGTCACTGCCTTATAATTCTTTTTCAAAAGGGTTACTCATCTGCTTGGGGGAAAATCAGTGGGAAAACTGGATGTGATGTGAACAAACTAACAACTCAATTTTCTTCAGACAGGTTCATTCTTTAAAATAAGAAATATGTGCAAAACCTTAAGTATTATGGTAGAAGGAAGAAAAATTTATTTAAGCAATTTTTAAATGCCTTTTTAAAAAAGCTATGTCATGCTTCCTAAATTCTTGAAACTAAATTGGTGGATCTAGGGTGTTTTGTGGGGAATTTTTCCCTCAAGGATTGAGATGGATGAGGGGAACAAAACAACTAAATTGCATTTTAATGGACGAAGTCATTCAAAATCTTGTAGCATGATAAAATTCTGATCTCTTAAAAAGTATTTTAATAAAGCACGTGCTACAAATTGTTATTTAAAATAAAATTCTAATACTTTGTTACACAGAATCCAACTAAAGGTCAATGACTGCAAACTCCTAGGGCAAAATTCTTTTTGAGAAGAAATAAAATGAACTAATTAAGGGACTTTCACCTTTTTTAACGCATTATACTTCATGGCACTACTTTTACTTTCTGCAAAGTGCTTACTAGATGTGAACTCTACTTGCAACTTAGTTACTTCAGTAATTGTACACTTGCTTTTCTCTGCTCCATTAAAAGATTATCAACACTATTTTGAAAAAAGCAACTCCTTCCCTCTTTTTTCTTAAGTCTATCAGACATAAGAATCTTCGTTTATCATCTTCTAATATACCATTCTCTACAAAGCTACCATATAAGTTCCAGTTTATTATAGCAGCATATGTCTGATATGGGGCTATTACTTACCTGCAAGATTTCCACATTCCTTTTCCCCTTAATGGTTTGAACTTTGGAAATGAATAAATGCTTCCTCCAAAGTCCTCAAGTATTTATTACAAAAAGAAAACTAACATTTGGCATGTTTATTGAAAAGGAAAATATAGTTTTGAATGGCAGTTCAGATCACAGTCCTCTTTTTACCTTCAATTTTATTGTATTACTGCTATTTTTAATCAGCCTAAGGCTACAGCTACATACTGTATACTCTGCAGAAATGCAAACCGAAGGCCTGACATTCTTAATATAAAGCAATTTGTCTCTTTATCCCATGGAATTTTAGGGTTTAAAGTGACTTTAGTCATACACCATCATTTTACAGAAGAGGAAATAGAAGTCCATGTATGTCACAAATCACACTCCTTCATTTGGTATCTAACAATCCCTGCATCTTTTCTTTAAGCATAATGCTGGCTCCTTTTGACTTGCTCTTCAACTTTATATTGCTTGGATAAATTAACTTAAATCAACATAGCACAGATATAAATACAATACACCCATGTCTTAATTTTCACTAATATAGATGCACTGGTTTTTTATTTAAACTCCTTAAACTTTATATTTTCATCTGTAAACTCTTTGTGAAGAAAGGAATTGATCAAATAAGGAAAAATAGCACTTTTTCTTAAAAGGACTAGTTTTCCCTACTACCACCCAAAAGAGATCTTAAATTTTGTCAGTAAGATATTGCTTAGTTATATATCTAATCATCAATGTCTTCACAGTAACTTTCAATTTTATCTTCTTCCTGGCTTGAGCAATATTAGATAATTAAAAGATCCAATTATAGTTAAAAGCAATTATGTCACATTTCTTATTTCAGATCAGCCTTAATTAATGGAATCTTTGTATTAGTATGGCTTAATTATTAATAAGGCTATCTCATAGGAACTATTTCTTTTCTTTTCCTGTTAATAGCAGGACTGATCACTGATTTTCAATGTCTGGAGTAACCTGATACATGTTTTGATTCCAACATGTCTTTATAAAAATAAAGGGATTTACCATGTCCACTACTTTTTTATTTATGTGCAGTTTGACTTTTTTCTTTTAAGAATCTACCTTACCAATAAGAATGGTCTGATTTTAATGCTGACTGTCCATCTGCTGTGAAAGTAGTAGTTGTGATTTTCTTCAAAGATTTTCTCCTGGTGGGTTCAGTCAGAAGATGGGCCCCATGACCTCTTCTAACAAATTTGTAACAGACACAACACACACAAGGTTGTTGGGTTTTTTTTAAGGTGTGATTTCTCCTTCCCATTCATATTTTTCTTTTGAACATATTGCACAATATTTTATTATTAAAAAAAGATTTTCTGTCAGACAAAAAAGTTTTTCTCCTCTTCTCAGGAGGTGCTATGTATACTATTTTTTGTAAGAGGTAAGTGGTTGTTTGTGTGGCCATCCTGGACCTAGAAAACAAAACAGAAAAAGATCAGATTATTAGTTTTAATTCTTGTAAAATATATCCAATGTAAAAACAGAAACTTTTATTTTCATTTCAAATTTGGATACACTGGGGACTCTGAAAAAGTCTGCCTTTTTTTTGTCCACAACTGTGATTTCACTGGTTTGAGAGTACTCAAATAAGCAAAATTCACTAAACCAATGCAGATGAACAACTGCTCTTTCCTAGACAGATGCCTAAGACAGAGCAAGGTTAAGTAACATGCCTTAGGTAAAGGGTTACACAATCAGCAAGTTTAAGAGACTAGACTTGAACCTAGATCTTCCCAATTCTGACAATGCCTTCTCTACTTCTATTTCAAATATTACAATATATGAAACACAATACTGGTACTCAGATGGTTGTTTTACTATTCTTACTTACAGAAGTAACAGGTTTGTAGGCTCCAAGTCTGAAACGACAACAAATTATTTCAACTATGAATTTTCCAATTCCATGTAGCATGCCTGTAAGTTAAAAATACACACATAAAAAATACATTGTCAGAAAACAAGAAATTTTTAAACTAATTCCTGAATTATCATTTAAGAATAAATAACAGGGGCGGCTAGGTGGCACAGTGAATACAACACTGGCCTTGGAGTCAGGAGGACCTGAGTTCAAATCCAGCCTCAGACACTTAACACTTGCTAGCTGTGTGACCTTGGGCAAGTCACTTAACCCCAACTGCCCCTCCAAAAAACAAAAGGAAAAAAAAAAAGAATAAATAACTAACTGGACAAGCATAAAGGTGTGGAAAAGAGCAAATAATTTAACAGATGGCACCTTTTACTTACCAACTAATAAGAATTCACAATTGTTATTTCAAGGATAATGGATTTTAAAAAATTATAATGAACAAATAAAGCCACTTAGTTCCTAGGCCCTCAAAATCCAACTTCTCCAATTATACTTATGAAAAGCTGCCAAAGTAAAAAAATAAAAATAAAAACATTGGGGGCTGTTTTCATATCTTTTGGGAAATTAATGATATTGCAACATTTCATTTTATCCAAGTGGCAATATGGTTTTATATAAGAAAAAACTGGTATGTCTACCACCACAACTTAAAAAAATATGATGGGCAGTAAACATAAATTATTTAATTACATGCTATTCTGATCATGAAATAAGTTAGGAAGCACATAATTTAAATTCCATGCAAAACTGTATCCTTCTCCTGTTCAACAGCATTTCTTAGGAAAATTATACAAATTTATTAGGATTACAATCTTATTAATCTTTGTGATAGCAACTTAAATAACAATGAATTCATGATATATTATCTATTCTCATTGAAGGATGGTTTTCTCAATTAACTCTGAGATTAATTTCTACATCTCTTCTAAATAACGTATTTTCTAAACTGATAAAAATTATTGTAGGTTATATAGTGCCTTTATGATTTACAAAACTTCCTCAGGCTTGTAAAACAGATTATATATGTATTACTATCCCCATTTTATAGATAAGAGAACAGAGGATCAGAAAGCTTTGACCAAAAGTCACATAGTTTTTGAAGCAGGACTCAAACCTAGGTCATAAGTATCATAGATTTAGAGCTGGAAGGGACTACAAATGTATAATCCAAACTTTTGGGATTTTGCTGAAATAAAGAAACTGAGACCCAGAGAGGTTAAGTGGCAAAGCAGAGATTGAAACCCAGGACTTCTAATACTAAATCCGTTATTCTTTCCATTGCATCATGCCTCCTTTATGACTATGAAGCAACATTCTTTTCCATAATAAACAGCATTTCCAGAAATAAGATACAAAAATGTTATATTACCTGTTGTTGAGAAAATTCCTCCAATGATACCACACAGTCTTACTAAAAACTGCCAGAACGGCATATGTTCTTCAGTCACTGTTACCATAAGAGAACTAAGATCATATTTCATAAATATCCCAGACACCCCATGACTTCCTGCTGCATGGTTAATGGCACGTTCCTAAAGCAATCAAGTTGGGGAAAAAGGTAAAAGAGAGACAGATGATGTATGTCAACATTTTGTAGTCACTTTTTATTGCTTCTTAACTTTTTGACTGATAAGCTAATGCTAAGGAATTCAGGCAGAGAACAGTTCCTGCAAATTAAACGTGGGTAGCAAATTAGAGAAGAAATTTGTTTCACATCAACCTCTCTCAGGTCTAAACTTCCCATGCTGCCATTCTATTTTTCTCCCCTGCCCCAAATACTTACAGTTACTAAATTGTGTTTTATTTTGCTTCAGAGCAACTGATTTCATTAGAGGGAATGCCCAATGAAGAAATTCACTTTACAAATGTAGAACAATCAACTAAAAAACAACTAGCTCTGTACCAAATAACTGTGACAAGATACAAAGGGGAAAAAAATGACAAAAATGGTCCCTGGTCCCTACATAAAAGTCAATACATAAAGTCAAGTCAATACATAAAAATATAAGACGATAACATGTAACTACAAAAACTATATACAAAATAAACAAAAAGTAACTTTTTGAGGAAAGGTGTCAAGTAGAACATAGCTCTTCAGTTAAACTCTGAAATTAAATATTGATTCCAAGAATAGGAAGTATAATTTCACGTATGAAGGACAGTCAATAAGGGTATGGAGATGGGAGAAGAGCAACGGCTAGACCATTGTGTGTGAAGTGGATTAATTTATAACATTGGAAATATAGTGAGGAACCTGGTGGTTAGGGTCTTTAAATTCCAAACAAAGGAATTTATATTTAATCCTAGAGATAACACGGAGCCAAATGAATTTATGGAGTATGTAATCGGAGCTCTATAATTTAAGCATATGGCAATAACAGGTATGTGGAGGATAAAATAGAAGAAGGAGTCATGAAGCAAGAGGCCTAACTAGAAAACTATTCTAAAATAAACCAGGGCAGAGATGAGAGCCTGATTTATGGTGGTGGCTATGTGAGTTAAAGGAAAACTTATAAAACTTGGCAAATGATTGGATCTGTATGGTAAGAGAAATAAATCAAGGATGACACCAAGACTGAGAAATTAGTTGGCTAGAAGGATGGTGGTATCCTTGACAAAAATAAGAAAGTCTAAAAAGGGGGTGGGTTTCGGGGGGGAAGATAAGATAATTATTCATTATTATTATTACTAACATTTATAAAGTGCTTAATATATCCCAGGCACTGTGCTAAGCTGCTCTACAATTAATATCTCATCTGATCCTGGGGGGTAGGTGATATTATTATAACCCCATCTTACAGATGAGGAAAATGAGGCAAACAGGATGATGACTTGCCCAGGGTGACATAGCTAGTAAGTATGAGGCCAGATCTGAACTCAAGTCTTCTTGACTCCAGGTACAGAACTCTTATCTATTGTGCCACCCAGCTGTTCTGGACATGTAGGACCCCAAAATCAGGCTGATGTAAGACTGAAGCTCAAGGAGAGAGTCTATAGCTAGGTAGAGACTATTAAGCCAGAGATAACCTAGCAGATCTGTCTAAAGACAATAAACCTTCAAGAATTAAGGAGGTCCCCAAGACTATATAAACAAAGAAAAAAGGCCCAGAACAAAGCCTTGAGGAACAACCACACGTGTGAAATAATGTGGGTGATCTAGCAAAAGAAGCTTAGAAAGAGCAAAGGAAATAAAAAGAGAACACCAGTACAAACCCAAATATGAGAACATCCAGAGATAGGAGATGGTCAGTAGTGGCAAACTGTAGATGTCAGTAAGTTAAGAACTGAGTAAAAGACCACCAGATTTGGTATTCAAGAAAACACTGTGGCGCTGTTAAATAAATTATGGCATGTGACTGTAACAGAATATTGTTCCATAAGAAATGAGACGATTTCATAGAATTCTAGGACACAAAAAATGACGTAGAGTGAAGTGAACAGAACCAGAACAATTTATACAAGAACAACATTCTAAGGAAAAACAACTATGAAATACTTAAGAACTCTGGTCACAGCAATGACCCACAATGTCTCCAGAGGTCCTATGATTAAACAAAATTACACCCCACTCCCACCCCCAGGTGATGAACTCAAGGTACAGAAAAAGATATATGTTCACGGACACTACCACTCTGTCAATTCATTTTGCTTGACTATGCTCACCAGAGGTTTTTCCCTCTCTTCTGATTTTTAATTTAGAGGGGCACAGCAACGGTAAAGTCAAAGAACATAAACATTTTCAGTTTTCAGTGAAACATTTTCAAAAATGAGGACATGCATACAATTTTGAAAGTAACATATGGAGGTTATTAAAACTTTTGGAAAAAAGTAAGTAGTATGAAATTAAGGTTCATAGTTTCATATACAATCTTTTTTCTGTGCTCTGCTCTATATAAAGCAATGTTTATTTTTGTTTAAGTTCAGAATTTTAAATTTACATTCTTTTAAGAGACTTTTGGTAACATGAGAGCTAACAGTTATTGTTAAATGATGGAGTCAGAAAAAAAAGATTGCCATTAAGAAGCAAAACGATAGGAAAAGGAGTGGAAGCAACAAAATAAATAGTTTCTGTCTAAGGGTTTGGCTTTTAAAGGAAGGAGTGTTATAGAATAATAGTTTAACGGGTCCAGTGAGTAGTTTTTTTTCTTTTCAATTAAGGATGGAGTGGGGAGACGTGAGGAGTGTTTCTAGGCTGTAAGAAACCAGTAAATAGAAGAAATGGAAGATCAGAGAAAAACAGAGGGAGGAGAGAAAGAGAGAAAAGAGGAGGAAAGGGAAGGAAAAGGAGTGGGAGAAAAAATACCATGATTATGGGGGCAATCTGCCAAAGAAAACAGGACAGAATGGATCCTCATATAAAACTGGAGTAAAAAGAAAACAATGGGAGATTATAACAAAGGATTTTGAAATGTTCAAGAGGGAAGTTCACAACCAATACATTAATGTAAGAAAATATCACTGCACTATAAGAAATTAGGAATATGAAGAATTCACAAGAACAAAAACTGATGCAGAGTAGAGTACAGCCAGGATAATAATATATGCAATGTATGAAACAATCTGCAAACTGCAATTATAATGACCAAGCTTGCGCTATGGAAGAGGTAAAAACAAATATCTTTGTCTCCTTGATGCAAAGGCAGGGGAGTATGGGATTGGAATATTGCATATGCTATCAAACAAAGGCTATAAATTAGTCTGTTCTGCTTAATTTTAAAAGATATTTCTAACAAGGGAAGGATAGCTTGGTGAGGGGGCCGGGTATATATTAATAAATAAATGTAATGTAAAAACAAGACAGTAATAAAAATACTTTTTAAAAGAGGAGAAAACCCTAGAAAGGTACTCTTGTGATCTCAAATACATGGAGATAAGGGAAAAGAGGAAAAGTGAACAGGTACCAGAATCTGACACAGAATAAGAGTGGTAGAGGCAGAAGGTAGAAAGTTAATCAAAGATTAAGTGTTACAAGTTCCTCAACTCCAGGAAGCAAACAAGCTCAGAAGACAGTAAGGTGCAGGAAGTTCTGAGCTTTAGGCTAGAGTTTACAGATCATTTTGGGAAAGTCTGTAAAGTGATGAAAGCCTTAGAGTCTAAGGACAAGAAAAAAAAGGAAATGCATGGAAGCTAACTCAAGGTTAGCTCATCCCTAAGTAGCTACAGGATCCTCCCCCTCCTCACCAGACCAGTACAACCAAAAGAAGGATAATGAGCTTAAGAAAGTAGAGGAATTTCTTGCAACATGGTAGACACTTTTCTGCTAAATCAACCTTTTGGCAGAGAAAATAGATGTTAAATTATCATTAATGATAAATTACCTTTAGACTCAGCCTTCACCAACTGATGTGTTACATTCTGCCAAATAATTTTCATAATGCAGAGGTTTGCTCACATCACTGATTCTCAAAATTCCTCAATACAAACTCCTTAATATAATGTCCAAAGCTCTCCCCAGACTAAACTATTTGCTCTCCAATTTTATCCTACTTTTTTCTGCTTACTCCACCTATATAGAAAGGATACTCTCAACCTATCTCTGCCAAAATTCTTCTTTCTTCAAAACCAGTTTATAAGCTACCTTTTTCATAAAGCCTTTCCCATTATCTACTGCTAAACAGGATCCTGCCCTTCCAAAAATCCCCCATGCAACCTCAGTCTGACTTCTCCTATGCATTAACCATATTAATGCTTGTATTACAATTATCTGAGTACATGTCCTAGTCCTCTTCCTATAGTATGAACTCCTGGAGGGTAGGTATTATAATTTTTTATTAGCTATATTTAGCATAATGCCTTGCTAAATGTTTGTTAAAGGGAAATATCGCCATATTAAAAAGTCCAAGAGTTTTAATCTCACAAAGCCTACTGATCAAATTAATATGAGTGTTAAAACTTACAATCTGCCACACTTTCAATAAGACTTCCTTGCCAGAAATTTATAAAGAATTCTGAACTCTACAACCCATCACTGATGTAAGATAATATTACTGAAACAAGCTATACTATACTCATATTTTCATTATAAGAGATTAAAGAAGGGCAAAAATTGAAGGTGATAAATATGAGAGATTTACTGAGAGTTTTTGAGCCAAATATCAGGAGACAATTTTGTATCTCTCCCTGAATTAAACATAAGCAAATTTTAAAATTAATCTTATATCTGCAACATCAGTATTTTTTAACCAATCAATGACATTCCATTCTTTTCAATCTTATATTGTCTCAAAAAAGTTCATTTTCTAGTGTAAATGATTTCATTCTAATATTCTGTTAAAGAACTAGAATTATCCCTTCCACATCGTGACTTTCCCCATCTTTCTGATATATCTTCTGATATATCATGGGTTGGCATTAAGAAATTAAATGGGAATTTTAGTGAAGTTTTGCAGAAGTCATAGACAATACACAAAGGCCACCAGACAACAAAGAAAAAGAAACTCAGAAATGTATAAAATATATGTATAGCATTGTATAATATAAATCCAAATTTTATAATAAGGTACTGTAAACACCCCCATAAAAGAAAAAATGCAGATTTCTTCTCTGGCACAAAGGTGGGGTCAAAAAACTTTATGAGGATTTTCCAGATCACAAAGGCACCACTCTGCTATGTGGAAGGGATCCTTTTTCCATGTCCCATTTTAGCTAAGTTATAATTGATTCTAGAATTTAAAAAAATCACAATAATGAGGTCAACTCTTTTCATAAGAAAATATTAAGGAAAAAGCTAAATAGGATAAAACAATGCCTTATTACCTATTAATATTATTCTCCTAAAATACTACAGTATAATTTAAAACATTACAACTTAAACTTTTTTTTTTAAAGGATTCCTTTTTATTACAGGGAGAGGAGGAGAGAGACAACTAATAAAGAAGGTTCCTTATCTTGTCCAGGCTGGAAATACAGAAGCTACTGACTAGATTGATCCTAATACTGATTCACATGTAAGCATTAATGTGCTGTTTTTCCTACCCAAGACAGTTTGCTATCAGGTGGGCTTACTTCCTCCTTCAGGGGCTTACGATATTGGTGCTGTACTTAGTACAGACACTGGTTAGTTTTTGGCCCCTCTGAAGCTCAGAATTCCTGGAATTCAAGCAATCCACCAGCCTCAGGCTCCCTCATCAATAGAGACTAAAAGTATGTTCCACCACACCCAGAGAGAAAAAGATGTTTATTGACAAAGCTTAAAAAAAGAGTTATCACTGTGCCATTCGACTGAGTGGTAAGAGAAAATTTTTTTCAATATTAGCACATCTAGCTGACAAAACATTTATCATTAAGTGGCAAAGCCACTCAGGAATCCATTACCTTATCTTGTTTCTTCTCTAAATGAAACATAACCACTTCTAGCCATGCTTTCAGTATAACCTATGTCACTGTACAGATACTTAAGAATCCTTCTTCTACTCACCAGAAGGGGGTAGAAGAGAAGAAGTATGATTGTACTCAATTCTTTTTCAGGTCACACAATGAATGTAAGAATGAAATGTTTAAACATACTTCTTTTTCCATCTTCAAGGCATAAAGGTATGAAATGCAAATCATCTGTTCTCGGGGAAGTGAAAATTTGCTATACTTAATATCTGTGAGACCTACATATTTTTAAGGCACTAAAATTAAATTTCAGTTGAAGGTAACCAAAATTTCTCTAATAACACACTCATTATGTTATGCCTCATTATGGCATTTAGGTTATATTGGGTTCTCAAAGCCTATCTATGTTACTCGCATATGAGATCTGGCAGGTACTATCACAAATTGGAAAGGTTTTTAATATGGGCCTATGTGCATGGAATTTAAAAACCAAACTAACCAACCACAGAAAAGTTCATCATTAATTACATGGTTGATCACCAGGTAATGGATATTTTATGCCATTTTCCTCCTGGGCCTGTTGCCAACTTCCTCTGGATTTCAGAATCATTCCTCTTCTACTGCTATCCTGGAATTTCACTCAGTGCTTGAGGTCTCATCACCCTGAAACAGTTTACTATTCCCAAGGCCCACTGACCCTGGAATACTCCTCCATGAGGCCTGCTCCCCTCTTCCTTCTCTCATTAGTGAGTTCTTCCTGAAGCTTCAATTTTATAGAGGAGATAAGGATGGACTGCCTTCATTCTCCTCAAGGCCCCTTGTTCCTGACTTGCTCTGATTTTAAAACCTTCATCTAGAGAAGAGCAGAACCAGGCAAAACCTGTACACAATCACAGACACATCGTACATATGATGACCAACCTTGATAAACTGGACTATCCTCAACAATGCACAGAAAAGACAACTCTACAAGCCTCAAGATGGAAGGAGATACCTAAACTCATAGAAAGATATAGAAAGACTATAGTTTAAATGGAGACAAGCAAAATTCGTTATCCTCTTTCATGTCTGGTTTTGCTTTTTTTTTTCTTTTCCCAGTGATCACTCATTGGTTACAGCCCTTCTATATGACCAA
>CM053585.1:368421394-368445943 GCA_028646515.1 Pseudochirops corinnae
GGGGGGGGAAGGGAGGGGAGAAAATCTGAAACTCAAGTGACTGTGGAACTGAATCTTGTAAATTAAATGAGTAAATTAAAAAAAAAATTTAAAAAAAAAAACAAACCTTCACCTAGTACCACCATTCCAAACCGCACCCCCTCCACTTTTCAGTTCCCTTTTCTATGTTGTCTTGCCCCAACAAAATGGAAGCTTTTTGAAGGCAAGTGTTGACTCCTTGTTGCTACTGGTATCCTCAGTGTTTGACGAGTTCTAGGCAAATAATGAGCACTTTCCTTCAACCAGGAAGGGGTTGTGATCTCTGTTGAAGGGAATATACATATTAAGGAAATAGATGTTTTGGAGTAGTTAATTACTTGAGATTAAAATACTTTTTTGTTTTTGTTCAGTCTTCCCATGAGGGGTTTTCTTGGCAAATATAGTGGAGTGGTTTGCCATTTTCTTCTCCAACTCATTTTGCAAATGAGGAACTGAGGCAAACAGGGCTAAGTGACTTGGCCAGGGTCACAAAGCTAGAAAATATCTGAGGCTGGATTTGAACTCATGAAGATGAATCTTCCTGATTCCAAGCCCAGTACTCTATTCACTGTACCACCTAGCTGCCCTAAAATAAACTAATTAAGATTAAATTATTATACAAAAAGTTCAAAAATTTCTGGATTAACTAAAAAGCATTTTAGGAGGCAAAAACCAAAATCAATCCCTTTTTACATGCACTGAAATGTTACAATGCAACACATACAGGAAAACATTTACATTCAGTGTTAAATTGTTTGCCAATATGAATACATATAAGTTTTGACACATTTTCATTCTTAAGTTCTGAGCTTAAGAAAAACCTCATTTGAAGGAAAGACTATAAACTAATAATTATCATCAGATTATTTTGCTAATCTAGAATTAACTTACCCTTTCTGTCACTGAAAACTGGTGAGTGTCTGCTGAAATTTTGTATGTATTGAGTTTTGTTGGCACAACTGTGATAAAATATTGGAACATCTGGTTGTCTAGAATAAAATAAGAAAAGTTTTCCAGAGAGTCAATCAAAAAAATTATTTAGAAAACACTGTTCACTACATGCTTTTTTTCACAAAAGTTTAATACCTCCCATTAACTAATAACAACTAATAAACACTACTTATTTATTAATGATGTACATGAAATCTGGTAAAACAGTTTTAAGGTACCAAAATGACCATCTATATCAATTACAAGTGGAATGAGTTACCTACAGAGATCATTGGTTCCCCCTCATGAGAGATCTTTAAGCAAAAGTTGGGTGTTCATTTGCTGTGGAAGTTTCAGAAAGGATTCTTGTTGAGGTTACAGGTTGGACTAGGTAGATGGTCTTTGACAGTGGGGGGTAATAATGGTGCCCGATAGGTGTGAGCCCTTGCATAATGGTATAATGGCATTTCACTCTAACTACTGAATTTAATGTTCTCTGGGACTTGAGATAAATTAGGCCAGAATTTTTTAAATTTAAAGCGTCTTAGAAATAAGATGACAGACCTAAAAGACACTTCCTGGACATTTAAACATTTCATTTGTAGAATTAGTGTTGAAATTTTCCAACCATAAATGCTTGGTGATTATTTAAAGTTCTTTTAAGGTTTCCCCCCCAAAGTTTCATGGAATTTTCAGGTAATTTTAGTAGCATAAGTTGGTTTTAACTATATATTTCTAAAATGAGTAAGTTAAGATCTAATCATTTACTTTGGGTTTTACCCTATTAAGTATTTGTTCTCATAGGATCATGTAATGTTAAATATTAGATTTTATTTTCTTCATATTTAATGCTGCAACAGCCCCCATGAACAATTTCCTAGAATATGAGCAACTGTTACTTGAATGAAATACTTTTAAAGATCACTAGAGATAAAAAAGGAAATGCATATACATTGGTTCAAAGTACAGAATTAATCTGGTACCTTTTTTTTTTTTAACTTCCATGGTAATTAACAATTGTTTTTCGCAAAACCTATTACTGGAAGATAATAATTAACTATAATGTTTCAGGACAAGTTAAAAATTTTGTTTTAACTTTTAAAAAAGACCCCCTCAGGGGCGGCTAGGCAGTGCAGTGAATACAGCACTGGCCCTGGAGTCAGGAGGACTTGAGCTCAAATCTGGCCTCAGCCACTCAATACTTACTAGCCGTGTGACACTGGACAAGTCGCTTACCCCCAACTGCCCTGCTTTCCCCTTCCAAAATAAATAAATAAAGAAAAACAAAAAAGACCCACTCCCATCAGCTTCAGGAGGAAGAGGTGGAATTCTCTGTGGACTCTATGTTCTGCAGGCCTGCCCGAGGGGATTGAGCCTATTAATCACTTCTTCTTAAAGGGCTAGTGAACCCTATTAGCTCTCCCCAAGAGCAGCCTTGGGGTCTGAGGATGACCTGAACCACAGTTACATCTTCTACATTTTTCATGGGTCACCCAAAATCCAAGCGGCCCTGAGGGCCAAATGTTACACAAGCTTTATTTGTATTTTTAAAACAAATTCTATGAAAAAATATAACCAATTTAGTACCAAAAATGTTTTATTTTTAAAGCTGCATCAACATTCATACATCATTTACAAACACTATTTATGGTGAGATAAAATAAAGTTATAATGGGATTTACACAAAACATAAAAACTTTCAGGTATTATCATGCATATCTTCACATTTCTTAGATGAACCAAAATTTAGTCAGAGCAATAGTAGATAAAAATATCTGAGATATCAGAGATTATGTCAAGAATTGACTATAACAAAATGCTCTACTGTGGTTTCTTGGGGTCACTGTAAAACCAAAAAGGCTGCACTTTAAAATCTCAAAGAAGTTTTTTTTTCACTAGCCATTATCTTAAAGGAAAAAAAATTAATACTGTCCATGAAAATATAAAAGTAGGTAAAAATTAATAAGCAAGCAGGGCATAACAATTTTTCTCTCAACATAGTTATTTGCCCTACTTTTTAACATCTGTTTTAAATTAGTATCATAATCTAAAATTAATAAAATAAACTTAACTATTAATTTCTAATTTCAATCAAGTTTCAATTAAGTAACTAACCTTATCTATATAGCTCTTCTATACTTTAATCATAAAAGCCACCAGCAAAATCAAAATAAGTGTGAAATAACAAGTATACTTCAAAGAAACTTTTTTTGTTCTAGATATGTGATGTCATTAATATGAAGAATTACAAGTAAGGAAATTCTTTCTAGCAATGAAAAACATCAACTGTTTGCAACTTGGAACCTTACAGATGTCTGAGGAACACTGAAAGATTTGACTCTCCTAGGGTCCCACACAGAGTACATGTGTTAGCAACAGGACCTTGAAAAGGCAAGCTGGCTTTCTTATCTGCTAAGTTACTTAAAAAAAGATATGCAAATCTAATTTTATGAATTTTATCATTTAAAATGTTTTAGTAGATACTATTTAAATGAAGGCTATAGATTCTCATGCAAGCAATCTAGCATCATCCTGAATCAGGAACCTTGATTGGTTTTGGTTCTGGATCTATATCTAAGTAGTAGTTCACTTAACTTTATTTTTCTCATTTATAAAAGAAACAGGGACTTACTGTAAGGTCTAAAAATCTGTGATTCTTTTATAATGCTAAAAATAGTTAGGTACAGCCTTAAGAGAAAAGTTTCAATTTCTGTTTGGTCACTGAGTACTTCACACTTGTCTGTGTAACTGTAATTTTTAGGGGCATTACATAATTTCAACTGTCAGGCATATTACTGAAGATACATATCTAAGCCAAAACTAAAAAGCACTATGGATTGAATGCTACAAGAAATAAGAGGTAAGTTAATCTATTTTTCTAACTCTGTGACTACAACTAAAATAGTTCATAAAAAGAAATGCAGGTTTGTAAAAATTCTACAGATGTTTTTGTAATTAGCAGTATACTTTTGGACCTTAAAAATCATAAATGAGGCATTTCTTCCCAAACCTTCTATCCCAGTTCTTATTTTGCCTTTCACGAGCAGAAAACTGCAGCATCAATTCAATACAATTTCAACGTATATGAAAACTCTGTATTGTCCCTTTTCTAAACTGAATAACCATAATTTCTTTGGTATTTCCTTCTAAGACCTACATTCTAATCCTTCAAAAATGTTCCCTGCTGTTTCCTACCTTTTAACACATTTGTCACTCAAATGAGGAAGAAACCTGGAATGGTGTTACTATTTAAATGATAATAGTTCAATGAATACAAACCTCTATTATCAGCGGTTCTCAATCTGTGGGTTATGTTCAATTTGTAACAATGAAAATACATCTTGCATATCAGATATTTACATTACGATTCATAAAAGTAGTAAAATTACAGTTATGAAGTAGCAACGAAAATAATTTTATGGTTGGGGGTCACCACAACATGAGGAACTGTATTAAAGGGTCAGAGCATTAGGAAGGTTGAGAATCACTGCTCTATAGCTATTGCAAAATACTTACGATCTGTAGCAATTTTTTCAGTTCCATCTAACGGATTAATAATTCCCGGAACAAGTTCACCAAAAGACAAATGATCTATTCTATGGGAAAAATTGTAGGCTAAAAGACAAAAAAAAAAAAAAATACAAAAAAACATGATATTGTAAAGCATAAATTTCTAGAAACAATTTTACAATTCTCCGTTTTGTCTTTCAGGTAGGAGGCAATTATAGTTAAGTGACTTGTCCCAGGTAACACAACTAGTTAAGTGTCTGAGGCGGGATTTGAACTCAGGTCTTCCTGACTGCAGGACCAATGCTCTAATCCACTGCATCACCTAGCTGCCCCCAATTTTACAATTATTTTTACCCAAATATAAACTCTAAAAATCTATATGCTCAAAAATAGTTTTATTTACTACAAATGCTTAAATATTTTTAGGAAATCTAAAGAAATGTATAAAAATTTCCTATAAATTGTTATAAGCCAAAGTTTCTTTATTCTATTACAAATTACCTTCCAAAAGGACTCTACACTTCACTCTTGTATCTAAATGTCTGTCTATGCTTTGAGTTCAATTTTTAAAAAAAACAATGTATCTTCAAGTACAGTAACTAAAAACTATTCTAACTGTGATGGCATCCTTTATAAAGTCAAAAACCAAAACTCAAATCTATTTCCCCCACAAAAACCAAAAGATCAAACTAAATTTCAAATGGAAGTCTTTAGGAATTTTAGCATTATATTACCTTTGTCTTCAATTAAGTGGTTTTAGTTTTATGTAATAACCATACACAAGTTATTTTAATTGAAATACACATTTAAAATATAGTATGCCTATTAGAGATGCATATGTGTATGTATGTATATATGTGTGTATGTTAGAAGTAACTGAATGAACTTGAAATATAATCATGTCTTAACTAACCTAAAGAATGAAAAGGAAGATTAATGCATATTACATGACACAGTACATTTACAGTGCTTTTTGTTGGTTAAAACATATTTTGAATTGGATCAACAAAACAAAAACAAGAAGTAATGGACTGGAAATAAGTCCTTGGGAAAAATCCAGACTGGGAGAATAAATCCAAAGTATATAATGAGAGAAATTGTGAATCCACAAAATACTGATTTTTCTTCTCTTTTTTTGATGTCAAAGGGTTTGACCCATCTAATGACCTGTCTAAATTACGTCTTTTCAATTCCTTGTCTTGCATTAGCACAAAAAATCAAAATCACAATTTCTTTTAACAACTTTAACAAATAGAGAAGAAAATATCACCAACAGCTTACACTCATGGCTGACAAGGGCTGCCAGGTGAGCATGACCTCGGGGATGTGGAATTGCCCTATGAAGATGAAAAAACAATGATTTTAATGAATAACAGAAATTGGATTTTCTCTTTCTCTTATATTAATTTATATAATTAAAACTATAATTGTTTTTAATGTATAATAAGAAGACAACAAGCTTTAAAACTTAGTTTGACAGCTCCCAGGGTAGATAAATCCACTCCTCTCAAATATGTCCTTCATCTAACTACCCTTATCTTATTGTTATAACTTTACTCATGCCACTATTATGAATTTCTTCAAATTCTCAGCATAACTGTTTTTCCTTTTCTTGGACCAAGGGCTTGAGGATTTTACTATACCTGGAATTATTTCTTTAAATGAATATAAGTATTTTCTTATAAGTGAAATCATTACTGCAATGAAATGCTGAAAAGTCATAGCACAAAATATCACTAAGTGATGAAATGGTAAAAATTCAGCAAATTTCTTTTTTTCTGAAAGCAGAAATTACTTCAACTTTAACTATTCGCTTTACTACCCAGAGTTCTGAGCTGAGATGAAGTTAAAAAAAAAAGATTAAAAACCATCCAAAAAAATCCAAAAGCAAATTTATAAGGCATAGTAATTAGAATAAGAATACATCTTTTTTAAACACTAAATCTGAATTAGCTTTATTTCTCTTCATCTGCATCGAGCTTCAAAGTAACCAAGTAAAATTGCATCTCCAAATGACAAAACAAGCTGTCAGAAGTCCAGAGCTATTTTTCTTTATTTTGTGAAAATGTTACAGCCATTTTTGTTAGTCTATAAAAGAACCATCATTACGGTTAAAAGTGAGTTTTTATAAATCAAAAACAAAACCAAGAAACAAAACATTCTACATTTTTGGGAAGGAAAAATCAGCAGTAACATTCTCACTAAAGACTGTAAATTACATTTTTTTTCTTCTTTTTTTCTTTTTTTTTTTTTTCTTTACTCATTTACTTTCAATTTACAAGATTCAGTTCCACAATCACTTGAGTTTCAGATTTTCTCCCCTCCCTTCCCCCCCCCCCATGGTGGCGTGCAATCATGTATAGGATCTGCAAATACTTTCACATTAATTACATTTTTCTTCATAAAAGGTATACGTTGTTCCACCAAAAGCATTTTTGGTGTAAGAGTAAGTGCAACTTTTTTGGTGTAAGTGGTGTAAGTGGTGTAATTTTTTAAAATATAGACATGTATAAAAATTCCAAACATGGAAAAGCTTGTGATGGGAAGCACTTTCCCTCACCTCAAAGCACTTTCCTACCAGAAGAGCTGCATAGAATTCCACTTCTTCCTCCTCAAGCTGCTGGGAATGGGTCTTTTTTAAAAGTTAAAACAAAATTTTTAACTTGTCCTAAAACATTAATTAACTATTATCTTCCAATAACAGGTTTTGTGAAAAACAAGCGTCAATCATTGTAGAAATTTTTTTTTTAAGTACCAGATTAATTCTATACCTTGAACAAATGTAAATGAGTTTCCTGTTTTATCTCTAGTGATCTTTAAAAGTATTTCATTCAAGTAACAGTTGCTCATATCCTAGTAAATTGTTCATGGGGGCTGTTGCAGCATTAAATATGAAGAAAATAAAATGTCATATATTTAACATTATATGATCCTATGAGTACATATGCTTAATAAGGAAAAACCCAAAGTAAATGATTAGATCTTAACTTACTCATTCATTTTAGAAATATACAGTTAAGACCAATTTATACTACTAAAATTATCGAAAGTTCCATGAAACTTGGAGGGAAAAGCTTAAAAGAACTTTAAATAATCACAAAGCATTTATGGTCTGAAAATTCAACACTAATTCTACAAATGAAATGTCTAAATATTAAGGAAATGTCTTTTAGATCTATCATCTCACTTTAAGACATTTTAACAATTTTTAAAATTCTGGCCTAATTTATCTCAAGTCCCAGAGAACATTAAATTCAGTAGCTAGAGTGAAATGCCATTATAGCATTATGCAAGGGCTCACACCTATCCAGCACCCCCCACTGTCAAAGACCATCTACTTAGTCCAACCTATAACCTAAACAAGAATCCTTTCTGAAACTTTCACAGAAAATGAACACCCAGCTTTTGCTTAAAGACCTCCCATGGGGGAACCAACTGCTTCTTTACGTAATTCATTCCACTTATTATTCTAATTGTTAGGAAGCTTTTTTGCTAACCACAAACAAGTCTGTCTATATGTGTTCCTTTTCAGCTTTCACATCTTGGTCCTGGCTTTGCCCTCCTAACTGAAGACAATGATCATATTCCCCTTAAGTCTTCTCTAAGTTAAACACCCATATTTACATCACTCAATCTATATATGGCATGAACTCAAGGTCCTTCATCCTGTTATAAATATTCACATAACTCAGTAAAATGTGGCTCCCAGGTTTTATCTGACCAGAGTAGAGATACAACGGTACCCCTGCCTTCTTAATAACAAGCTTAATTGAATTTTGAAATACCAGGCTTCATGAGATAACTTAATATCCTCTAGCCTGACTATTAAAAGACAAAAAAAGGCTTAAATGTTTACATTCTTTTTACTCAAGATTCTAAACTGTGAATTTTGACCAAATCTTGTGACAGTGAAAAAGTACATATTAGTATATCTTAATAATAATATTAATATAATATATATTAATTAAAGTACACATACTAAGAAAACCTCTGTTAACTAAGCATACAACTATATGGTCAACTTAACACACGATTTAACTTATATCCCAGTCCCTATTCTCATGTAAAGTATTTTCAATAAGCGAAAAGAACATACTTGCCCACAGTTATGTGAAAATTCCCTGCTACTTTATTGACATACAGATGGCCATGAATTCTGCATGCATCTGGAGGTTGTAATGAATTATCTTCCCTGTTAGAACAAGATATGGTAAGACTGCTTAAAGCATATCCATCACAGGAAATGACTGCATAAATGGGTGAGGTATTTGGGAGAACAGTCAAAAATTTTAGTAAGATCCTAAATTTCAAAAAATAAAAATTGTTTAGTAAAAAACCCGAACTGTTAGCATTTATAATCAGAACCTTAAGAAGTGGGAGAAGATAATTTAAATCGACATTTATCTAACACTTTAAAATTTGCAAAGTGATCAAATTATTACTTCATTTGAGCCACAGAACTGTGAGGACAGTGCTATAGGTATTACTATTCCCATTTTATGGATGAGGAAACTGAGGCTTAGAGAGTCTGTGATATGTCCATGGTCACAAGGCTATTTACTATCAAGAGCAGGATTTGAGTCTCTACCCACTATATTACAAATGCTTCCTACATAAGACAGAGAATATTACTACAATAAAAGTTAATCTAAAGTTCTACAGTTCTTCATAGCTAAGCAAAAAACTAAGCTACCACTTAGAAATTACATGTAATTGGGCGAATAAAAAAGATGGAATGCATTCTTTACTTTTACTTCCAGCACTTTACAAAAAAAGAGAGGAAGAAATATACGTGTGTACACATATGCAGAAATCAGTTACCTAAAAAGTTACTTTTCAAATGGGAATTAGAAGAAAACACAGATCTTGAACAAAATGTAGTTATCACCACACCAAATTATTTAGCAAAGTATCTGTAGTAGGTAGAGTGCCAGACCTAGAGTCAGGAAGACCTAAGTTCAAATCTCGCCTCAGAAACTAGCTGCATAATCCTGGACAAGTCACTTAACCCTGACTGCTCAGTTTCCTCATCTGTAAAATGATCTGGAGGAGGAAATGGCAAACTACTCCAGTAACTTTCCAAGAAAACCCCAAATGGGGTCACAAAGAGTCGGACACAACTGAAATGACTGAAAATTTGTATGATTACACACTTCTACAAGGTTACTGGATATTTAAAATCAATAAGAGAAGTAAAAACTAACTCAGTAACTAAGGAATTCACATTAGAGAAACACCTTCCAAAAGATCTCCACCCACATATAACTTAAATAAATGCTCTGGAATTGCCTAAGAAAAACAGACTTTGAGCAAACTGGTGTGGAGACACGCAGAGACTGGATGAGATGGGATCTAGATCTAAGTATTCCTGACTCCAAACACAGTACTCTATCCCTGGACCCCACTGCTTATATACTGCACCTCTGCACCTGTATCCATCAGTTAGTAAATCAACCATAGGAAGGCCTCTCATGTATTAAACAAACACCAGATAGGAGATCACATCTCCATTTGTGCACTTGGACATACTATGCTATTACAGCAAAACCCTCCAAGGCCCCCGAGGTGCAATAGCCTTTGGAATCAGAGAACCTAAACTCAATTCCCAGCTCCACCACTCAGGGCTGCCACAGGGCCCTTGATAAGTCACTTACACTTTTGGGCTTCATGTTCCTTCTGTATAAGATGCAGGATTAGGATCTCCAGTCCCATTCAATTCTACAACTAACTTCCTATGAAGTCCAAAATATTCTGTAGACTTACTTATTTAGCCCAAACAAAAAAATTCTTGAAATAATTGAGGACAATTTTATAATAATAATGTTTCTACTATGTTTTCAAATCTTACAAACACAAAATTTTATTCAAGAAATTAGAGATTGCCCCCCATCTCAAAAATGAAAAAAAAATAAATAAAACTACCCTATATTCTTTAAGTGATAATGATAAAATAGGTTTATAAAAGTCTTGGTCAATGCTAAACATTCCTATCAGTTCAAAAGTAAAGAATGTCATCATAATACAAAATTATTCTAGTGTCTATAGCCTTAGACATTAAGGAAAACTGAAAACAATATTCATTCCTTTACTAAAACTCTCTTAACAATAAATTCATGAAAAGTTAGAAAATAAAATATCATGAATAGTCATCTCACCTTGGGGGTAGTGCTGTTGAGGCACTTTTAAAAGCACTTTTGAATATCACATCTTGTAGAGAATGTTCCTCTTGTAGCCTACTCTGAATTGTCTGTAACATTCTAAAAGTAACAACAAAAGAAGACAGAGAAAGTTAATAAGGTATAAAGTATAAAAACATAAGTAAAAAATACTTGAATACTTCAGAGATCATCTGTGACTTCACCAAGATGTGGAAATTGCAATCCCCCTAAGAAATTTCATCATCTGTAGCCAACCAAGTGACAGGTCTCTCAAGAGACTCCAATTAATCCAGATTCATCTTAGATAAAAGATGCACCACATGTAATCACGTCCATTTCTTAAACCTTCCCAGCTTATCAGAACCTACTGGATATTGTACTCCACTGACATAGCTAATAGCCATGAAGACCTGAGTTTGAATCCTGCCTCAGGTACTTCACTAGCTGTGAGATGAGGTGCAAGTCCTTTAACCTCTCTCAAGTCTCTGTTTCCTCATCTGTAAAACAGGAATAATAATAACATCTACTTCAGAGGGTTTTTGTGAGGATCAACTTAAAACATAGGTAAAATGCTGTGCAGACTTTAAGGTACTATAAATTATTATTATTGTTGTTGTGGTTACCATTAAGAACCGAAGGTCGTTTTAACAGGACAGTGTAGCAACAAAGGAGAACTTCATAAGAGAAACCAAAACATACTTTATTAAATTTGCTCATAAAGTAACAGCTGGCATCCACAGCAAAACTATACATCAATCTAAGAAAGTAACTATTTTGAAAAATGTACCATGTCTTCATACATTTTTTGAAAAAAGCAAAAAGTAAGGTGTGAAATTGGTGGCAGCAGCCACTTGAAAACACAAATGTGGGAATCTTCACTATGCTACTGGGGAAATACTTCCCAAGTTTTGCAATCCTGCCCTAATGTAGAGTAGAGGGATAGCCAAGAAAGGAAACAGCAGACAAAGAAGTTGGTGGAGATGTTACCATCCCAGTTCAAGTTTGCCATGCCATTAAAAAGCATCTCACATGCAAAAAAGTCGACAACTCCTACTTTATAACAAAAATATTTTAAAGGAACAAAATGCTACAGTATATTTAGTTTAAGTCCAAGATCCAGGATTCTAGAGAAAAAAAGTGGTCATTTTTTGATTCAGTTGTTTCAGTCATGCCTGACTCTTCATGATCACATTTGGGGCTTTCTTGGCAAAGACACTAAAGTAGTTTGCCATTTCCTTCTCCAACTCATTTTACAAATGAGGAAACTGAGTCAGAGTTAAGTGTCTTGCCCAGACTCACACAGCTACTAAGTATCTGAGGCAAGATTTGAATGCAGCAAGATAAGTCCTCCTGACTCCAGGCCCTATACTCTATTCATGCACCCCTTACTTGCCCTATTTCAAAAATACACAAAAGATTTTATAGCACAAAGCAAAGAAGCTACATCAAAATGATTACTTTTAACAAGACTATGCACAAAATGGCCCTTATGTTGAGATAACTTATAATATGAAACTACAACAATATTAATATTTCTATTTCTTCATCAGGCATGTGAATTTAAACCATCTTTGATACAGTAAAAAAGGTAAGAAAGGACTATTCCAGAACTTCAAGAGGTCAAGTTTACTTCCCACTACTGTTAGGAATACCTATATATCTTCACAACTATTCTACCTCTATCTCCTATAATTTTGTACCTTTGGGTATACGTTAGCAGCCAATTTTTGCCTAACTCAACAAGTATTTTTAAAAACAAGACTGATTATTTTTATTCTTTAAAAAGTAATATATAAAATCCTTTAGTTTTTAAAAATAAATTTGAATCTTCCATACTTCTCATTTCTTTAGCCTAGAACATTCAATAAGATTCTTTTCAGGTATTCAAGCAGATAAGAATGAAGTTTAAAAAGAATAAAAACATAAACCAGTCAGCTTCTTCATGATGTCTGCACCCATGGCAAAATAAGTCTATTTAAAAAGAGGCAAATTATTTTTATATTTTACAATTATTTCAGCCTACACTAGAACTTTGGAAATAAGAAAAGGCCTAGAAAAATTCTAAAAACTGGGAGTTCTTTGATAGAGGTAGACAGAGATTAAGGCATTTGGACATTATGGGAAAATGAAGTAGTAGTACCAAAAAAATCAACATACTTTATTTTGGCATCTTCCAACTAGACATGAATATGTTCAGATGTCCTTATTAATAACCAAGAATATGCTTTGTAATGTTGCTGTTCATTCTAAAACTATTTTGGAATTTCTGCTCCAAGTATATAGTCCCTCTCCATTGCCAGAATTTTCCAAAAAGCTGGATCAAATTTGGGACTTGATCTAAGAGTCTTCAACCTAGCTTTAGATTATCTGAGAACTTCCTAAAGAAAGATCCCTACTTCCAGAGTCCTGCTTTTGGCATTAAGCAGAAGTCAAGTAAAAACTATCTGGTTATCCTGTTTGATGCCCCCAGAATAAGCCATATCTTGCTAACATGCCAGACTTATAATTAAAGGATAAGTCTGAATGCTTGCTCTGCCATTTCTAAGTCTGGGACACTGGAGAAGTCACTTAACTGATCCAGACCTTAGTTACCTCATCTGTAAAAACAACTAGGCTTAGTCTCTTTCCAGCCCTAAACCTATATGCCTACAATGTTGTATATAAACTGTTCAGACAGAATATATAAAGTATGATGTGAAAGATCTGTCATTCCAAAAACAATGGGAGGCAGGGAGAAATAACCACTTTCTCGTATTAATTCTGAATATCAGGCAATTTCAGCTGAACTAGAAATACCAATTTCCAAATACTTCAAGCTATCTAGAATACACGTAAGTCTTTTGATGGTCTTCTATTCCCAGCTTTAAAATGGCTAATCAATGCTCAATGGGCTTTAACTGCATTAAAATGTTAGAGCGTAAAATTTCTATAGATTTAAAAAACTTAGGAATGAGGAACCTTGAAATCACAAGTGATATTCTGTAACATAAACATAATCTCTTACAAAAAGGACTGGGTAGTTTATAATAAGCAAAATAATAATAATAATAATACCCTTACAAGTCAATCAAGAGGCATAATACTTTAGTTACTTATTACCTACCTCTGCCACTCTCTTTGTTGGGGTGAGAGATCAAATATTACCTGTAATAAAGGAAAATAATTAACTACAAAGTCAAAATCTTTAGTTTTCACAAAAGAATTCTTATAGATAAATAAGACACTTTAAAAACAGGTTTTGTTGATACCTTTTGGTTTTATATTAGTCATTCAAAGACAAAACCCCATCCCCCATCAATTGCTCTTTTAAATAAATGAACAAGTGAATAAACAAATGAGTAAATGAATGAATAGAAATGAATGGACCTTCCTCTTGAGGTTGCTGTGAAGATCAAATGAGATAACACTCATAAAGCACTTTTTAAACGTTTAAAGTGTCATATAAGACAGTATAATATAGCAAAATACACTGGCTCTACAGTCAAAGGACCAGAACATTTCTGACATCTCTGATCTTCTCTCTAGCTTACTACTTTATATGGGCCTGGGTCTCCCTTTTCTTATTTGTAAAGTCCCATTTGCAAAATGAGAGAACTAAATTAGATAACCTCTGAGGCCCCTTCCAGCTCTAGCTCTATGGTCTTATGATCACAAATGTCAGCTTTTTTTGTTTTTGGAGGGGGAGGAGGAGTAGGAGACAGAAGGAGGGAACTATAACTTTCCTGGGCTATTGATATTGGCAATGATTTGCCAAAAGTCACAGAGATCTACCTGTCATTCCCTGTTCTACCAGACTTCAAATCAGGCCTTCAATCCAATGCTCTAAATCTGCTCTTCTTTGTTTTGAATAAAAATTATATTAATAAAGTAAACACCATATTGCTTTTTGGGAAGTAGACAAAACTAAATGAAAATATAATATTAACCGGTGTTTTACATGGATTAAAATCACATAAAACACTATTAATCTTCAAAAAAACAAAAACACATTAGAATTTTTGCTCAAGTACAAAAGCCAAAAGTACTAAAGTAAGGTTAAAGTTTTATTGGGGGAAAAGGGAAGAGAAGAGTCTGGTCTGGCCCAGGATCTCCAGTGTGAAAAGTGTGGAAACTTAAGCATAGCACCATAATTCCCAGATTTTTAAGTCAATTAGGGTACTTTCCCCCATCAGTTCAAAGTAAAAATCATGGCTACTTGAGGAACAAAAGAAAAAAACGCACATACTTTGAATAGGATCTGATTGTTTATGGACATAATTTACTTGTCTGAAAGTGCTTATTAGATATAACAAAATGTGTCAATTCCACATTCTATATTCTATGTTATAATACCAACCTACTTTTCTAAGCTTACCTTCCACTACTACTCTATCCACTAAACCCTCCAGCTGCAATCAGATATTCTTTTCTTCCTTGGTTTCAGAAACATCACACACTTGTGGTTCTGCTCCTTACTCTCTAACCATTCCTTCTTCTTAACTGTTTTCCTTATCCTTTTCCCAAACTCTTAAGGAGGATGAGTGTTTTTCAGAGATCTGTCTTGGGCCTCTTCTTTATTTTTCTCTATCCTCTCCCACTTGGCTATCTCATTCCCTAACATTACTTCTTTGCTGATGAGCCTCTGAACTCCCTATCAACATCACCAACACCTATAGTCCCAGCAGTTCGACCATAATTCAAATATAAGCTGCTAAAAGTTTTGTTGTTCTTCAGTCATTTTCCGTTATATCTGATTCTTCATGACCCCATTTGGGGTTTTCTTAGCCTGAGAAATTTTGGAATAGCATTTATGGGATACAGGACAGAAAATCAATTAGGAAAGAATAAAAAATACATTCCTAAAGGGAGACCCAAATGATGTACAAAGGATAAATTGGGGATAATCTAAGTATCTAAGAAACACTTTTTTGCAGAAGATGGAATATGAAAGAAGCAAGTGAAGCCAGTGGGCAGAGACGAGGAGGGAAGAGAATTCCAGGCACAAGGGGACAGCCCATGAAAATATACAGTTGGGAGATACAGTATCTTATTTGAGGTCTGTGTCAAAGAATCACACAGCATGTGGGAGGGAAGACATGTAAAGATAGGAAGAAGATTGATTGTGAGGGTTTTAAAAACCAAACAGAGAGTTTTACATTTGATCCTGGAGGTAATAGGTAGTCACTAGAGTTAATTAAAGAGGGGTATAACATGGTCCTCTAAGGAAGATCCCTTTGATAGATAAGTGGAATACGGTTTATAGTGGGGAAGACTTGAGGTAACAAGACCAACCAGCAGGCTACTGCATTAGTCCAGGTTTGAGGTGATGAGCACCAGGGTGGTGGCAGTGTCAGAAGAAAGAAGGACGCATATAGGAGAATATATATTATGAAGGCAAAATCAACAGCATTTGGCAAATGATGAAATGAAAGGATGAACAATAAGAGAGAATGAGGAGTTGAAGATAACACCTAGGTTGACTCATGGGTGACTGAGAGGATGGAGAAAATTCTCAATAATTATAAGAAAGTTAGGAAGAAGGGAGGGTTTGTGGGTGAAAGATGAATTCAATTCCATACATGCTGAGTTCAGGTTGTTCACTGGACAGTTAGATCAAAATATCTAACAGGCAGTTGAAGATGTCAGACTGGAGATCAGGAGAGAGGTTAGGGCTAAATAAGCAGAGATGAGAATCATCTGCATAGAGAGGATAACTGATTTCACTGGAACTCAGGAGATTACTGAGAGATACTACAAAAGGTAAAGAGAAAAAGGCCCTAGACAGAACCTTGGTAGCATATACAACTACTGGATACAATAATCTTCATCTGAAGATCCAGAAAAGGAAAACAAGAACAAATAAAGGAAACAGTGTGATGAAAACTTAAGAGGGAAGAAAGCATAAAAGAAGAAAGCATAAAAAAGAAATGGATGAGTGACAAATGCTGTAGAGATGTCAATAAAGATTAGGATTGAGAAAAGATTCAACAATTAGAGATCACTGGTGATTTTGGAAAGAGTACTTTCAGTTGTATGAGGAAGCTGGAAGCCAGACTACACAGAAATAAGGTCTTTACAAAGAGTTTAGCCTTCAAAGGATAGAGATATAAGAAAATAGCAGAAACAGAAGGTCAAGAGAGTTTTTTGAGGATAGGGGAGACATGGACATGTTCACAGGCAGTAGGAAAACAGTAAACAAGAAGAGATTGAAAATCAGTGAGAGAATATGGATGACACAGGGGGAAATCTGGAAAAGAAAGTACTGAATGGGATTACTTGTGCATATAGAAGGATTTGCCTTAGAAAGAAGGGCTATCTCTTCATGAAAAACAGGGGTAAAAGAGGTGATAGTGGCAGATGGTATCTCAATAATGTGAGATGAAGTGAAGGGGAGAAGAGGATGCTCTTGGTGAACGGCTTCAATTTTTCCAGTGAAATATGACACAAAACTCTCAGAAGCAGGGAGGGGGAAGAACCATAAGAAATTTGAGGGAGGATGAAAAGGTTTCACAAAGCCTCTCTAGTGAGATAGTGAACTGATTAGGGAGACATGAAAAGAAAACCATGCCACAGTGAGGTCACAGTTGACATTACGTAACATGAACTGGCAGCGGACCCAGTCAGTTAAGCAATACCACCAAATGAACTTTTGGATACTGCAAAATAGAAATACCAAAGACATTTCAAAATTAATATTTAAAACAGAACTCATAATTTACTATTTGACAAAAACTGAAAAACTAGAAAACAGTATGGCATAAACTAGGTAAAGATCAACATTTTATAACATATAACTAGATAAGGACATAATGGGCTAAACTGATTTAGATATAAAGTATGATATCATAAGCAAATTAGGAGAGCAAGGAATAGTTAGTTTACTTGTCAGATGCATTAAGAAGGGAAGAATTTAAGACCAAAAAAGGGACAGAGTATTACAAAATGGATAATTTTGTTCATTTAAATTAAAAGTTTTTGCACAGACTGAATAATTATAATTATTATTATTGCAACCACAAGTAGAAGGAAAGAAGAAAGCTGAAAAACAATCTTTTACAGCAGGTGTGTCCGACAAAGGCCTCATTTCTCAAATATATAGAGAACTGAGTCAAATGTATAAGCATACAAGTCATTCCCCGATTGATAAACGGTCAAAGGATATGGAATAGGTACTTTTCAGATGAAGAAATCAAAGTCACTACTGACTAGAGAAATGAAAATTAAAACAACTCTGAGGTACCATCTCACACCTATCGAATTGGTTAATATGACAGAAAAGTAAAATGAAAATATTAAAGAGGATATGAAAAAACTGGGACAACTAATGCATTGTTGGTGGAACTGTGAAATGATCCAACCATTCTAGAGAGCAATCCTGTTTCTTTGCCTTAACAGAAGCTGTCTCCACTGCCAGGAATGCATAGCCTCCTCACCTCTATCTCTTAGAATCCCCAGCTTTCTTCAAGATTTACCTCAATTGCTAACTTCTCTTTTCCAGTGTCCTCAGATCCAAGTGCCTTACTGTTTAAAGTTACCTTTCATCTACTCTGAATATATATTTTATATGCCTATCTGTATACATGTCATCTCAATAATTAGAATCTAAGATCCTGGAGTAGCAGGAACTGTTTTCATTTTTTCTTGGTATCTTCAGTATTTAGTAGCACATTGTCTAGCCCAGACAGATTTAAGTTCTTAATAAATGTTTATTGATTGATTAATCCTATATATACTTAAATAGTTAGATATTATCTTCCCATACAGAAAATAAACTCTAGATATAAGGGACTGTTGTTTTTGTCTTTGTATCCTCAAGACCTATCAACATGTCTGACACATATTAAGTGCCTTAAAAATGCTTGATTGGTAATAAATGCTGGAGATGTTGTGGAAAAATTGGAACACTAATGCATTGTTGGTGGAGTTGTGAACTGATCCAACCATTCTGGAGAGCAATTTGAAGCTATGCCCAAAGGACTATATAAATAAGTGCATACCCTTTGACCAGCAATACCACTTCTAGGACTGTATCCTAAAGAGAACATACAAGTGGGAGGAAGACCCATTCACACAAAACTATTTATAGCAGCTCTTTTTGTGGTGACAAAGAATTGGAAATCAAGGGGATGCCCATCAGTTGGGGAATGGCTAAACAAGTTGTGGTATATGAACATAATGGAATACTATTGTGTTATAAGAAATGAAGAGCAGACAGACTTCATAATATCCTGGAGAGACTTACATGATTTGATGCTGAGTGAAGACAGCAGAACCAGGAAAACTTTGTACACAATTACAGACACATCGTATCTGTGACTACTAACTTTGATAAACTGGGCTCCTCTCAGCAATATAAAGTTCTAAGACAACTCTAAAAGACTCATGATAGAAAGGATATCCACATCCAGAGAAAAGAACTACAGAATTTGAATTCAGATTGAAGTAAACTACTTGCTCTCTTTTTCGTGTTTAGTTTTACTTTGTTCCTTCTTTTCTCACTGTTCACTTCATTGGTTATAATTCTTTACAACCTGACTAACGCTTAATGTTGAAGGTATTTGTAGAGCCTATATCAGATTGCATGCCACCATGAGGGACCCGGGGGGAGGGGGGCAGAAGGAGAGGATGTGGGAGAAAATTTGGATCTCAAGGGATTGTGGAACTGAATGTTGAAAACTAAATGTAAACAAATTTAATAAAATAATTTTTTTAAAAAATGCTTGATTGGTACAGCTAGGTGGAGCAGTGAATAGAGCACCAGCCCTGGGATCAGGTGGACCTGAATTTAAATCCGGCCTCAGAAGCTTAACATTTACTAGCCGTGTGACCTTGGGTAAGTCACTTAACCCCAACTGCCCTGCCTTCCTCTCTCCAAAAAGCAAACAAACAAAAAAAAATGCTTGATGACTTATTATCATTCTCACTAAACTTGCTCCTCCTTCTGATTTCACTGTTTCTGGCTGCCTCCCATATGTATCTTGGGACTATCTTTAACTCTTTGTCTCCTCTCACGTTCAGTAATCGCAATAAGATCAGCATTTTTCTGAGGCTACTTCCTTCAGCTCCAGGTTCCACGAAGCAGCTTCCTTGTCAAAAGGCATAAAAAGTTCCATCCATGTTCAGCCTGCACCTCTCAGACTTCGTGAGTGTCTGAGACCGTGCAAGTTGCCAAATCCTAATGACATATTTACTGATCAAACACATTTCATAATGGAGATAAGTGGGATTGCATTCAAAGAAGCTAAATGACACTGTATCCTTGTTACTTATTCTTGTCCTGTGAGGGCAAAGTAAACCTTTTTTGGTAAATATTCAGTGACTTGCAAGTGCCTCATTTTGTCCCATCATCAAACCTGAGATAATGAGGTCCTGATGTTACTAAAATATGTTAATTCCACCTCTATGATCTCTACTATCTTTCTCAAACTCATGGTCTATTCTGTCATTCCAATGCCACCACCCCAGCACAGGTCCTCATAACTAAGTGACTCAATACTAGTCTTAGAGCTTTCTAACACATCTCTCCCCTCAATCCTCTGCCATCCATGGTCAGCTCTTCATGTTACTGACAGAGTATCTCTCATAAACAATTGTTGTGACATCTACCCATTATAGAAACATATGTAATAGCTCCCTAACTCACTTCCATGTTCAATTTCTTCTTCTGGTATTCAAGGTCTTCTATAATCTGCCACTACTATAATCTTCAAGCCTTATCTCATATTACCCTCCTCCAAATTTGGGCTTCAGTCAAACTGTACTACATTGTGGAATACAACCTTAAAGACACTCAAAGACCAATTTTCAAAAGTGAGGACAAAGACAACACCAATACCAGTCCAGGAAAAACATTTGACTTTAGTACAGCAAAATGGGGCCATAAAGACTCTCTTCCAACAGGGAATCTCCTGTGCCTAATAGCAATTCTATCAGTTGAATCACATAAGAATCCTCAATTGATCCAAAGGCTATAACTAGAGAAGCAATTTTTAAAAAACTTCTGATCATCAATTATCAATCAAAACATAAAATAGGGAGACATAAATAAGTTTGACAAAGGTGCTAACCACTCTCACTTTTACCAAATGCAGTAATATTCCTAAGGGCACTTAGCACAGTGCCTGGCACATAGTAAGTGTTATATAAATGTTTATTCTCTTCCCCCTTCCCTTCATGGCTGAAACGCTGGCACAAAATTCAAACAGGAAAACAATTTTCCTATAACTATAATATATAGGTTCATCTTTGTAGACGACATTAGGCCAATACTACAGAGCCACAGAATGCAAAACGGCTTCTTCTATGACTGTTATATGGCCAGTCAAAAAGCATTTATTAAGTGATTAATATGTGCCAAGTATTATGTATGCTAAGTTCCAGAGTACAAAGAAAGGCAAAAAACAGTCCTTGCCCTCAAGAAGCTGACATTCTGATGAAGTACACAAAGTATAAGGAACTAGATGCATATTTCACATATAAAAAATAGAGAAGAAAATCTGAAAGGGGAAGGAATTAACAACTGGGAGAAGCAGAAAAGGTTTCCTCTAGAAAATGAGCTTTAAGTCAAGTCTCAAGGGATGTCAGGGACTAAAAGGCAGAGGTGAATAAGCAGAGGACTACAGACCGAGGGGACAGCAAGTGCAAAGGAACAAAATTGGGAGATGCAAAGTGTCAAATTCAAGGAAGTAGGCTGGATCATAGAATATATGAACAAGAATGTTTAAGAAGACTGGAAAGGTGAGAAGGTGCCAATCTCTGAAGGCTGTTAAATGCTAAATGCAGTGTTTTTATTTTATCCTAGAGATAATAGAGAGTCACTTGAGCTTATTGAGAATAGGGGTGATATCATCAGACTTACTCTTTAGAAAAAACACCTTCAAAGCTGAGGAGAGAATAGACTGGAACAAGGAATCCAAGGGAGAGGTAATGAGGGCAGCTAGGTGGCGCAATGAGTAGAGCATCAGCCCTGGTGTCAGGAGGACCTGAGTTCAAATATGACCTCAGACACTTATTAGTTATGTGACCCTGGGTAAGTTATTTAATGCTGTTTGCCTCAGTTCCTCATCTGTAAAATGAGTTGGAGAAGGAAATGGTGAACCATCTCAGTGTCTTTGACAAGAAAACCCCAAATGAGGTCACAGAGAGTTAGACATGACAGAAATGACTCAACAACACCGGGGGCCCAAACTAGTACTGTGATTCCATAAGCAGTAAGATCTGGCAATAAACTGAATATGTGGGATGAGAGAGAGAGGAGTTACAAATGACACTGTGCTTGAGAGCCTGAGTGACTGGGAGAACAGCAGTGTAAGTTCAGAAGGGAGTGGAATTTTGGGGGGTTGGCTTTTTTTGGGGGGGGGTAGGGGAGGGTATTAGTCAGTTCTGTCCTGAACATGCTGGGTTTAAGATGTCTGTGGGATAACGAATCAGAGATGTATATGGTGCAGTTAGGCATGTGATGAAAATTCAAGATACTCCAGGATATATAGGTCTAGGAATCACTTGCATAGAAATGATACTGAGAACCAGGAGAGCAGTTTCACAAAAATCTAAAGTGAAGAAAATATCCAGGAAGATAAGGCTATCAACAGAGTCAAATGCTGAAGAGAGGTCAAAAAGGATCAAGTTTGAGAAAAGGCCATTAGGTTTTGCAATTAAGAAATAACTGGTAAGTTTGGAGAGTTAAGTTTCATTTGAATGATGCAGTCAGAAGCCAGAACGCAAGTTTCAAAAAGAGAGGAAAGGAAGTACAGGAGGATTTCTAAGGTTTGGCCATAAAGAGGAAGAAAGATATTAGATGATTAACTTACAGGGATGGTAGGATCAAGTAAAGGTTTATTTAGGGATGTGGGAATCAAAGGTTATGTTTTTAGAAACAAAAAAGGTGCTGGCAAATAAAGAGAAATAAGGGTAGTAAAGGCAATTTGCTAGAGAAGTCAAAATGGGATGGCATGGAGGGAGTATATATAGAGAGGTCCTCTCCAGGGAGATCAGCCTACTGATCCAGACAGGAAAAACCAGATGGTTAAGAAATACTGTCCAGATTAAGACATACTGTCCCATCATCTATCTTGGACAGGCACTGCACATATACAGTGAGTAGGACCCAAAAATGAAACAACTGGGGTGGGTGACTGGATTACAATTGGGAAACTGCAGTGCTTTTGAGGACGCCAAGATGTTCCCTGGCACAAAAGAACATCTATATTACAAGCATTATTTTTTCAAGAATGTTCAGAAAATAGATGCTATCAAAATTACAGGTGATTCAAGGGGAACAGAAGGATGCAAGCTAAACAGGCTGTAGGTTGTTACATGCAAAGTTGTGAAAAATAACAGAGGCACAGGCCAAATACTATATTCACTTCCATGAATTGCTGAAAGATCTAGAGGAAAGCCTCCAATACACTGAGCAGATCTTCTATGAAGATTTATGAAAAAAGAATTGCCCAGGATGAACTATATATAAGTAGTAATACACAATGGTGGTAGGATTTATACACCAACAAAATCACATAAACCTCTTAAACGTGCTATTTGACTTTTGTGGGGTTTCTCCCCATCTGCTCCATAAACTTTAAAGTGGTACTATGTTCCACATTTCTATTGTGTCCTAAGCTATACATAAAATAATGCAGAAAGCAAAAATACATAAAATAATGCAGAAAGCAAACAAGAAGAAAATGTAATATCCAATATCCTATATTAAGGAGCAGATCAAAAGAATGAGCTAGATGAGATTTCCTATATATATTTGGTCTATACTCCTACATTCAGGTAAGCAAACATTTTAACACAAAGACAAACAACAATTTGTCTATTCCAAGTGGCAAAAATAATTTTTAAAGTCCTACATTAAAGTGGGAGAGTTTTACTTAGTCACGCTAACTCATGGTGAGGTAGAAGTGTATACTGGCTATCAATTCTTGCGGCCAATATCCTTAAAAGTAGCAGGAAGGAAAAGAAGTTATGAGTCTACCAACCTTCTTTGAGACCTCAACATCTTTGAGACATCTAGTTCTACTCTGTTCTACAACAACTTTTCAAAATCTCCAAGAAAAAGAATTCAACTGCTTTTTATAAGTGATAACTTGGCAATCAAGAAATTTAACTTTGTTTTATCAATAAAATATTAGATGAGGGTCTAGCATAAGGCCTTAACTAGATTACCAGGCATAAAAGAATAAGCTCTGAATTTGAAGTCAGAAAGACTATAAACCTTAGTGTACTTATCAGACATTGAGGACCAAAAAAAAAGTGCTTTTAACATTATGGAGTAACAGTCTCTTTGAGAAGGTAGTAGATATACAAAAAAGCATAAAGCATGGTGTTCTACACAACATTTAATAAATATTGAAGGTAGTAAATCATGTGAACAAACAAAATCACCAATATTTAATTCCATTTTTAGTTATATAGGTATGGAAAAAAACTTGATTGACTTATTCCTCATAAAAATCAATATAGTTAAAATCAGACTATAAACACAAAATTCCCTTATAAGCCTTCTCTTCTCTATGCTAAAGAGCCCCAGTTATTTTAACCTTCCTTCACAGGAATCATTTTTCTGGCTCTTTATTCACCTATTACTATTCTCAGAACTCACGACAGTTTTTCCATATTTTTTTTAAGTGTGGCCAAAAGTAGATATACATATTAGTGCTTTTTTGTCTATTTTAAGAGGCTCTAATTTGGGAATATTTTATGACCACAACTGGGTACTTCCAGCAATTTAACATTTTCTTCAAATATTAAAAAAATAAGAATTTGAAATGAATAATAAATTTTATCTCCAACTATTTTATGTGAAAAACAGAGGGGAAAATTAAGTGCCTTTAAAGATAACTTACAGGAATTTTAATAATGTAAATTATTTAATAATTTATTTATATTAATATATTAATTATTAATTAATAGATAATAAATACTAATTAATCTGATTAATTTAATATGC
>CM053585.1:368458566-368488840 GCA_028646515.1 Pseudochirops corinnae
ATTTAAACCAAACTATGTAACAGCAGTCCAGTTTCATGTTTTCTTATTTTGTTCTTTGTATATTGAAATGCTTGTGTTTATTGATGTTTGTTAAGTTCACAATAGAGAAAAAACTTAAAAAGATAAGTCCCACCAAAGGCAATGGAAACAAACCTAAGGATACTTGCTGAGAAACCTTAGTGCTCAATGAACGCACAATTTTTGGAACAATGGATATCTATTTCATACCAAGAAGTTGAGAGACTAGGCCACTTGCCATTTTACAGAATGGTCTGAGAGAATGATAGGGGCACCATAAAAAGGTGCCCCCAGAAAGGTAGGGGAGTTAGACACCTTGATGACTTGGAAGAAAAGAGTGATGTATAATTAGGTAAGTGAACTATAGAAGGAAGGAAACACCTACGAGTGGTAAAAAGATTGGCAACTAACAGCACAGAAGACGAACTTTTGAAGGGGAAAGATATGACTATATAACTCAATGACTTTCCTTCAGACTGAGAAAGACCTAAGTACTGTAGTAACTTGGGGAGAAGGAGTGAACCAAGAGGAAGTTCCTTTCCTGCCTAGAGTTTCATCTATGGAAACCCCTAAGCTAGAGAGACAATCTATGAATAGGGACAGTTAGGTGGTACAGTGAATACAGCATCGGGCCCAGAGGCAGGAAGACCTGAGTTCAAATCCAGATTCTGACACTTACTACCTGGGTGACCCTAGGCAAGTCACTTAATCTCTGTTTTCATGAGTTTTCTCTTCTGTAAAATGGGGATAATAATAGCACCCACCTTCCAGGATTATTGTAAGCATCAAATGGGATAATAATTGTAAAGCACTTAACACATGGTAAGTGCTATATAACTGCAATTTTTCTTATTATTATTATTATACTAGAAAATATTGTTAATCAGCCTGACCCTTCAGCAAATCCATATTTAGGAATGCAGGTAGATTAGATGCCAATGATGATAAGCCTAAATTATCAACCAACTAAGGTATAGATGCATAAAAGGTCAGCAGATCACAAAAGATTTTTCAGTGTCTTCAAAATTTGGGGCTGAGAGGAGGAATGTAACCCAGCTTTCCAAAACTTCTTGGGAGGACCAAGCTAAAAAGCAATTATAGAGAATCATATAATCTAGGAAACACTGGTACATTCTCCTGTAAAAGGGCAAAAAAAAAAATACAGGTTATTCCACAAATCAGAAACAGATGTGCGGTTGTTCTTAGTTTTCGTCCAGTCCCACCTGCCTTTTTGCTCGGTATTTTTTAGGGATATTACTACTTGGATGTCTCACTATTACCTAAAACTCAACATATCTCAAATCATCATTCTCCCTGCCAAGTGGATCTTCTTCCAATTTCCTCATTATTGTTCACGATGCTAGAGTTCTTCAGTAACCTGCACTGTCCTTCCTTAAAGAACCAAGGAAAAAAACGGATCAGAAAGACTTATGTACCTTATGATCTTAAAATAAGCCTAAAGTCAGAGGATCATATATTTAGAACCCAAAGAGATCTCAAAGCCTATCTATTCCAACCCCATCGCTTTACCAATAAGGAAATTGAGGCCTAGGAAGGGGCAAGTGGCAAGCCCAAAGTCACTAATCACAGAGAGTTTGAACTCAGGTCCTCTGACTCCAGGGCCAGGGTGCTGTCTGCTGTGCTATGTTGCCTCCAGAATCAGGGTAGAGAACATCTGTGTTGTCCCTCTGTCGTGTATAGAATTCTGAAGACATTAACTTGAGTAGTTTCAGGCTGGTGGTCATTATGTCTGCCAAGAGTCATCAGGCCCTGGCTATGAGGCATTCTCTACCTCAGGCTTGGTACTTGGTACCATCTGGTGGGAAAGTGCGGCATTCACTTAGGTTCCATGAAAACACCTAGCAGGGCAGGTAACCTTACCCTCTTTATTATTTTTACAATTGGCTAATTAAAATTCCAAAGTCCAAATAATCTACACTTCAAAGTTTGAAGTAAAATACACATCCATAATGTGCTCACAGAATTATTTTCATTTTATATAAAATAGACAATTACAAAATTTTATTTTGTAAATACTACGTTCAGAGCTTCTTGGGCAAAGTATACATAAATCAGACAATGGGGAAAAAAAAGAAATCCATAAATGATTTGAGTTTTCATTGGCCTATATCCAAGCTAGCTAATTTATTTTGTTTAATAAATTATATATTCCTAACTGCATCCCTTGATGTAAAAACAAATGTATAGCAGAAACAATTGAGGAAAATATAAAGTAACAACACTGTGAACAAAGAATTTCATTTTAAGAACAAAAGCAGGAAACGTCACAACTTGTATTAGGTCAAATGATTCCTACGTGAAAAGGCATGCCATAACTTCCATAGATAGTTTCAAGAAATTCTAAAGATGTTGTAATCACACTCTCTAAAAAGAAATAGTACTTTTATCAGTTTAGCCACATTAGTATCCTTTCATTAGGTGGTTTGGATTACCATCATTAAATCAGCTACTAGCTATTTCTTTAATGACCTAAACCTTGTAAATCCATATTGGGCAAGATACAACTGCCTAATAAGACATCTCTATGTCTTAAGATAGCCTTAATGTATCAGAAATTTCCAAATTGGTGTAGGAGACTAGTCTTTGGAGCATGCCCAGATTCCTGAGGGGCTTGGCCTATGCATGTATATATCTCCTAAGATGGAGGTACTCTTCATCCTCTACCATGTGGTTAGGGGCAGCCTCCTTTGATTTGCTGCTTAACTGGAACAGACTGCATCTTTAAAGCTGATGAGACTGAGATGGTCATTCTCTTTCTGACACTGTGGTGGGCCCTTTTTCTGCTGCAGAAGGTGAAGATCACAGTTTACCTAGAGTGTGGGCACCATGTATTGAACTGGTGAGATGGAAAGGACTTCTTTCCCCTGTTCCAAGAGCAATGGGCCTGGGGATGTTTGTTTCTATCCTGAGTTGTATGTCCTCAATTTCAAGTATAGGTATAAAACCCACAAGGCTGGGAGTTGGAGCCACGGCAACTTTGAAGCTGGGATTCCAGGTGGATGGTTCAGCCAGACTGCCTGGAAGGGAAACCTAACTGGGAGAAGCTAGGGTACTTGGGAATCAAGCCCAAAAACAGTTTTTGACTTGGAACTGGGACTGTGCTCTATAGGAACTGAGCTAAACTGTGAACCTAATCCCAGTTCTATCCTTAAAGACAGGGGTGATGCAAAGGGCTCCCCTTTGAGATTATGCCTCGTATGTGTTGGGAGAATGAGTTTTTATATTTGTGATTATACCTGTAAAGTATTTTTTGTAAGAGCTAATCAGTCAAGTGGCTAAATGGAATAGGGTTCTACTTTCTATACTTCAAAGAACATCACTGGTCAGGGCTGGAGCTAATGGAGAGCCTAGACATCCCCAAACCTCTTAAGGGTACAGGAGAAGCTTCAGAGAATATAATCTAATATACCTGACCATTAGGCAGTGGGATCCATACTGGTCAGTGCTACATTAGGAAGAAATTATAATCACTAGCATCAAATAGTACTATAAGGTTAAAAAAAGTTTATAAATAGTATCTCAATTTATCCCCACAATAACCCTAGGAAGCAGGTGCTATTATCTCAGTTTTAAAGATGTGAGAATTGAAGCTGATAGATTAAATGACTTCCCTATGGTCTCCTAGCTAATTAGCATCTTAAGTTAGTTTTAAACTCAGGTCTTCCTGCACCACCTATTGCCTCTGAATATCTCCCTTGTTGAAATCCTTCCAATCCTTTGAGATCCCGCTTGGGTTACCACCTTTTCCATGAAGCCTTTCCTGATATAACAACGCTCTACTCCCTGCCACAAAACTCCTCACCAGAAATGATCTTTCCTTCCTTAGAGCTTTATTGGCTCATCATACATTAATTCATTTTATATTTACTCGTACCTCTGACTTTCCTGCCCCTCTAGATTGTGAGCTCCTTGAAAAACCATAAAGTACAATGCCTTACGCTTTTTTTGGGGGGGGGAGGGTCTCCACCTATGATTTAATTGGCATAGTAAGGGCCCTATGGAAATATAGAACAACAACTTATATACAAATTAAAGTCTTAGAGAATTATCTGGGAAACGGAAAGGTTAAATGACTTGCTTACAATCACAGAGGTAACAAACGTTGTATGTGTCAGAAGTAGGACTTGAATCCATTCCAAGATCTGATTGTCTCTCTGACTTCTACATATGAGGCACTTAATACATATTTATTGCTGTTAAAATATTGCACACCACTGTCTATGCTACTCAGACTGAGGAGAAACCAAGCACATCTGTACAGAGACTGATAGAGACCTTTTCAGATAGACAAAAATGAAGATAGCTCCTTGTGGTAATAAAAACCTATAAATTGGAATGGTTTTTCATTTTACACGTGTTTTAATATCCCTAAATATTTTAATAGAAAGATCCTTTAGAGACCAAAAAAGAAATACTGAAGAGGGACCCACTGATAAAAATTAATACCATAACTATTCCTTTGCATATCTTAAATAGGATCATTTACTCTGAGGAATTTTGACAATTCGTGTGTGTGTGTGTGTGTGTGTGTATGACAATATTTCTGATGCAGTTACATCATCTCTTAACCATTAATCCACACACTTACTGAAAACAAAAATAATAAAGAATTGCTATTTTAGGAATAACTATTCAATTAAAAGATGCTATTTATAGAGCCATGTCTTGACTATATGATGGGGAATATTTTTAAGGAAAAATTTAATTTTTTAAAAAATAAGCAAAATACAGCCACACTTGGTTTTTAAAATAATGTTAGTAGTTTCCTATAAATTTATTTACCTAAAAGGAACAGAGACACAAACAAAAAATAGAGGGAAACCCACAAGGAATCTATACCCAACTGCAAAGGATGAATGATTACAGCCATAAAGTATGAGTTAGATAATACATTTTGAATATCTTAAAGAATGTGCCATCCCTTAGAATTGTATACAATTTAAGTCTTGTCCTGATGTATATAAAGCTCATTTGGCTACTACTGCAATCTCTGAAGAATTATAGTTAAAACTGTCCAGAGGCATAAGCAGTTTCACAAAACTACTTGCTTCTCAATTCTGTGAAGATAGCTTCAAACAATTATTTATCTTCTTCTTTAATTCTTCAGCAATCTTTGGTTATTTTTTTATTTCAGCCTAGGAGTTTAATAAGCTAGAAATTCCAAAAGGACATATCCATTTATGTCTTTGGAAACTAGGTAGAAATTAGTCATCCCTCTGTAACTAAGTATGGAAGTCCTGGAGAATTTCCTAAGGCACACAGAGGTTTAGTTGAATTACTTTCCCAGGTTTACATGGCTAGGAAAAGAAATTTGAATTTAGTTCTTCCTGAGGCTGGGTCTAGTGGTGTTGCTGCTATACTATATTTGGTTCAGTAAGAAGAAGGTAGGTAAAACTCCTATGAATGCTGCCAGATAAAGATGCTCACCTACAAGTCGGATTTTTCCCTTCAATTAAAACATACACAAACTTTTTTTTGGCTGTCCTTTCAAATTACAACCAGTCTTGGTGGTTTAATTTGTCTGGAACTGTTTTGATGTCTGCATTTGGATTCTGACCTAAATGCATTTGCACAATGTAATTTTAAAATATGCACTGTATGAGGTGTTTCCTCTTTAGAATTTCAGCAAATATCATTTATTTCACATGTTACACTGGACTACATAGACTAAAATTTATTTTTATTCCAGGTGACCCCATAAATTATTGGTAATCTTTGGCTTGTTTTACTCATTATACTTATCCCTCTTTAATATTTATAGTAGACTCTACAGAGGTCTGAATAACTTTATATACACACAAAGAACAGTCCTGGAATTTAGATCATTAATCTGGAAAAAAAAACAACAGTTGGCTTTAAAACATCACTACAGATCTTACTTTGGAAGATGAAGTTGTTTTTTTCTTCCTTTATCAAGTGACCTTTCAAAAACTGACTTTATAGTACTGTGACTTTTGGCAAAGTTAAGAAAAATTTCCAGGAAGAATTCCACCAGTTAGCAATGTTAAAAATAGCTCCCAAAGGCAATCTTTATCAGGCACGTACAGGTTTGCATATGTATTTTGTGATGGGAGAGACACAGGAATAAATATACTACACCTGCTGGGGTGAGACTTTAGTCATCAAATTAATACTATGTCAAATTCAGGGCTAACCCATTTCTATCTCATTCTCTGGTTTCTTTCACCCAATTTAGCACCACAGAATGGTGCTGTCAATAAAGACATCTTTTCTACAGTTCCAGTTATCATATAGAAAATTCATAATAACCTCTCAAGTGCTCAAGGGAATTCTCTAAGACTAGACATTGCAAAAGTTTCAAGTTTGCATTGATTGGAAGAGGGAATTTCTTCACACTGAGATCCCAGTGCAAATTAAATCACAGGTCCAGATTTCTTTTTTAAAAATCCAAATAAAAATTAGTATAGTGTGCCCTAAATGTCTTTTGAAATAATATCTAAATAATTATCTCTTTTAAAAATAGAAAACACCTAACTAGAGCAAAAACACAAATTTCATCAATAGTGATTATCTTTCTCTTTTGTTTTGGTTTTTGCCTATTGCTCTCAGAGGCTTTTAGGATTTAACTGCTAATTTAATTATGCCAGCTGTCTTATAGCTTCAGAACATCCTTTTCGAGTTGAGGTTTTGGGGGTTTTTTGGACTAGATAGTCCCCATGAGGAAACTCCCTCTCCTGATGCATATTTGTACTTATTCTGAAACTTAGAGCCTCAGAGCCACGCGGCCACTGAAGGGTTAAGTGATTCACCCAGTCACATAGCCAGTGGATGTCAAAGACTTGAACCCAAATTCTTACTTTCCATTCCTAACATTAAGGTGCCTTTCCATTTGTTTTTCCACCTCAGTGTTTGCTATACCTGAAAATGCTTGTTACAAAAGAGCTGTGAACTCTTTCAAGCTTGAGCTCCATACCATATATTCAATTTCAGATGGTGACATTGCAACTATTAAAAGCTTATTCTCCTGAGGAATCAATGAAATTAAAATGTTCTTAAAGTTTCACCTAGCTATAGAATTCATTCCATTAAAACATTAGCCTGGAGTATTGTAGATAATAACGTTAATATAGGTTTCCTTTCCAAGATAATTTTACATTTTGAAAATGTATAAAATAACTTTTATTCCTTAAATGTTGGAATTTATGTTCTTATAAAGTAAGTTTCTTAAGATTAGATATTAAACTACATCACACATCTAGGTAAGGTAAAAGACATTTACCCTCTCCACTATGTAACTATGCTATCCCTGAGAACAAGAGGTTCCTGCTGATTTATTTTTGGGTCTGATTTACGGAACCACAATGTGGATGACATATTCCTCCCTATTTAGATTTTAATGTCTTTGAGTCTGCTTTATTTGTATAATACCTGCACAGGGCCACACATAGCATTTAATAATTATTGTTTAAGGACAATGACTATCAGAATCAAGTTTCTAGATTTAATGGATGAACATTTTCATTCTTTTTGTTTCGATCTTTTATAGCAACATCCATCATTTATGACTGACACCTACCTAAATGCCTTAGATTGCCCATGAATGACTCTAAATCAGTGGTATCAAACTCACATTGAAATAGGGGCCACTAAACTGTACATGAAGATCCCATCAGGCCACATATTGAGTTAGGAAACCACATATTAACATGATAATTTGGTTTGGTCACACTTGGGAGAGTCATGAGCCACATGTTTGATATCTTTGCTCTAAATCATCTCTAGTTTGTGGTTACTATTCAAACGTTGCTACTTTTCACTTCGGAATCATCTTCTGTTGTTCTGTTTACCAATTTGGAAAGATGGTATTAAACCACTACAAAAAAAAATGATCTGTACATACATATATTAAATATTTTATTATAAGTTAAAAATAAATAACAAAACTAAAAGTCCAAATTGTGAGTTTCACTTTGTTTCCTTTAGAAAAAAGATGCGTATTGGATTTAATTAGCATCTTAGACGGTCTCTCAAAGAGTCAGTGAAACAAAACATACTCTGTATTCTTCAGGAAAGCCCAACAATAAAAAATACATTTCTAAAACAAATAAACCAAAGTCTATTGGGTCTAATTCAATTCATTTTCTAGGCATAGAGCCTCACTAACCCTAAGATAAGTAAATCAAGTTCTCTATTTAAAGTTTTCTTTAAAATACCTTTGTGCTTGACTATAAAAATTTTTTTCTCAATACTTTATTTTCCCTCTCAAAAAATAATGAGACCTGGGATTTTCCATATTAAACTAATAAAGTGATTTCCATTCATTTATATTGTTAACTTTGGCTGGCAACATTACACTGTTTTTTTCCATCAAAATGTCAATATTTGGGAAAATGAATTCATGAATATAAAAGCATTTATTAAGTGCTTAGGATGTGCAAGCCACTTGTGTTAAGTGCTGGGATAAAAATACAGAAAGCAAGATGAGCCCTATCCTTAAGGACCTTACATTCAAATAAACGAAGATATTTTATATAGATAGACAAATATTGATATATATGATAGGTACAATAACATATCAATATCATACAACATATCTATATGATATATCTATATGTGATATAGATATATCATATCTATCATATCATAAATATTATATATCATATTTATGTATACACATATATATGATATATGCAGAAGTGGGAGCCAGAGATGTTTTTTTTTTTTCATTTGGAAAAACCTAAGAATGGTGAGTAGAGTTATAGGGCAATTGATCTGACACATCCTTTTCAGAAATGGTAGCATTGATTTAATTACTGTGTCCAGACCAAGAGGTAGAAAGGGAAGAGGATACTCATAGTAGAGTGGCAAGATGATGGGCAGAATGTGGCTAGGTAGGTCTAAGGGTGACTAGACCATGGTAAACTCTCACCAGTAATGAAAGCATGAGAATAATATCTGTGATTTTAACAGCTCTGTTAAAATATTGGAGGGGAACTACTACAAAAGTGATACTATGTTTAATGACAATAAAATGTTCAAGTAACACTTCCTTACAATAATTCATTATACCATTCTTTTCTCTTTCTTCCTCCTCCCCTTACCTTAACACATGGACAGGCAGGGATTTCCAAACACAATTCTAATGGCTTTCCTTATAAATGATATGAGGATGAAAAAAACAGAAACATGAAAGTGGGCCATTGTTTACTCCTAATAGAACTTTGAAAACAGTGCCCCACCTTCCCTTGCATTATCCTTTTATCCCTGTACTTGCTCCAAGGTTCCAGACAGTGATCCCCCTATTCTCTCCAAGGTTGCAGATAATATCACACTGGCCCTTAGGATCAAGTAAATTACCCCTTGGTGGTCTTTTATTAATACTCCATGGAATTTTCTGTTTGATTTGCCTTATAAGTATTCAGTCTCAGGATCCTCTTCCATTTTCTTTTCCCCCTCTATAAGAACCAGTTGCTACGCCTCCATAGTGTGTAATGCTTTTTAAACTTCTTGATATGAATAACTGAAAAAAAGATTTGGGCTTTCAACATTGATAGAATACAGCAATATTTGGAGGGATTTCTAGGACTAACCCAAGCATAACGGTCGGTTAAAATGAGATTATTTCCTTATTTTTTTTCTTTGCTCCTGACCATTCTTTATGACCTGTGGAAAAATAAATTTCATTGCACTAGTGTTAGCAGTGGATGTGTCCATATGCACCATCCTGGTTGATGAGCTTGACCAAAGTCTTGTCTCCACTGGCATGAAAATGAAGCCTCCCATAATTTTCCCTCTCCCAGGGAGATCAAATTATCCCAAGAGCCTTAGTCAAAGTGCTACTGTTTCTGATCTTTTTCTTGAAACTTCCTGTAATCGCTTTTCTAATCGATCCAATTTAGCCAGATTTTCCTTCAGCAACTTGCTATTTGGAACCAGTTGTAAGGCTTTCTCATAATAACCTCTTGCAGAAACATAGTCTCCCTGTGGGGGAAAAAAGAAGAGTTACATTCTGTTCCATAAGAATACTGCCATCTAAGAAAGGCAAATGTGAGAATTCAACAATATCTATACTCAACTTAATATTAATGTTTAAAAAAGGAATATTTCTCACTACTGGCAATTTTACCCTTGTTGGTAGGACACTTTGCAAAAATCCATTTGTTTTAAGTACAGGAACAGATGGGGCATGTGAAGAAACAAGAACCAAACCATAAGGTAGGACAGTGGAAGAACAGATTTTCAACTCTATTAATGCAAGGTGTGAAGATTTGGGGTAAGGTATTTATTTGCAAATGACAGCAAGGCCATTACTTACAGGCACTCCCACGGATAGCACACAGCTGGTACCTTTTGGTGTTGAGGTAACTCTCTGAATTTTTGGTTATTCTCTGAGACAGATGAGACAGGTAGGTGGCACAGTACATACAATGTTGAGCCTGTGTCAGGAAGACCTGAATTCAAATCTAACTTCAGATACTTAATAACTGTATGACTGTGGGCAAGTCTGTTTGCCTCAGTTTCCTCAACTAAAAAGTTATTGTGAAGATCATGTGAGATAATATTTGTAAAGTACTTAGCCCAGTGCCTGGCACATAGTAAGGGTTATATAAATGGTAGGTAGTATTATTATTATGGATTGTCATGTGCAATAGTGGAATACCAATAAAATCACAATGAATTACATTATTTTCGAAAGGTCATTTATCAGTATAATTTCTGCTACTATCACCATCGCTGTTTCAAAATGTTTTCTTCTTATAGTATAAAACCAAAACAAAGACAACAGCTGTGTTGTGTCCATGATCACAGCATTACTGCATCAGATAGTATTTGAACCTATCTATCTGATTCCTAAACCAGGACTACACATTAAATCATGCTGTCTCTCTATTTTAAAACCTACAGTAAAAAAAAAAAAATAATGGAATACTAGTTTATGGAAATGATAATTTTTGTAAAATGAAAGGGAAGGTAATTTAAAAATTGTTCTGTGTCCAGGTAATGGACACAGCTCTTGGTAGCAGTAAGTATATGAGAAGGGAGGGATGTCTCTATTAGCCTAGCCATTGTTCTTAATGCCAGTCCAAATCCAATTGTCCTCACATGTCCTTTATCCACTACATCACTGTCATACCATACTTACTTTGTTACCTCTACCCTGGACTCTTTTAATAACCTACTAACATCTGAGATATGGGTGTTTCAGGGATAGGTGCTAGGATAAAATAGAGAATAACACATTTCTTTAAGATAGAAATGGAATAAAAAAGGAAAAGAGAATGCTGGGCTGTAATTTTTTTTTGAAGATGAATCTTAATGTGGATATAGGAAAAACCTTACATTTAGGCAATAACAAACACCTTAGTCTCTCCTTAGAGGCAGCTTTTGTGGGGAAAGGTCATGGTATTTGAGTTAATTTTAAGTTTAATATAAACCAACACCATGATGCAGCTGCTAAACAAAATAACTGATTTTAGGCAGTATTCACAGTGTCTGGATTACTGGAAGTAAAGGTCTCATTGTTCTTTCCCCTGGTCAGACACCCCTGCTTATCTTCTGCAAATGTGGAGATCTGTAGCCTGTTTGGGCTGCCACATCTAGGAAATGATATAAAAAAACTGGAGAAATGGCTGAAAGAACTAAGAATATTTAATATGGAGAAGAGAAGATGGGGGGAAGGGAGGATGACTGTTGTCTTCAAGTGTTTATAAGGCTGTCATATAGAAGGATGATCAATTGGTTATTTTACCTATGTAGTTCTAAAGGAGTGGGCAACTAGGTGGTACAGTAGATAAAGTACATGGCTGGGGATGAGGAAGACCCATCCCCACTTATTGGGGAGTAAGGTATAAGAAGACTGGAAAAGAAGAAGGGGGCTAGCTTATTAAGACTCTGAATGCTAAAGAAAATATTTTGTATTTGTTTCTGGAGGAAATGTGAAGCCACTGGAGTTTACTGACTAGGGGAGGGGATAAGGGTGAAATGATTAGATCTTCATTTTAGTGACTGAATGGGAGACAGACTAGAATGGGGCAGACAGACCCACCATCAAACCATTGCAATAGTCCAGGCATGAAGTGGTGAGGTTCTGTATCAGAGGCAGAGAAGAGAAGCAATATATTCAAGAGATTCTGCAAAGATGAAACACAGGTCTTGGCAACAGCTTAGATAAGGGAGTTGAGAGATAGTGAGGAATCCAGAATGACTGTAATGGCAAGCACAGAAGTAGTTTACACCTTGTTTCAGCTATTGAATTAACACCTTGTTTCAGTTCAAGTTTCTTTTGAGCCTTGGATCAAGTCTGTTAAGAAACAGAATGTGTGAACCCCACAACCTGTGAACCCTAGAACTCTTGAACTCCTGCAACAGGAAGGGGAGGAGCTAATGACCATATATAAGGAGAGGTCCAGGCTAGAGACAGCAAAACTGAGAAAAAGACTCTTGTGGTGACAGAGTCAAGAAGGAGAAAACTTGTGCTATCCCAGCACTCTATGTTTGTCTGTTCTGTCTGTGTTGATGTTTGTTTGTGATACTTTGTACAGAAGCCCTGGGGCCTTACTGAAAGCCTTGAAGGAGGATTTTCTGGTTGTCTCTTTACAGAAGTCCTGGAGGAGGGTTTTGGAGGTCCTAGGACTGTACTGATGATTTGTGTTGAGTTCTCAGATCTTATTTGTGGGTCTGTGTTGATTTCTGTGTTGATGATTTGTGTTGACCTGTTGAACCTTGTTGGTGGGTCTGTGTTGATTTCACAGGCAGATAGTGAATTAATGATGGTGCCGGCAATGTGCATGAATATTATTGTGGCTCTTAAGCTTCCTCTTCCCAGAAACAGGAATTGTGAAGTACTTGAGGTGGACTGGACACTGTGAACTTCAATATGGAATGGGAACTGGACAAGGAACTGGATGAAGAACTGGACAAGGAACTGGGAGCTGGGACCATAGAAGAGGAACCATAGAAGCTGAGAGCCAGCCTCTAGTCAAGATGAAAAGATCTCTTCTTGGGTACCTGATGTTGACAGAGAAGATTATGATTTACTGTGACCTAGGGTTAGAGAACTTTGATCTTTGTACTTTGTGTCCATTAAGGAGACAAGCCTCCTTAAGGATGACTGAATTAAGGATTTATTAATTGATTGAGTTACTAAATGAATGAATTACTAAATGATTATACTTTGTTGGAAACTGTGGCCACTTTGGTGAAAACTATGTGGCCATTTTACTGATAAACTGTTATATCTTAACATTGTAAATGTAGTACTTTGATTTTCTGTGAATTTTTTGCCTTAATTTGTTATTAAATAGAGAGTTCACTATATTGTGTAATTGGAACCTTGAAAGCTGTTCACAGCAGCAGTCCTCTGGAAAGCTGCTCATACTTGGCTTTACAATGACTGAACTTCAAGCTTGAGGAACAGGGAGGATGGGGTTGCCCTGCACAGTCTGGATTATATGCAAGGATCTAAGCAAACTGTATATATCATATACCTAAGGGGAACTTCTTGAGCTTACGTGAATGGGACAAAAGGATACCCACCAATATGGAGCTGTGTTACCCTTTTGCCATATGTGCTTGAGCTTACCATATATAGTTGTGGAATAATTTGTTATGGATTTTTAAAGGGAAAGAGAAGTACAGAGAGAAAAAAAAGTATGAGTGTAGAATGGAAGGAAACAACTATCATAACCATGAATTTGAATGGGATTAATTTACCAATAAAATAGAAGAGGTTAGTAGAGTGTAAAGTAGAGTGTAAAGCAAAATTCAACAAGAAGCATACTTAAACATTAATTCTCAAAATTAAAATGAAGGGTTGAAGAAAAATGGCTGAAGTAAAAATGCCTCAGCTGAACACAAAAAAATCTGAAGTAGCAATTATGATTTCAAGTAAGTCAACAGTAAAAATAAACTTAATTTAAATTTTTTTTAAAAAGAGAAACTATTTCTCTTGTTGGTAACATAAATACTGAATTAATTTTAATACTTAGCATATGTACCCAATGCCATTGCTTCTAAATACTTAAAGACATGAAGTAAATTATGAGAAGAGACAATAAAACTACAATTTAAATTGTTTATCCCTATCAGTCCTTGATAAATTTAGCCAAAAACAAATTAGAATTAATGAAAGGACCTGAACAGAGTTTTAAGAAAATTAGATGTGAAAGATGTCTGGTGATTACTAAATGAAAATAAAAAGGAGTATACACATTTCTAAACTGTGCATGGCATCTTCATAAAAAATGATCATGCTCTACAACATACAAACCTCAAAAATGTATAATATAGAAATAGTATACATACTTTGTGTCAATCGCAACATAAAGACATTAAAGGGCTACTTGAAAAAAGTATTAAAAATCAACTAGAGACTAGATAACTTAATCCCAAAGAATTGCTCGGTAAAAGAACAATTCACAGATAGATAATTTTATTGAAAATAATGACAATAATACAACATCATTCCAAAATTTGGGGGTTGGAGCCAAAGCAGTCCTTAGGGAGAAATTTATACTCTGAATAATTTTATTAACCAAAAGGGAGTAAGAGTGGACTGATGAATTGAAAATGCAACTGAAAATATTAGAAAGCTAACAAAATTTTTAAAAGTCAATTAAACACCAAAATAGTTTGGCCAACTTGAGACAAATATACTACCGCAGAATGCTAAAAGTAGAAAAAAAATCTTAAAGATTGTTTAATTCAAATCCATCAACTAAGGACCACACAGGCAACACATGAAGAGAACATAAATTGTTACACACACACACACACACACACACACACACACACACACACACACACACCTTGTAAGTAGCAAAGTCAATTATATATTTAAACACACAGGTTTCCAGGCTATATTCATCATTTAGATCGGGGATTCTTAAACCTTTTTGTGTGTGTGTCGTGGATTTCTTTTATGGTCTGGTGAAGTCTACCAATTCCTCAGAATAATGTTTTTAAATGCATGAAATAAAATACAGAAAAGACAAGTAGATAGAGAATTGGTCTATGTAAAAGGAAATTCCTTTTGCTACCTTGATGTGTTCAATTCCACCCATGTTCATCCAGGCCTGTGCTTGGTCTGGGTTCAGTTGCACAGCTACTTGATAGCTCTAAACAAAAAAGAAACAGCATTAGATCAGAAAGCAAATACTCATTAAAAACACACTATGTGTATTATATAAACTCCTTTATGTATAGGAAATTTAAATTATTAATACAATTATCATAAAATGATAGCCATTATTTCCATGAATGGACTGTTAAATCTTTACCATTTTCTTACTTTCACTATATCACCTAAGTTTTCCTAAGTGTAAACTGCAAGAAACTAAAAAGTATAATTCACAGTCATCCTTGTAGACTCACAGAAACTGTTGGATCTTTTAGAAAAGATAAGTGATTTTTAGTTCCCACTGGTCTTAATGTATAAGAATATGCTGTGCTTTTCAGTTGTTTTCACTGTAGACTGTAGTAGTAGTAGTAGTACTGGTAGGAGTACTATCTACTTTAGTACTATCTACTCCTGGTAAAAGGAGGAGGAGTAGATAGAGGAGGAGGAGAAGAAGGATTATCAAAACTGCTACTAATTAGTACTAGTAAAAGTAACTAATGGAATCATAGAACTGGAAAGGGATCTGGGAGATTGGCTGGTTCAGCCTCACTCTGACACAACATCCCTAATAGGTATTTATCTGATCTTTGTTTAAATATGTCTAGTAATAAAGGATTTTGTTCATTTTTAAATGGCCTGTTCCATTTCAAGACAGTTCAATTAGAGAAAGTTTACATACTGAGCTGAAATTCATCTTGCTACAACTTTGGCTCAAGTTAAATTTTATTGTTCTTGTATCCCCAACATTTAGCACAGAGCCTGGGCTTAATAAATGCTTGTTGCCTGCCTTCCTATTGTTTGGAATGTCTAATCCCTTCTTCCAAAGGGTAATTCTTCAAACATTTGAAGGTAATTACCAAGTATTCCCTATTCCTTCAATGTTCCTGAAAAATATCTTTATTGATTCCTTTCCATTTTGATCATCCTCCTCTGGATGTTCTTCAGTTTGTCAACCAGATGTAGTCAGTCTGACCACAGCAGATGTAAAACAAAACTATTATATCCCTTGATCTGCACAGTATTGTTGTTGTCTTTGTCATTTGTTCTCAAAGAGGACCATGACATCAGGGAGATGATGACATGACTTGCAGTTGACTTGGATTTCAGGGAGGGAGGACTGTGCAAGGCCACCAGCTTCACTTTCTCCTCCAGAGCCATCTGGGACCAGTGGCCAGATATTCATCAGGACAACTGGAGAAGACCCAGGATGCAATGGGAGACCATGGTCCTTTGAGGCTAAGGTCTTGTCAGGTTCTCACTTTGAGTGAGGCAACACCCATTCAGTGATTAGACCTCTTTAAGAAGTGAGTCAAGGGATGGCTCCTTTAATTTAAAAAAAATCAAACTAGATGGGGAAGACCCTCAGGGTTGCTGGCTAAAAGAGCAACAGTTTCTATTTACATTCACTCTGAGCTAGGAGGGCCCAAAAATAGCCATTAAGTGGTGCTTGGACAGGGACCTATTGTTGTATAATCTAAGAGCTCCAGAGTGAAATGAGTCTAAGGTTTGGCTGGAAGGACTTGACATACCAAGAGTTTCCTCCACTGATAAAATCACAGATTCTTCACATATAATTGCATTTAAAATTATGATGTTAGAATATTACAAGTTACAATTGTTTCGATTAAGTGGGATAGACAATAGATGCTTAATATTTCATTGAAGAGAGAAATCAATCTGGGCTTAGACAGACAGAAAATGCTAATTATGGTAGTGGTTGAACTTGAATTGAGCCTTGAAGGATGGATGTAATTCAAATAGGCAGAGAATAGGGGGATAAAGTGTTCTGGGAAGGGACAATGGAAAGAGCATAGAGACATAATCTGAATATTCAAAACGTGTCCATGGGATTCAGTTGACTAGTTCAATTGTATTGTAGTGTTCATGCAGGTAAGTAATTGTAGAAAAAGCTGAAAAGGTAGGTTGGGACCAAGTTGTAGAGGGTCTTGAAGGTCAGGCTAATGATGATCAGAATGATGACTCTAAGGTACTATTAGATACTCAATTATGATTTTTAAAAAAAGGATTCAATATGCTTATTATAAATATATACTTATATTATTATTATTACATATTATACTTATATGCTATATAATTATATTCATAAGACAAGAAATGGGAATAATGTATTTAGAAATATTTCCCAAAATGTTTGAAAGGAAAACAATCAATAAGAAAGTTCAATTAGTCCGCTAACCACATTTCTTAAGCATACTAGTTATATTTAAAGCTTTACTTCACCAATTCAGATCACAACTTCTCTATGATTTAATGGACATTTTCAATAGTTGCTATGACTGAAATACCCCCAAAACCCTACAGTCAGACTGATGAAAAGTCTCCATAAACTCACCCAGGATAATCCTTGAAAAACAAATATATCCTGTCAAAAGACCTGCACCTAAAACCTCTCTAGTGTATGAGGATCTGCCAGAGTTGGGGCTGGCACTGCCTCCTTGTCAACACAGCCCCCATCATGCCATGATGGAGAACTCTAATTCATTATAATCACTGAACTAAAAAATGGAGCATCTTGGAGCTGTTCAACATACCTCAAATGCTTTATCAAGAAAATTCTGTTCTCTTAGTTGGTTTCCTTTTGTGAAGAAAAGCTCAGATATGACTTTAGGGTCCTTTGGCTTTAGCTGGAGAGCTTTATCTATAGCTTCCAGTGCCTAAAAGAGGAAAAAAGTTAACATAAGAAAGAATTCTACATTGTAAAAATCCACTTAATATAACATTATTTATGTGGCATTTGTTTGGTACTGAAGAGTATAGGACAATGAATGTCAAAAGACCTAGACACCAATCTTAACTTTGCCACGGACAAATGGTCTGATCTTCAGGAAGTCCTTTTACTTCCCCATATCTCAGTTTTCCCCTTTATAAATCAGTACCAATTGGAATATGTGAGAAAAAAAATAATCACATAGCTAACATCTATATAGTGCTTATTATGCATGTTATGTCTTGAAGATCTTAAAAAAAGAATGAAGAGGGAAAGAGGAATATACTGGGAGGGAAGAGGAAGAAAATTTAGGGAACATTATCTCACCTACTCAGGGTGCACAAGTAGACATGCATTGTGCTAAGTACTTTACAATTATCATCTTTTTTTATTCTCACAACAATCCTAAGAAGGAGGGACTATTATCCTAAAGTGGAGTGCTATCCCTACTTTATAGATGAGGACACTGAAGCAGATAGAGGTTAAGTGACTTCCACAGAATTGCACAGCTAGTAACTATCTGGGGTCAAATCTGAACTCAAGTCTCCCTGATTCCAGGCCCAGTACCCTTTCCACTATACCATCTAGCTGCCTGTAGGTGCTAGTCACATTTCAAAGGTGAAAGATGACAAGTAAACAGCTCAAATGTTCCATAAGTATCCTTATAAATGACAGGGGAAATCAAAGAAAGATCTCCAGAATGTTGGATGAACCTTTTGTGGAGAACATGAACAAGAGTCACAAAGGATGGACATACAAGAGGTTGCAATTTCCACAACTGTACTTTGCATACAACTTTGGTAATATTACAGTATTATTTTGAGAGTGAAAATAAAATGAGCTAAGAATGTATAAGAAGATTATTAGTTTTTTTGAAGGAAAAATGCCATTTAAGTTCAAAGCAATATTGTTGATTAAAGATAGAAATTGCATTATAACTAGTCATAGAGGCATCTGGTTAAAAAGTACATGTAAGATACTCAATGATATGAATAATACCAAGAGAACCCAGCTTTTATCCATGTTTGAATTTAGAAGCTCTTTATTCATTTATCTGCTCCTACTAATGGACCCAGAAGACATTTAAAAGCAAAAGCAACACCTTACTCAAGGACCACTGTACCTTGGGGTAATGTTCTTGCTTGCTGTAGATTGCCGACAACAGGCGATAACATTCCAGGCATTCAGCCTCTTCTGATACAATGTGGTTGGTCATTTTTTCAGCTTCTTCGGTCTGCCCCATCATAGCTAAAACCTGAGCCTAAAAATCAATTTCAATGTTTTGTTTTTTAAATATTCTTTAGGATTTCCTTCTAAATATTTTTTTTTACTTACCTTAGTCATTCAGTATATATTGACAATGTTTTGGTTTAAGGATTTTCAGAGCTTGTCTAGTAAATCACTGATACTATTGTATCACTAACCATTTGATAGTCTCTGTTTTTCTTCTTATGCCTTAGGTCACTGGCAAGGAACATCTGCTAAGGTAGTCCTTTGAGGATGAAAGATTTTTACCTAGATTTCCAGTTCCATATAGATTTTTATAGTTTTAACAGGTAAGTGTGCTAGTGGTTGAGTAAGTTTCATTTGTTGCTGCATTAATGAGTAAGGAGAGCAAAGACTGATGATTTGGGTATGAGTATCTTGGGTGAATGAATTCAACACTTGGTAGCATCTGAAGAGAAAATAAATAGAATACTGTAGATGCCAGGATTTCTTGACTGAAAGAATAACACTAATTGGGCTAATCACACATTGTTCTTATTTTTGTCTTATTGGGTTTTGATAATTGACTGGTATCCTAGGATTTGTAGTTTATAGGGAGAAGTATTCCCTGTCAGTCAAAAAAAATGATTTGGGACTATGAGATCCTTGAGTTGGAGGACAAGCTTGAGTCATGCTCAAAGGTTCTTACAGAGATAGACACAGGCAGCAAGAAAGAAGAAGGAGAAAGAAGTGGGGACTAAAGGGACTGAATGGCAGTAGAAGCTATGGGTAGACTTCCAAGTCCTATTCAGGACTTAACAAGCCAAAATGGAAAGAATCAGAGACACAGAGGCGACAGGCAAAAACGTAAATAGAGGAGGGCAAAGATATGTCAGAGAGACTAAGATAGGCCATTAAGCATGGCATACATCTCTAAACAGAGGACTAAGACTGCAGTTGCTGGTCTTACCTACCTCTTCAAGGACTGAGGGAAGGTCACCCCAAAATCTACCCTTTCCCCAGCTTTTCCTTATCATACCTGTCCAGCAAGAGACACAGTAATATATTCTGCTCGCTTATTTTACCTAAATATTTTCTTGTCTAAATATCTCCCCCTCATTTTTTTGTCTGAAATATAAAGAGGCTAGAGGTTAACCAGAGTTAAACAAAAATTTTAATTGATCAGTGAGCCAAACCTGTCTTACTGTTAGGAATTTCCCTAACTGGGGATTTCAAGTTACTATGATCATATTGTTCTTATCTGTCCTTCGTTCTCAAAGGGGACCATGACATCAGGCAGGTGATGCCATGACTTACAAGCAAAGGATTTGAGTCAGGAGGGCTGTACAACATCACCAGCCTCACTTTCTCCTCCAGAGCCATCTGGGTCCAGTGGAAAAATATAGATCAGGACAACTGGAGATGACCCTTGGAGGCCATGGGAGACCTTGGATTTTTTGAACTAAGGTCTTTCCGGGGTCTCAATTTGTCTGAGGCAATGCCCAAATAATGATAGGTAAAAAATGAGGCAAAGAATGGCTTCTTTTACTTAGTAAAAAAAAAAATTAATCTGTGAGAGGAAGACCCTCAGGGTTTCTGGCCAAAAAAGCAACAGTTGCTATTTACATTTCCTCTGAGCCCATAGTTACTCAAACACTAACCTAAACAACTTTCCTCCTGAGACTGCGTTGACCTTATGGCCAAACTAAATATAGTCACACTGGGACCCGAATTCTTATTCTTCTCTCTATATGCAGTGTTACCCCCACATATCTTTTCAACAAACACATGCACCAAACATCATCCAAATGCACCCTTGGTTAGGGGTCCTTTCCTTTTTTTTTAAGGTCCAGTTCAATAGCTACTTTCTACATGGAGCCTTCCCTGAATGCTTGCTTCCCTCCGCCTCCTCCATCCCTCCCAAACCCCTTTCTCCCCTCCCCTCCGTCCCCTGAAGTCTTAATTTCCCTCCTGCTTTAATTTCTCAAGATACTTTGTTCGACTCCTCCTATACTATTAACTGCATTTTGATTTGTATTTTTACGTATTTGTGTTCGGGTCTCTAAATTCTTGCTATATTGAAAACTCCCTGAGAGTAGGGACTGTGTTAATTATTATACTTCCAGGCTAGAACAGATCATGCTAATTACTTTTTCTCTGCCATAAACTCCATAAAATAGAGAAAAGCACCAAGTGTACCTAAGAGCCATTCTATTCCTTCTAGGTCAAAAAGCTCATTAGTCCTGAGCAGGGCTACAAAGCTTTACTACAGTGCTGTGCTCAACTCTTGTACTGTCTGTACTCTGTACTTTCTCTGCTCCCTTCTTTCCATTTTCTTGTAGACAGCATTCTTCCATTTAAGAGCTGCCAGGTGAGAATCAAATTTGCCTTCTGGCTCAAATGTCTCCATTTTCCCAAATTCTTCTCAGAACAGAGTACTACCAATTCCTGGATGTCAATCAGTTCTTAAATCCCTCTTATCTTTGGATTCAATTGTTCTTACCAGGGCCAGCTGGATTTCCTTAGCTGAAGGCTGGAGCGTTGCAGCTTCACGGTAAATCTGTAATGCTTCTTCATACCTTCCAGTGTTGTAATACAATGCTCCCAGAGGGGACAGTATTTCAGCTGATTGTGTTATATCCAGGGCCCTAAATGTTAAAAAAAGAGCACAATATCTTTTTTTTTTTCCACTTTGATCCTTCCTGGATTTGTGATGTGTTCAGATTGTTAGCCCTTCAAACTTCATTTTGGGTGATTCTTGTTCATATCACTCTATAACACTTTCCTTTAAGAGGCATGTTTCCCAGACATTCATACTTGGAGAGGACTATCTCTCTCAAGATGCTTTGTTTATATTTTATGATTTCTGTTTGTATCAAGATAAAAGAAATACAGATAATCTATCAATCAGCATTTGATAAAGACCCACTATATGTCAGGCACTGGGCTAGCAATACAAAGTCAAAAAATGAAACTATTCCTGCCCTTAAGAAGGTATATAATCAATATTTTCCTTTTAATAAAGAGATGGCTCTGCTGAGTCATTGTATTTATTCAAGAATGCATTCTTTCACATGGATTTATTTATTTTTTAATATAGCTGACTTGGGTTATCTAGTCTGTGATTTCAGAAATATGGTGACTTCTACTGAAACAATGCACCATCTGAGGTAACCATGCAACCAAGTATAGAGTAGGACAATAGTATATTTCAGTGTTTTCTCTGGAAAGCTACAATACTATTCATCATTCAGGGCTATTTGGACTGATAAGAGGAACTGATAGATCATGACTAGTATTTAAGAGCTTTTCTTGCTCAACAAACCAAAAGGTGATGGGTGACATGGGAAGTTGTAGGAGAAAGCCCAGGCAATTCTCAGGCTTCTGAAAAGTATGGAAAATAAAGAAAAAAAATGTTCTTCAGGACCTGATTTAGGGAAGCTAAGGTTCACTAAATGGGGGAATACCACATAGTCATGAAGTTTTATATTATACTTCTGCTGAAAGGATTTTTATATCTTTTCGGAGACTCTCCACCCCTATTCATCCTCCTATTAGATCAAGGATGAGAAGACTACTGAGTGTCTTTTGGCTAAAAGAAAAACTGTATAAAAGTTTTAGTGTAGCCCTTCTGTAAACCAAAATCAAAGTCTGAGAAAAGAAATAACCAACACAACCAATTTCATTAGCTTACTCAACTAGTAAAATATGTGTTGAGATGATATCTGCATCCCACTTCTATCCTGGAACGACACATATTAAGTGTAATTAATCTCTTTCAAAGCAACAGCTGCTCAAATGTTTGAAGCCAGCTGTCATGTCCTCTTTCCCAGCATTACCAAGGGAAAAGTATTAGGCAAATGGCCAGAAAAATGAAAGTTGAATTTATGAGGAGCTTCAAAAGAACTGTGAATGTTTTATTTCAAGACAAGTTGGAAGAAGGAACCACTATTTTTTTCACCTCACATGCTTACCGTTTGTACCATTCCTCAGCTTCTTTGTTCTCTCCCAAAGACCTGTAGAGTCTGCCAAGGTTAACCATGGCCACATGATGATGTGGGCTAAGTTGGATGGCCTGTTGGTAGTGGTACATTGCACTTTCTGGAGCCCCTGAAATCAGGAAAGAGATTGCTGAGACTTGGATGTCCTAAAGTTGTCAAATACTTGAGTATTTTAATTTCTCTTCTACTTTTATAATCAAATTGATCAATATTAACTTAGGAAACTACAAATCAGTCTGCTTCTTGTCCTTCCTGATGCCTGGTTTGGGGATTATTTAACTAAGTTGTAGAATATTTAAATTGAAAGCAGCTCATTAGAATATCAAGTAAGGCCTGGGCAAGATAAATGAAATCATTAAATCTTAAGAGCTGAAAGAGATATTAGGAGTTATTGGCATAACCTCTTTTCTGATGAATTATCTCCTTTACAGTATCTCTGACTATGTTTGTATTGTAATGCTCATCACTGAAGAGTTCAATCTTTAGGACTGTTCTGGTTATTAGCAAGTTTTTCTTGATTTGGAGTTTGCCTTCTTATCAGTTTTGCCCATTGATCCTAGTGTTGTGGAGAAGATGTAATGAAAACCCAAATAGTTACGATAGAAAGCAGAATGTGATGTAAGAAGTCTCCAAAACGCTAGAAGAAATTTTAAGAAAGACACATCACTTTAAGCAGGTAGAAAAGGAGGGGGAATTGGTGGTAGTGGTGGGAGAAATATTTATGAGGAAAGTGGCATTTGAAATGGGTCTTGGAAGCGATAACTTCCACAGAGACATGGTGGAGTATGTTCCAGGCAAAGGAGATGTTTTAAGTAAAGCTACAAAAAAGTGGAGAGGGTAGGAAGAAAAGAAAAATGGAGAATAGGTCAGTTTGTGTAAAGGCAAATATTATATGTGAAGGCAAATATTATGAGATTATTTTAAAAATGTAATATTTTATTTTTTCCTAATTACATGTAAAAAATTATAATTCTTTTTCAAATTATGAGTTCCAAATTCTCCCCCTCTCTTCCCACCCCCTTGAGAAGGCAAGCAATTTGGTATCAGTGATACATATGTAGTCATACAAAACACATTTCTATGTAAATCATGCTGTGAAAGAGAACATAGATTAAAAAAGCAAGAAAAATAAGGAAACTAAAGAAAAAAGTATTGTTGATGTGCATTCAGGCTCCACTAGTTCTTTTTCTGGAGATGGACAGCACCTTTCATTAATAGTCCTTCAGAACTGTCTTAGATAATTGTTTTGCTGAAAATAGTTAAGTTATTCACAGTAGATTATTATACAATCTTGCTGTTACTATGTGCAATGTTCTCCTCATTCTGCTGATTTCATTTTGCATCAGTTCATGTAAGTCTTCCCAGTTTTTCTGAGAGTATCCTGCTCATCATTTCTTATAACACAATAGTATTCCATCACAATCACATAAGACAACTTGTTTAGCCATTCCCCAATTGATGAACATCCCCACAACTTCTAATTCTTTCCACCACAAAAAGAGTTGTTATAAATATTTTTGTACATATAGGTCCTTTTCCTTTTTAAAAAAAATCTTTTTGGGATACAGACCTAGTAGTGGTATTTGTTGGTCAAAGAGTTTTTTTTTACAGTATGATAGCCTTTGGGCATAGTTCCAAATTGCTCTCCACAATGGTTGAATCAGTATACAAATTCACCAATAGTGGATTTATGTTTTAATTTTCCCACATCCCCTCCAATATTTGTCCTTTTCCTTTTCAGGTATATTAACCAATCTGATAATGTGTGGTAGAAGCTCAGAGTTGTTGCAATTCTCTAATCAATAGTTATTTAGAATATATTTTCATATGACTATAGACAGCTTTGATTATTTTGTCTGAAAAATGGCTGTTCATATTCTTTGACCATTTATTAATTGAGGCGTGGCTCTTATTTTTTTTATAAATTTAAATGTTTTCCATATATTTGAGAAATGAGGTCTTTATCAAAGAAACTTGTTGCAAATTTTTTTCACAGTAATGCTTACCAACTATGTATTTCCCTCCACCATATTTCCCCCACCCCCATTTATCCTACTCTTTCTCCTATTGCCCTATCCCTCCTCAAAAGTGTTTTGCTTCTGACTTTTACTTTTGCCCACCCTTCTATAACTACTCTTCCCCTTCCACCTCTTATTCCCTTCCCTTCCTATTTTACTGTGTGTTAAGATAGCTTTCTACACCCAACTGAGGGTACTTTATTCCCTCTTTGAACCAATTCAAATGAGAGTAAGGTTCATGTGCTTCCCACCTCTCTTCCCCCATCTTCCCTTCCACTGTAAAATCTCTTTGAGACCTCTTTTATGTCAGATAATTTGCCCCATTCTACCTCTCCCTTTCCTCTTCTCACAGTGCATTCTTCTTTCTCACCTCTTAAATTTTTTTTTAGATAATCATGCCATCATATTCAACTCACACCAGGGACCTCTATGTATACTCCTTCTAACTGCCCTAATAGTGAGAAAGTTTTTAGGTATTACAAGTATCATTTTCCCATGTAAGAATGTAAACAGTTTAACCTTATTTAATCCTTTATGATTTCACTTTCCTGTTTCCTTTTTATATTCCTTTCGAATCTGGCATTTGAAAGTCAAATTTTCTATTCAGCTCTGGTCTTTTCATCAGGAATGCTTGAAAGTCCTCTATTTCATTGAATTTTCATTTTTTCTGAAGGAAAATATACTGAAAGTTTATACTCTATTTTGTTGGATAGGTGATTCTTGGTTGTAATCCTATCTCTTTTCCCTTCTGGAATATCATATTTTAAGCCCTTAGATCCTTTAATGTAGAAATTGCTCAATTTGGTGTTAGCATGACTGGCTCCACAATATTTGGATTGTTTCTTTTTGGCTGCCTGCAATATTTTCTTCTTGATCTGGGAGCTCTGGACTTTGACTGTAATATACCTAGGAGTTTTCATTTTGGGATCTTTTTCAGGAGGAAATCAGTGGATTCTTTTAATTTCTATTTTACCCTCTAGTTCTAGAATATCAAGGTAGTTTTCCTTGATAATTTCTTGAAAAATGATGTTTAGGCTCTTTTTTTGATCATAGCTTTCAGGTAGTCCAATAATTCTTAAATTATCTGTCCTGGATCTATTTTCCAGATTAGTTATTTTTCCAATGAGATATTTCACATTTTCTGCTCTTTTCATTCTTTTAATTTTGTTTTATTGTTTTTTGATGTCTCAAAAAGTCATTAGCTTGGGGTGGCTAGGTGGCGCACTGGCCTTGGAGTCAGGAGGACCTGACTTCAAATCCGGCCTCAGACACTTAATACTTACTGGCCATGTGATCTTGAACAAGTCACTTAACCCCAATTGCCCTGCCTTCTCCCCTCCAAAAAGCAAAAAGCAAACAAACAAAAAAGTCATTAGCTTCCACTTGCCCTATTCTAATTACTAAGTAATTATTTTCTTCAGTGAACTTTTGTACTTCCTTTTCCATTTAGACAGTTCTGCTTTCAAGGCATTCTTCTCTTCTTTGGATTTTTGTGCCACTTTTACCATTTGTCCTATTCTGTTTCTTAAGGTGGTGTTTTCTTCAATATTTTTTGTTTCTCCTTTATCTGAGGTACTGAATGTCAGAGTTTTGACTTTTTTGTCTTCTTCTGAGTTTGTGTTTTGATCTTTCCTATCACCACAGTAACTTTCTATAGTCAATATCTTTGTCTGTTGTTTGCTTATTTTCCAGACTATTCCTTGACTTTCAACTCTAAATTTTTTCAGAGATACTTCTGAGGACCTGTAAGTTTTCAGTTCTTCCAAGGTGAGGTGTGTTTACTACTCTTCTGTACCGTGCACTGCTCTGTGAATGACCACAAGCACTCTTTTCCACCCTAGAACTGTGACCAGGGTACCTGCTCCCCTGAAGCTGCAAGATCTAGTGTGCTAATGATCGTCCTTGCCCTAGGACTGAGAACCACCTCAGACCCAGATATTGACAATGTAACAGAGTCTTGCCCCTAGTGCCAACAAATGGGCCCTTGTTATCTCCTTCTGACCAGTTGCCTCACCCTCTTACTATTTATGGACTGAGAGGTCCTGAAAGTGCCATTACTACCTGATTCAGTTGCCTTCAAGGTCTGTTCCTCTTTTACTGGCATCAGGTCTGTGCTAGGGCAGGCTGCACTGGACTATGCCCCACTCTCACCCTGGCACAACAGACTTTTCCTGCCAACTTTCTAAGTTCTTGGGCTGGAAAACAGTTTCTCTTTGTTCTTTTGTGAGTTCTGTTACTCTAGAATTTGTTTTGAGGCATTTGGGTGAGAGGTAGGTTGTGAGTTTGTGGAGGGGGTCCTCTCTTTTGTTTCTACCATCTTGGCTCCACTTCCATGACAGGATTCTTTTTTAAACATTAATTTATTTTGAATTTTCAACATTCACTCCCATAAATCTTTTTTCTTCTTCTTTTTCCTTTTTTTGGCTTTTTGGAGGGGGGAGGGCAGGGCAATTGGGGTTAAGTGACTTGCCCAAGGTCACACAGCTACTGAGTGTTAAGTATCTGAGACCAGATTTGAACTCAGGTCCTCCTGACTCTAGGGCCAGTGCTCTACTCACTGCGCCACCTAACCATCCCAGTCCCATACGTTTTAAATTTTCTCCACCTTCCTCCTCTCCACCTTTCTCAAGATGGTATGCAATCTGATATATGCTCTACACATACATTCTTATTAAACATTAGTCATGTTGTACAGAAGAACTAGAATGGATGGGAGGAACCACAGAAAAGAAAAAAAGCAAAACAAAACAAAAAGAGAGAACAAATAATATGCTTCAATCTGCATTCAGGTTCCATAGTTCTTTCTCTGCATGTGGATGGCATTTTCCATCATGAGGTTTTTGGAGTTGTTTTAGGTCCCTGCATTGCCAAGAAGAGCTAAATCTATCAAAGCCATAATTGCATAATGCGGCTGTTACTGTTTACAATATTCCCTGTGTTCTGCTCACTTCACTCAGCATCAGTTCATATATATGTCTTTTCAGGTTTTTCTGAAGCCTGCCTGCTCATCATTTCTTATAGCACAATAGTATTCCATTACATTCATATACCACAACTTGTTCAGCCATTTCCCAATTGATGGGCATCCCTTCAACTTCTAGTTCTTTGGCCACAAAAAGAACTGCTATAAATATTTTTGTACCTGTGGGTCCTTTTCCCATTTTTAAGATCCTAGAAATGGTATTGCTGAGTCAAAGGGTATGCACATTTTTATAGCCCTTTGAGCATAGTTCCAAATTACTCCATGAGATGATTCTTGAAAGGCAGGTGGAAACCAGAATATGACAAGGTGCTCTCCTGTCTAACCTTGCGTAAGAAGATTAAAAATTTGCTCAGTAGGTAATGGGGAACCATTGAAGGTTTTTGACCAGGAGAGTGAGATAATAGTGTGGGTATATTAGGAAGAGGATTTTGGGTGTTGGAGGTGATGAGAAACTACAGTAAGTAACAAAAGTCCAAGTTAAATAAATAAGGGCCATAGCCATACCAGATCTAAAACTATTTTATAAAACAATATTATAAAACTATTTGGTACTTGCTAAGAAATAGAGTGGTGGATCAGTGGAATAGGTTAGGCACACGGGACAAAGTCGTCAATGACTATAGTGATCTCCTCTTTGATAAACTCAAAGACTCCAGCTTCTGGGATAAGAGCTCACTATTTGACAAAAACTGCCAGGAAAACAGTAAAATAGCACAGCAGAAACTAGGTATAGATGACCATCTTACACTGTACCAAGATAAGGTCAAACTGGGTACATGATTTAGACATAAAGGGTGATAACATAAGCAAATTAGGAGAGCAAGAAATAGTTTACCTATTAGATCTAAGGAGAAGGGAAGAATTTAAGACCAAAGAAGATATAGAGAACATTATGAAATGCAAAATGGATAATTTTAATTACATTAAATTAAATAAATTTTGCATAGAGCCAATGCAACCAAGATTTGAAGGAAAGTAGAAATCTGGAAAGCAATGTCTATTGCCAATGTTTCTGATACATGTCTCATTTCTAAAGCATGTAGAACTGAATCAAATTTATAAGAATATAAGTCATTCCCCAAATGATAAATTGTCAAAGGATGTGAACAGGCAATTTTCAGATGAAAAAATTTAAACTATCTATACTCATATCAAAAAATATTCTAAATGACTATTGATTAGAGAAATGCAAATTAAAACAACTCTGAGATACCACCTCATACTTTTCAGATTAGCTAATATGACACTCCCAAAAGAAGGTAAATGACAAATGTTAGAGAAGATGTGGGAAAATTGGAACACTCATGCATTGTTGGTGGAGTTGTGAACTGATCCAACCATTCTAGAGAGCAATCTAGAACACCAATACCACTGCTAGGTCTATAGCAACCAAATAGATCATAAAAAATGGGAAAGGACTCACATGTTCAAAAATATTTATAGCAGTTCTTTTTGTGGTGGCAAAGAATTGGAAATTGAGGGGATGCCCATGAATTGGGGAATGGCTGAACAAGTTGTGGTATGTGAATAGAATGGAATACTATTGTTCTATAAGAAATGATGAGCAGGAGGATTTCAGAAAAACTTGGTAAAACTTACATGAAATGATGCTGAGTGAAATGAACAGAACCAGGAGAACATTATACATTGTGTAATGACCAACTTTGATAGACTTAGCTCTTTTCAGTAATGCAATGAATCTAAGACAATTCCAAAAGACTTATGATGAAAAATGCTATTCATATGCAGAGAAAGAACTATGGAGTCTGAATACAGATTGAAGCATACAATTTTCTCTCTCTCCCTTTTTTTGGTTTTTCTTTCTTGTGGTGTTTTTTCATTTTGCTCTGATTTTTCTTTCACAACATGACTAATGTGAAAATATGTTTAATATTACTGTAGACATATAGCCTATATCAGATTGCTTGCTGTCTTGGGGAGGGGGAAAGAAAATGGAGGGAGAAAAAATTTGGAACTTGAAATCTTATAAAAATAAATGTTGAAAAAATAATAAGGGGGCAGAGCCAAGATGGCGGCGTAGCAGCAGCAATATATCGCAGCTCTCACATAGCCACCCCCAAATACCCATGGAATAGGACTCTGGACCAACCTAGAACTTCAAAAACGCACACAGATACTTCCCACTAAAGTCAGCTCGGCTACGAGGAACTATCAGCACTGCGAACCGAAACCAGCCTGGCCTGAAGCTCCGGCTGTGCC
>CM053585.1:368489340-368512958 GCA_028646515.1 Pseudochirops corinnae
GAGCCAAGATGGCGGCGTAGCAGCAGCAATATATCGCAGCTCTCACATAGCCACCCCCAAATACCCATGGAATAGGACTCTGGACCAACCTAGAACTTCAAAAACGCACACAGATACTTCCCACTAAAGTCAGCTCGGCTACGAGGAACTATCAGCACTGCGAACCGAAACCAGCCTGGCCTGAAGCTCCGGCTGTGCCCTGGGGGCGGCCGGGAGGGAGGTGCAGAGAAAGCTCTCAATAGCTCTCAGGTGAGCAGAGGATTAGCACCAGCTGCGAAGAGGGGGGATTAGCACCAGCTGCGTGAGTGGGGATTGTGAAAGAGGGAGAAAAAATAATAAAGCCATTATCCTCAAAAAAATAAATCAATAAGGGCTAACATATTCAACTTGTTTTTATCCCTCCTAGATTTGTATCATCTGCAAATTAGATAATTATGGCATTTATGTCCTCATTAATATAATTGATAAAAATGTAAAATGGCATAGGTTAAAGAATGGGCTATGGAGGTCAAAAGACAGATACCTCTTCTCTTCAGGATCCATTATCAGCAAACATTGATTTAGTTAAATCAGGTATGAATCTATATGACCATCCAATCCACATTTCACCCTTTTGACCTCTATGCCAAAGAATAATAGCTTTAGAGCTGGCAGGAACCATACAGGTTACTCAGTTCCAGAAATGTGGAAGCTGAAACCCAGATTGTTTATTCATGGTTACATAATTGATAATATTTCAGGTTATCCAGATGGTAAGTGGCAGATCTAATATTCAAACCCAAGCCATCTGATATTATATGACATTACTCATGAGAGATTCTTATAAATATTTTAATGAAACAGTTGGTCTAATATGTATACAAAGAATGGAGCTAAGACGGCAAAGTAATAGGAAGGAAGCAATGTGGTGAGCTCTTGTCTACAAGTGTCTCCAAATAGATCTAGAAAATGTATCATACTGAATCCTGCTGGTAAAAGCCCAGAAAGTCAGTAATCTGTCTAGCACAGTCAGCATAGGGGAGACATTGAAGTTTATAGAAGCTAAAACCTGGTTTCATCCAGAAATATTCCACACATGGAACAGTCCAGTACCCAAGAAAAGGCTGTGTACCAGAGCAAGGAGAGATCCCAGACCCACATCGGACTACTCCTAGACTCTTACTAGGGCACTGCAATGGGGATAGCTGTGAACTGGAAGTTTTGTCACCACTATACAGTTCTGTCTCAGAGATCCAAGGTGAAGTGAGGTAGGGGGCTAAGCAGGCTAGTATAATGAGGCCTTGGATAGTACACTGAGAAAGGAGGAAATTCAGAAGGAAGCATCAGTAGTTTGGCTCAGACTCCAGACTCAGAACAGGGTCTTATTTCTAGCATTTAGACCAGCCTGCAGAGGAATAATGAAGGCAGGAATCCCAGACCAAAGAGGAGCCTACAGTACTGCCACTCTGAACCAACAAAGCTACCTAGCTAATTGATAGAGTAGAACCTAGCAGCAATTGATTATTGCACAGACCCAAACCCAGGTCAGGAACTTGCAGAATTCATCCCAGAGGGATAGCAAACAGAACTTGTCTTGGATCAGACGCTTTGGGGAGCATAGTCAAAAAAAAGAGCCTAGACATAACATTTCAAGAAATTTTAAAACAAAATTGCCCAGATCTCTTGGACCCACAGGGTAAAGTGGAAACAGAAAGAATCTACCAGTCATCTACCTAAAGAAAGGAAATTTTCCAAAAGGAAAACTACCAGGAACATCATAGCCCAAACCCAGAACTTCTAGATCAAAGAAAAAATTACTGCAAGCAGCTACAAAGAAATAATTCAACAATTAAGGGGCTGTAGTCAGGATCCCACATGATTTAGCAGCCACTATCACAAAGAAACAAAGAACTTGGAATATAATATTTAAGAAGGCAAAAGTTATGAGCTTCCTGACAAGAATAACCCAGAAAAACTGAGTACCATGCTAAAGGGGAAAAAATAGATATATGATGAAATAGAAAACTTCCAAGTATTCCTGATGAAAAGAACAGAGTTATGAAGAAACATTGATGTTCAAACACAGGAATGAAGAACAACATGAAAAGATAAATATAAATGAACAATTATAAAGGACTAAGTAAGGATAAGTTGTGTACATTCAAATATGGGTGGATGAGACATGTTCCACAAACGGAGTCCAATTAGACAAGGCCTGTGAATGGTTCTCTTATGTCTCAAAGATCTTAGGAAAAGAATGGAGAGAAGAAAGAGTAATATACTGGGAGGGAAGAGGAAGAAAGTTTAGGGAACATTATTTCACCTAATCAGGGTGCACAAGTAGACATGCATATAAATAATGCAAAGAGGGTGTGAGAGCAGCTGACATATGGATATCACTTTCATATAAACTGGTCAAAAGAAGGAACACACAGTTAAATAAAGAAATAGATTGCGTTCACATGGGAAATAGGAAGTAAAGTGAAAAAGGAGAGGGGAAATAGGAGGGAGAGTAGATGAAGGAAGGCATTAGTTCTAAGCAAAATAAACATCTAAGGATGTACAAAAATATTTATAGCTCTTTTTGAAGTGGCAAAGAATGAGATTCTGAATTTTTGTTGTAGTTGTGATGGTTCAGTCATGCTTGACTCCTATCCCTAAATTGGGGGAATGGACAAACAAGTTATGATATATAAATGTGATGTAATACTATTGTGCAGAACAAACTCTTATCATAATAATGACCAATCATAATTCCAGAGGACTAATGAAGAAACATGCTATCCCTTTCCTAATAGAAAGGTGAGCAACTCAGAATATAAAATAAGACAAATATTTCTTTGGTTATGGTCAACGCAGACATTTAGGGAAAAAGGAAAAGAACTTTTATGTTCTAAAATATTTATAGAAATTCTCTTTGTGGTGGCAAAGAGCTGGAAATTATGAGGATGCCCATCAATTGGGGAGTGACTGAACAAGTCGTGGTGTATGATTGTGATGGAATACTGTTGTGCTATAAGAAATCATGAGCTTGATGATATTAGAAAAACATGGATAGATCTGAATGACATAATGAAGAGTGAAATGAGCTGAACCAAGAGAGCGCTGTATATAATAATATTGCTTTAAGAACTTTGAGAAACTGAGTCATTTTGACCATTATAAATACCCAAATTAACTATAAAGGACATATGAAGAAAAAGGTTATCTGCATCCAGAGGAACAACTCATAAATAGAAGTATGTATAAAATGATTTCACATGTGTGTGTGTATCTGTCTAATAGTAGCCATCTCTAGGGAGAGAGGGGAAGGGAAGAAAAGAAAAAGGAAGAAAAAATGTATATAATAATTTTATTATATGGAATAGTAAGTTGTACATAATAGATTAGCAATTTCATATGCATTCATCTTTTTATTATACTATATATGGAAATGCTTGCTTTATTCCATAAATTAAAAAGAAAAATATGTATATAGCATTTCTGTTATCTACTATTACAATAGTTATAAAAAAAATGAAGAAACTATATTCATGACAAATCAACTGATCTCTTTATAGATGGTCAACTTAGACCAATTAGTATGAGAAGAGGTTGGAGGGAGAGAGCTAGCATAGAGGGTGTATGGGCATTGTGCAAGAGGTGAAATGTACATGTGTGCCATTGTAGGGGAGATCACATCTAAAGATTCCTCTGTCATACTTCACTACTATATTTTGTGAACTAGTGTGTAGCATCTTTAATACTCCAATTTAGGGAAGATGCTACTTGTTAGGAAATAGAAGTGGTGTAAATGTGAAAATAAAAAATATTTGTGAGTATTTCATATTGCCAAAAAAAATGAAAACTGTATTTTATTACCACTACAAGGAGTACCCAACCTGACAGCTAATAAAAAAAAAAACTACTCTCATAAAGTTTCTTTTTGTTTTTATAAGCATTTACTATATGCTAGCATTATATCATACTGCATAAAACATAAAGGAAATTATGATAAGAGTTTGTTCTGCACAATAGTATTACATCACATTTATATATCATAACTTGTTTGTCCATTCCCCAATTTAGGGATAGGAGTCAAAACATAAAAAAAACATAAAACATAAAGGAAATTCATTCCTAGGATAGTTTGACTCTAAACAAGAAAAATTGGGAAGTGAATTCTAAATAACATCTGTTATCTCAGAGTATTTCATCAATTATGATTATGCTATTTCTATAATGTACATCATATGAAAACAATAAAAATAATGTAGTCATGACTTGTTTGAAGTATTGTTTCTATAGTAGAATTGAAAGATATTTCATCGGTATAAAACAACCATTGGGGGTATTATGTGAAGTTAAGGGAAGACTACTACCCACTAAGCTAACAAAACTACTTCCTATATAAAGCTTTAGGGGATTTCTCTGAAGACAGAATTATAAGACCTGAACAAACTTGGCTCCACTAAACTTGTAAGAACTAGAGAAATAAAAAAAAAGAACTAGAGAAATCACAAGGTCCACTGTGGCTATCAACATTCCACATTACCGCCAAGCTCAGTGAATTTTATTTTCTGAGATATTTTTTATGCAGTGCTGTCTTGGTCCCACCTCCTCCTCCAGGCAGGACCAAGGGAACCAGGATGCCACGCGTGGATAGATGCGTGTTGGGTGCAGGCAGGAATCTCCTAGCCTGTTTGACTCCGAGAGTTTTGCCTTGACCTTGGCACTGATAGAAGAGCTAACTTGAACTCATAAGCTAGCTCATTTGTTCCTTTTGGACTTGTGGGAGAAAAATACTCAAGGACTGAAAACTGTTGGCATGAAAGTAGCACAGTGGCTGGCCACGAAGTAGCTCATACTGGACTACAGATTTAAGGTGGAGTGGATGAATCATTCACGACCTATGATTCTGCGGGGGCAGATTCTGTGGTGCTGAAAAAATCTGGGCTTTAGACAGCAGGTGGCAATCCTTCATTTCTCTTCTTCCTTTTGCTTTTCTTTCTTCAGCAAGGGGCCTCAGGAGTGTTCCTCTAGGCCATGGTGAAGCTCATATTTATTTCTTGTTTGTTCAAATGTTTGCTTTTTATCTTGTGACAAAATTGTTAACTACTGACATTGCTGAATTGTATGGATTATTGCTAAAAAGCAGCATTGAGGGGAGTGATTGAGATTACCCCCAAAGGGGAGAGAGAGAGATTTCAAATGACAGAAACAAAGAGACTTGTTTAATTTTTGCTATTTCCCTGGGCAGAGTCTATATCCATATTCACACCCACACCCACATCTATTTTCTTATATATGTATGTATGTACCAGAATTTCTCTAGAAAAATGAATCTTCAACAATTCCTAGAGCAGCAACTGCTTGGGCTAGTATTGAGGCAGATACCCAACGTTTTCCTATACTTGGTATGAAAGGAAAGTCACTCCCCAGAGGAAATGGTCAAAGAAGGGGCTGGACAGAAAGTTACTTATGTCAGGATGAATAACCTACCCTAAAAAGGTAGAGAGATAAGTAAGAATGAGCTTGCTTGCTCTGCATATAGAGATATCACTACCACATTTAATCTCACTTACCAGTATCTACTAAAAAAACTCCATAGTTGTTGTGCAAGTCAGAACTCTCTGGACAATTCTTAATTCCAGTCTGATAAACTTCCTCAGCTTCCTGGAACAATTCCTTTAAAGGACAAAAACAGAAATTTAAAAAACATCAATATTAAAATTAGCATTGGTAAAACCCTTTGATAACATCTTACTTTGATGACATCCTGGACTGAGGAAATGACTTGGTTCTCACAGGGTATGCCATCAGAGAGCAAGGTCTCTAAGTTACTAGTAGATTGGAAAAGTTTCAAACATGGTCTCATAAAAGAATATGTTTCTTCCCTGAGGGAAGTTTTAAGAGGCTTATCACTAGAAAATTGGTCATCACCAATGATAATTTTTTTGTGGCCATACCCACTGATGAAGAAGACTACAGAAAGAGTATTGCATTTGGAGCCTGAATACTATGCTTTGATTATGACTCTACAACCCATTATGTGTACCACTTTGGAAAAAATCACTTCAACTCTTTGGAATTCAGTTTCCATATAGATAAAGGAGGAGACTAGGTTGGGAGATCTCTTTATTTCTCTCTAGATATATCTATAATGAGCTAAAGACTGAAGAGACTGGGGTCTACACCTCAAAATGAAAAGGTCCTATGTGTACAAAAATATTTATAGAAGTTTTTTTTTTCTGTAGTGGGAAAGACTAAGGGAAGTACCCACCAATTGGAGAATAGCCAAATAAATTACAGCACATGAATGCAATGGAATAGTAAGAAATGATGAAAGGGATAGTTTCAGAGAAACCTGGGAAGATATATCAACTGATGCAGAGCAAATTAGCAGAACCGGAACAATTTATATAACAATAATGCTGTAAGAAACAAATTTAAAAACCATTGAAAGTTGTAAGAACTTCAATAAATGCAATGGCTAACCATGATTCCAGAGAACTCATGAAGAAACATGTTACTTGCTTCTTGACAGAGAGCACATTGAGACAATTTTTTTTACATAGCCAATGTTCGAACTTGTCTTTCTTGATTATGCATATTTTAAAGGGTTTTGTTCTTGTTTTTTTTTAATGGGTAGGGAAAATTTTATTTTTGTCAAAAAATAATTGTAAGTGAGAGCACCATAGAATGACCCAGCACAGACTTACTCTGTGTCAGATGATTCTGACCTGCTTGCACAATGCAAACCTTGCAGATACCTAGGCTCCTTAAGAGTCTACCCAATATGGTGAATTTTTAATAAACTTTACATTTCTTTGGTTGAGAGAAGACTTGAGTCAAATTCATTTTGTGGGACCTGGCACATTGGTATTTTGGGGTCTCCAGAGCAACCCTAACCAACCCTCTTTTTGGATAACTACATCACTACCCCTGAATTAGATGGTCTTCAAGGTCTCTCCAAGCTCTAAATCTATGATCTGGTCAACTCTTGAGAGAAGAAATACAATGGATACACAATACTAATGACAGAGCACCACAGAGATTTATGGCAGGGAACTCCTGGGTGAGAAACTCTGACCAATGCAACTTAGCAACTTCCCCAGCTTCATTTGTTCTAACTTATAACGATGATCCAGATGAGAAAACATATCTATGAAGAAGTATCTATGCAAGCCAAAACCTTCTCTGTGACTTACAGGCTCAGAAGTTTGTAGAAACCTAATGTTAAGTGACTTGCCCTGAGTCACACATGCAGTATGTGGCAGGGGCAGAATTTGAACCTAAGTCCTTCTTGGCATCATGGTGCCAATTATGTTCCTTATAAATGTGAAATTCATGGTGCCCTAAAGTCTGCATATAACTTCAAGCAACTAAATCTGAAAACTACACCAAAACTTCAAATCACTAATAAGGAAAATGCAAATCAAAACCACTCCAAGGCTTCACTTCTCATCCAGCAAATTGGCAGAGATGACCAAAGATGGAAATAGTAACACTAGGGGGGTCATAGAAAGACTGCTGCACAAATATGGTGGAGCTATGAAGTGGTCCCATCTTTCTGGACAGCAATATACAATTATGAGGTTAAAGTGTCTATACCCTTTAATCAAGAAATCTGTTAGGCATATATCCCAAAGAAGTCAAAGACACATAGAAAGGTCACATACCTACCAAAACATTTATAGTACCACTTTCTTGTAGAGGCAAAAAAATTGGAATCAAAGTAGATTCCCACTAAGTATAAAATGGCTAGATAAATCATGCTATATGAATGCAAAAGAATGTTACTGTGCCATAAACAACAAGTAAGATTATATGGGAAGACTAATAGGAACTGATGCAAAGTAAAGTAAGCAGAACCAAGAAGGTAAGATACAAAGTTACTATAACAAAAGGAAATTACAACAAAAATTGAAACTGAATGCTGTGTAATTATAATGACCAAGGTTGATTCTCAGTGATATGATAATAAACTTCCCTCTTACGAGATAAAAAAAATAATTATAAGATGTTCATGTGATTTTCGTTTGGAAAAATTACTGAATTTTTAAAAGAATTCGTTTTCCCCAATTGCATGTAAAATCATTTTTTAACACTAGTTTTTTTTTTAAATTGACTTCTAAATTCTCTCCTTCCCACCCTTCCCCCTTAAGAATGCAAGCAATTTGATGCATATTATACATGTGTAGTCAAGCAAAAAATATTTCCACATTAGTTAAAGAAAATACAGACCAAACAAAAAACCTCAAGAAAAATAATTTAAAAAGTATGCTTTGCTCCTCATTCTGACTTTATCAGTTCTTTCTCCAAAGGTAAATGACATTTTTCATCATACATCCTTTGGAATTGTCTTGGATCATTGTATTGCTGAGAATAGCTAAGTTATTCACAGTTGATCATCCTTACAGTATTGTTATTACTGTGTAAAATGTTCTCCTGTCTCTGCTCACTTCACTTTGCATCAGTTCATGTAAGACCAGGTTTTTCTGAAGGCATCCTGCTCATCATTTCTTATAGTAGAATAATATTCTCTCACAATGATATATCACAACTTGTTCAGCCAACTGATGGGCATCTCCTCAGTTTCCAATATTTTGCCACCACAAAAAAGAGGTACTATAAATATTTTTGTACATATGGGTCCTTTTCCTTTTTTGGATCTCTTTGGGATACAGACTTAGTAGTGGTATTGCTGGGCCAAAGGATATTCACAGTTTTATTTTGGGTATAATTTGGACATACTTTGACAATAGTTCCCAAATTCTCTCCAGAGCAGTTGAATTAGTTCACCAACAGTACATCAGTGTCTAAATTTTCCCACATCCCCTCCAACATTTATAATTTTCCTATTCTGTCATGTTAGCCAATCTGATAGGTGTGAGGTAGTACCTCAGAATTCTTAATTTGCATTTCTCTAACAAATAGTAATTTCAAGTATTTTTTCATATGACTGTAGATAGCTTTGATTTCTTCTTCTGAAAACTCCCTGTTCATATCCTTTGACCATTTATCAATTGAGGAATGACTTGTATTCTTATAAATTTGACTTAGTTCTATGTAGATTTGAGAAATGAGGCTTTATCAGAGAAACTTGCTATATAATTTTTCCCAGTTTTCTACTTTCTTTCTAATCTTGGTTGTATTGGTTTTGTTTGTGCAAAATCTTCTTAATCTAATGTCATCAAAATTACCTATTTTATATCCCATAATGCTGTCTATTCTTATTTGGTCATAAATTCTTCCCTTATCCATAAATCTGAAAGGTAAGATATTCTATGCTCCCTTATTTTACTTATTATATCACCTTTTTATGTCTAAATCATTTGCTCATTTTGACCTGACTTTTTTAAAGATACAAAGTACAAATTAAACCCACATCTATGTCACAAAAGAAAAATAAGTATAGTATGACAGAGTGGAAAGGGCACTGGAGTTGGAATCGAGGACTTAGGTTTGAATCCTGAACTTAGTGAGTCACTTAATTTCTCTAACATTTTTCTGATTTGTAAAATAAGGCATCTGAATTCAATGACCTTTAAAATCCCTTCTAACTATTTTAATGTTGTGTCTTTAAAGTTCAGAAAAGCTTAATATAAGCAAGTTAAAAAAAGCCAAAGGTAACTGATGATTTATTGAACACCACAAGATACTGGCTCCACATTAGGATACAGACATTATCAGCCACTGAACTAAGAGATAAGATATTTGATCTCAAAAGGAGTAACTTCCAAAATGTCATTTTATCCAGTACTCTCAACTTCACCTCCTACCACACATCCAACCACATGTATCTACAAACAGAAATAATTAAGAGGGAGATTATGTTTCTTTTGATTTTCTCTGAACGCTCTATGGTAGAAATGATAACATGTGGCTGTCAGGCAGGTGAAGCAAAAGAAACAAGGACGTTGGCTAATCTACATGATGGATAATCACCTTATGAATAATAATAAATTTAGTGTACTACATGCTATTTTTAAAAAGTTTATTGATATTTTTTGCTTTTACATTGCCAACATTTCCCCCAACATCTTTCCTCTTATCCTTCTTGGGAGTCATTCTAGAGGAAAGGAGAGGGTGATAGAGTAACATTTAGCATATGTGATTGAATTAAGGGAAAGTTTTTGTAAGGATGTGGGACATAGGTATATTTTTAGATAGTGAAGAAGCAGCAGTAGATAGAGAGAAATTGAAGATAAGGAGAGAGAGTGTGTATGATGATTAAGAATGCAATCTGCTGAAGAAGATGGAATGAAACTAAGGGTGAGTGTAGAAATGTTTCTCTGGACAAGGGGAAAGACGACCTCTTCATGTAAAACAGGAGTAAAGGAGGTGATAGTGGTGGAAGATGTCTGAACAATGGGAGATGAGGAGGGAACAAGAGAGAATTCTCAGAGAACGACTTCTATTACTATTTTTGGTAGAGTATGAGGTAAGATCCTCAACCTAAGACAGTGAGAGGGAAAAGTTTCTGTGGAAGGCTTGACCAGAGAAGAGAACAGAAGCTTCAGTGCTTTCCCATTGCCTATAGGCTAAAATGGAAACATTTCTAGACATCCATTTACAAGTTGGCCCCAATCTACCTTTCCAAACTGATTATTCTACCTCAAATACCCTATGCTCAAGGCAAACTTACCTAATTAACATTCATTTTATGCGACATTCCATATCCTACCTTCATTCCTTTCCACAAGCTGTGTCTCATGTCTGAAATTGCCTCCCTTCTTATTCCTCTCTTTTAAACCCTTTAAGTCCCATCAAGTCTAGCTCATCTCACCTCATTCAAGATTCTTATAAGTTCACTAGTTGTTAGTGTCTCTCCCTGCTCTTCATTTTGTATATATCTGTGAATACACCTCAGCCTACCAACATAACAGAACACTAGGAGTTGATTCCTTGAAGGCAAAAACTTTACTTTAATTTGAACTCAGAGTTCATTGATTCTTTCTGTGCAGGTGGATAGCATTTTTCATCGTGAGTCCTTCTGAATTTTCTTGGATTCTTGTATTGATCAGAATGGCTGTTTTCCACAATTGATCATTATTATAATATTCCTGTTACTGTGTACCATCATCTGGTTTTGCTCATTTCATTCTATGTCAGTTCATATATATCTTCCCAGTTTTTTCTGAAACCATCATACTCATAATTTCTAGAGCTCATTATTGCATATTCCACAATAGCAGTCCAGTATACCACAACTTGTTCAGCCATTCTCCAATTGACAGGCATCCCCTCAATTTCTAATTTTTTGCTGCTACAAAAGAGTGCTATCAATATTTTTGAATGTATATGCCCCTTTCCTTTTTCATTGGTCTCTTTAGGGGAGCAATATTGCTTTGACCTAGTAGGGTCAAAGGATCAAAGGGGCCCTTTGGGCATAGTTCCAATTTGTTCTCCAGAATGCTTGGACCAGTTTACAACTCCACCAATGATGCATTAATGTCTCTATTTTCTACCTTCCTTCTAGCATTTATTATTTTTCTTTTCTGTCACGTCAGACAGTCTGATAGGTATGATTGTGGTACCTCTGAGTTGTTTTAATTTGAATTTCTCTAATCAGTGGTGATTTAGAAATTTTCATATGACCATAAATATCTTTGATTTCTTCTTCTAAAAACTGCCTATTCATATTCCTTGACCATTTATCAATTGAAAAATGGCTCTTATTTTTGTAAATTTGACTCTTTTCCCCTTTTATTTGAGAAAGGAGACCTTTACCAGAGAAAATGGCTATTAAATTTTTCTCCAACTTTCTGCTTTCCTTCTAATTTTGGCTGTATTTGTTTTCTTCATGCCTTTAAGAATTTGGATGCTCTGCCATTTGGTACACAAATACTAAGTACTGGTATCACTTCGTTGTCTATTTTACCTTTTAGCAAAATGAATTTTCTCTCTTTATCTTTCTTAATTAGGTCTAATTCTGATTTTGCTTTGTCTGAGATCATGATTGCTACCATTGCCTTTTTTTTTTTTATCTCAAGTGAAACATAACATATGTTGCTTCAGCCCCTTATTTTTTTTCCTTAGGACAAGTTTAATAGAGTTGCAAAACATGAGATAGGCTTCAGCCCAAAGAGATGACTATGGTACAAACACTGTTAACACAGCACTTTGTCATTAAGAGTGAGAAAGACAGCTGGCAGGTTCAGCCAGCTAACTGCTGCCTTCAGGGATGGAGAAATGATTTAGATGAATCAGGCCCCAGGAGTAGAGGGCATGCCCAGCTACCTCACACTGTCTGGGCTCCTGCTACACAGGCCTTCCAGTTGAAAGGTTGGAAAAGATCAAGCACATTTGTCCTGCAGACAGTAGCTAGCCAGTCTGCAGGCCCCATCAATGGGGGTGGGGAGGGAACCATCTGTGGCTGCAGAGAACAGCTCACTACTGCTTAGAGAAGTATTCCTTACTCCCCTGAACATCAGGCTTGATGGTGTCACTCCCTGGTTTCCAGCCAGCAGGTCACGCTTCACCATGTTTATCTGTGAATTGGAAGGCCTGGACAAGGTAAAGAGTTTCATCTACAGAGTGGCCCATGGGAAGGTCATTGATGGTGATATGGTAAAGGATCCTCTTCTCCCCTGAATGAAATTCCCTCATCTGCCTTTAAGACACCATAATCTTGAGCAAAGGTGTGTTTGTGGTCAGACAACAATGGGATATTCACAGCTCTCAGTCCACCATTCTTCTTGACCATATTGACCCAGGAAAGGTGACAGAAGTGTGAATCCACTGAAGCACCAATCACTTGGCAGTTGAGTTTCTTAAATTCTTCAGCAATAATCTCCATGGGGCACATGAAGGTGAAATCCAAGGGGTAGAAGAACAACACAACATATTTCCTTTGTAGTCAAAAAGTCTTTGAACTGCTGATTGGGCATAATAGTGGTAGCTCTGAAATTGGGAGCTGGGTACCCAATCTTGGCATTTCCAGCTGACATGCTGACAATAACAGCAAGGCTCCGCAGACTAGTAAGGAGAAGAATGAACACGTGAGGAGGAGCTGGAAAACATGAGGGAGCACATGATCTCAGGAGAGGCTGAAGGAAGGTGAGGTCCAGCCCTTATTTTAACTCTGTGTGTTGTCTTTCCATTTCAAATGTGCTTCCTATAAACAACATATTACTGAATTCTGATTTTTAGTTCATTGTGATTTACTTCCATTACATGTGTGATTTTATCACATTTACAGATATGATTACTGTGCATTTCCTTCCATCCTATTTTTTCCTCTTTATCTACCATTTTCTCGTTTTACCCTGTCCCTCTTCCACAATCTGTTTTGCTTCTGACCACTGCCTCCCTTAATCTGCCCTTCCTTTTATCACTCTCTTCTTTTCTCTTATCTCCTTCCCTTCCTACTTCCCTGTTGGATAAGATAGATTTCTTTATCAAACTGAATGCATGTCTGCGTATGGATGGATGGATGGATGGATGGATGGAGCCTTCTCTGTTTAAACCAATTCCAATGAGAGTGCTTGCCAACCCCCTTTTCTGTTCCACTGAAAAAGCTTTTGCTTGTACGCCATATATGAGATAATTTCCCCCATTCCTCCCCTTCCTTCTCCCATAGCATTCCCCTTTCTTTACCCTTTCATCAAAAAAAAAAAATCATTCCCATATAATTGACTCACATCCATGCCCTTTTTCTATGAAGACTCTTTCTAACTGCCTTAATAATAGTAAAGTTCTTAGTTACATACATTATCTTCCCATATAGGAATGTAAACAATTTTACTACATTGAGTCCCTGACGATTACCCTTTCATGTTTACCTTTTTTATATATGAGTCATGTTTGAATATTAAATTTTCTATTTGGCTCTGGATTTTTCATCAGGAATGCTTGAAAATCCTCTATTTTATTAAATATTCATTTTTTACCTGATGAATTATACTCAATTTTGCTTGGAAGGCGATTCCTCATTGCAATACTAGGGTCTTTGCCATCTGGAACATCCTAGACTCCTTTAACATGGACATTGTTAATACTGTGTGATCCTGACTGTGGCTCTGTGATATTTAAATTGTTTCTTTCTGGCTGCTTGCAATATTTTCTCCTTGACTTGGGAGCTTTGGAATTTCATTGTAATTTTCCTCGGAGCTTTCATTTTGGGATCTCTCTCAGGAGGTAATTGGTGGATTCTTTCTATTTCTATTTTACTTCCTGAAGCTAAGATCTCAGAGCAGTTCCTTTATAATTTTTTGAAATAAGATATCTAGGCTCTTTTTTTTTTTCATCATGAATTTCAGGTAGCCTAATATTTCTTAAATTATCTCTCCTCAAATATGTTTTCTATTTGACTTTGTTTTATTGTTTCTTGATATCTCAAGTTTGGTGTCTTATAGAGTCATTAGTTTCTACTTGTCCTTATCTAATTTTTAAGGAACTATGTGCTTAGCTTTTCTATCTTTTTTTTTCCTTTTTGGACAATTCTGACTTTTAAGGAATTCTTTGCTATAGTGAATTCTTATCCCTCTTTTGTCATTTCACCAATTCTGTTTTTAAGTTATTTTCTTCAGTAGTTTTTTTTTCCTCTTTTACCACATTGTTAATTCTCTTTTCATAATTTTCTTGTATCATTCTCATTTCTTTTCTCACTTTTTTTCTCTACCACTCAGTGATCTCTTTCTTTAGCTCTTGCAGGAATTCTTGTTGAGTTTGTGTCCAATTTCCATTGTTCTTTGAGGCTTTGTTTGTAGCATTTTCACTTTGTTGTCTTCTTCTGAGTTTTTTCTTGGTCTCCCCTGTCACCATAGTAGCTTTTTATAGTGATGCTTTTTTTAAACTCATTTTTTTCCCCAGACAATTTCTTTACTTTTGCTTTATGTTAGAGCTAGGTTCTGCTCACCTGTGGATTGGAGAGGCACTGCCCCAAGCTTCAGGCTTTTTGTGCTTCAGATCTTGTTCTGGAGGTCTACAAATTTTCAGTGCTTCCAAGGTAGTGTTGTCTTGGGAAGGGCCTCTGCTCCCTGCCACCACAAATGTTAGTGCTTCTCTTGGCATTTGAACTGTAGCCAGATCCCCTGTTTCCCTGCTCCCTTGCAGCCACAAGCACTAGTGCTCCTTTCTGCCCTAGAATGTCTCTGGGTTCATTTCCTGAAGCTGCTGTTGCTGTTGCTCTTGGTTCCTACAAGACCTATCACTGGTGTGAGAGAAGCAGATTTCAGAAAAGCTTGGAAAGTTTTACATGAACTGATGTAAAATGAAGTGAGCAGAACCAGGAGAACATTGCAAAAAACAACAGCAATATTGTACTATGATTAACTATGACTGACTTAGCTCTTCTGAGCAATACAATGATCCAAGACAATTCTAAAAGACTCATGAGAGAAAATGCTATTCACATCTAGAGAAAGAATTGATGGAGTCTGAATGCAGATCAAAGCATACTATTTTCACTTTCTTTACTTTTTTTGTGTAGTTTTTTCTTTTTGTTCTGTTCCTTCTTACACAACATGACTAATGTGGAAATATTTTTTACATGATTGCACATATACAATCTATATCAAATTGCTTACTCTTTTAGGAAGGAGGGAGTCTAGAGGGGTGGGGGAGAAAAATTTGGAACTCAAAATTTTATTTTAAAATGTTAAAAATTATTTTTACATGTAATTGGGAAAAATAAAATACTACCTAAAAGAAGAAATTATCAAGGGTACCAAAGTGATTTAATTTTCCTACTTTTGTAACATAATATTTCAATTGGTTACACCTCCTAAAACAGGATAATTTCTAATTTCTCTTCTAATATCTCTAGTCCTAATACTACTATTACAACCCCTTTTCTTCTGACTTTTTACTTTTCTTACTTCCTGTCACAGTACTTTAGAATCATAGAATCTTAAACATAGAGTCTTATAGCTGAAAGGGTTTCTAATCAATCAACAAGCATTTATCAAGCATCTCCTGTGTGCCAGGTGCTGTCCTAGGTACTAGGGATACAAAAATAAAAATGAATATAACCCTTTTCCTTGAGGAACTAAATGTAATAAAATCTAGCAAAAGGAAATACAACATATGCAAGTGTATAAAAATGTATATTAGTTGTTTGTTTGTTTGTTTCCAAGGAGCAAACCACTAAAAACTCAATAAGGGAATGGTAGTAAATAGTTTTTACATCGACTGCTTTGTAGTGTATTTGAGATTTGTTACTGTTTGCCTTCCTTCTAATTTTTTTTTCATTATTTTCCTTGCCACTCTTGATCTTATTTTCTTTCAAGGGAATTTTTTTTTTTTTTAGCTCTATAGAGTAATCCTTTGGTAGTGTGATTGGTATGATACTGAATAAGTAAGTTAATTTAGGTAATATTGACATTTTTATTACATTGGTTTGGCTCAACCACTAGCTATCATCAATTAATATTATCCCCTTTACTTAGAACTCCACAAAAGAATAGTTTTAATTTTATTCATATGATTTTTGTATATTTATTGTCTATAGTCATTCTAAATGAGTTTTTTCTTTCTATCTATTCTTGCCAGGTTGCATTGAGAATCTATAGAAAGGCCAATGCTTTATGTGAGTTTCTTTAGGCAGCTAGTTGGTGCAGTTGGTAGTTAGGAAGACCTGGGTTCAAATCCTATCTTAGACACTTACTTGCTATGTGACTTTGGGCAAGTCACTTAACCTCTATAAGGATAATATCACCTACCTCCCAGGGTTGTTGTGAGAATCAAATGAGATAACACCTATAAAGCACTTAAGCACAGTTCCTGGCACATAGTAGGCCTCCAATAAATGCTTGTTTCCTTCCTTTCTTTAAAATATTGCAACCTTCACATGTAATTCATCTAGTCCTTGAGTTTGTATCTCTACATTGGGAGTTTGGTAAGTCTTTTTCAACTTATGGATGTTATTTTTGAAAATGTCCAAAAGATGTAAAGAAAATAACTTTCAATATTTCTATTACTTTTAAAGATATGTTTGAAAGCACTATAACATCAATTCTGAAAAGTGAAAGATAAAAATATCATGACCTTTTGATATAAGACCAGATTATGATCCCATAAATTCTCATTTTCTCTTAAAATTATTCAAAAGCTTAAATAAATAAAATGCAATAATTCTTGCTATCTACCCAGGATAGCTGTGTTATATTAATATGGAGGCTTCCAAATTTTACGTAGGAATCTTCCTTTACAAAAAAGAAACCAAAAAAAAAAAATAAATTCTTACATCCTACACTTTTCATGAAATAATTTATGCAAATAATTTTATAGCTTGCATTTTATTCAAATAAAATTAAGAAATTAGTACAATTTATATAACAGAAAAAGTAATATATACAATAAAAACAAAAGTAATATATAGAAATGTTTAGAGAGGCAGCATGGCACAGGAAACAAAGAGGTGGTCTAGGAGTTAGGAAGACCTTGATCCAAGGTCTGTCTGCCTATGACATACATTGGCTTGCTTAGTAACTCAAAAACTACATCTTGCAAATAAGGTGCTAAGCTCCACTGATGGAGGAATTTTTCTCTTCTGGGAATACCTTATACCAATGAAGTCATAATCTAGTCCCTACCCTCTAAAATTATTTATTGATAAAATTCTCTATAATTTTCACATTTATAACTTGTAAAAACAATGATCACAATGACATGATTGTGATGGGTGGGCTTGATTGTAGTGCAGTTTCTCAAAATGTGTACATAGATTATGTTGCTTTTTATAATTCTTTTCCAACCACTAATAGAAATTGGTATTGTGTCCTTATGGTAGCTATAGCAGGAAAGTATTTGTAATGGGCGCAATCATCCCCTTGGCAACTGTAATTTCACCATATTGAATTTCAATTGTTTTGTTGTGTTGATCTTTCTCTTTTAGATTGCTGAAGTTACACATATTGTTTTTCTGATTCTGCTTTCTTCACTCTGTATCAGCTTATATGTCTTACCATACTTCTTTGAATTTATAATTTTTTATTTGAAATTATTTTTATTAATTCAATTTTATTTTATTTTCAGTTCTGAAATCTCTCTTCTCCTCTCCTTCCCCCCTTATTAAGATAAGGACAGTCACTCAAAACAAATTCCCACATTAGCTGTGTCCAAAAAGAACGAGAAGAAAATATGCTTCAATTTGCACTCTGCATACATCAGCTCTCTATCCAGAAGTATTGTGTCTACCAGAGTTACTAAGGCTTTCAAAGCTGATCATTTTTTTTTTTACAATATTGCTGTTATTATATAAATCATTCTGGTTCATATTCATCATTTCTCAAAGGACAGTAGTATTCACGTACTTCTTTGGCCATTTGCTAGTCTATGGTCACCTACTTTATAACTAGATCTTTGCTACCATGAACAAAGTGCTACTGCAAATGTTTTAGCCTTTCTTTTTATCATTAATAAGAGGAATGAAAATTGAAAAAAAAACACTTGAGGTTTTATCTCACACTCAAAAAATGAGCAAAGATTACAAAAGATAGGAATGGTCAATATAGGAAATGCTATGGAAAGATAAGTACACTGATGCACTACTAGTGAAGGAGTTCAAACTTCTGTGATAGCCACTACCAGCTCACATTTAGACAATGCTTTAACAATTACAACAACAACAATAAAACTTATATACTGCTTACTATTTCCCAGGCATTATGCTAAGTGCTTTACAATCATCTCATTTCCTCTTCACAATAACCGTAGGAGGTAGACGCTTTATTATCTTCAATTTACAGAGGAGGAAATGGAGGCAAGCAAAAGTTATGTGACATGCTCAGGGTCACACAGGTAAAAAGCATCTAAGGTGAGATTTGAACTCAGGTCTTCCTAACTCTAGGCTCTGTGCTACAATTTACAAATAGGATTGCTCATCATAACTTTGTGAGATTTAAAAGAAGTAGAGGACACTTCAGGTTAGAGTGATTATAAAGGGCTTTAAAGAGAAAGCAGGATCAGAGCCAGGTATGAATGGGACATGGGAAAGAACAAAAAAAGAAGACAGAAAGAATAGTTTGTGACAAGATCATGGAGAACCTTGAATGACAAGATGAGAAGATTGGATTTTTCTTCAGATTCCTGAGGGTAACTGAAAGTGTTTGAGCTATGAAGTAAAAATAATGAAAGCAGCATTTCAGGAAGATTAGTCTGGTGTTTGTGTATGAGGTGGATTAGAAGAGGGACCAGACGGGAGGCAAGGAAATCAGTTGGGAGGCTGCCAGAGGCATAGGCTGATAAGAGCCTGAACTAAATTACAGTACTGGGAATGGAAAGGTTATGGATGAAGATATTTTAATAGGAGAATTAATAGTGATGAGGTGACTCTTTGGATATGAGGGCCAGGTTTATAGAGAAGGAAAATTAATATAATTACAAGGTTTAAAGCTTGGAAAATTGGGAAAACTTTGTTATTATTAATAAAAAGAGGGAAGTCAGATTGAGAGTCAGATTTTTTTTAGGAGAGGGGACAATATGAATATTAAGTTTATACTTGAAAACTGCATTTTATAAATATTTTATATCCTATATTTCTCATTAATTCTAGGAACAACCTTCCCTACAGTTAGCCCTAATTAGTGAAATTTTTGAAGTTAGATAATAATCAGCAAAAATTTGGTGTTATAGCAAATATTAAGACATTTATTAAGAGCTTAATACAAAAAAGATAATGTTCAAGGCAGTGGGGAAAATAAAAAATTTAAATAAAGCATTATATCTGGTCACATTAAGCTTACAATTGGATAAGAAATCTACTTATAAGTGAATACTCATTTTCTTACTGTCATATTTGCTAAGTAATTTTAACTTCTACAACAGAAAATATACATGTATATATACATGTAAATATACATAATGCCTAAGCATAAATTTAATTTGAGAAAAATTATTACATATGTAATATGTGCCACATTTAAGCATGATAGGATATCTTAAATGATTAATAAACTTAAAAGAATAATAGAAAATGCAGTCTCCACCATATTTTGAAACACATAAAATAAGAGGACATACAGGAAGATATGAATATAGTAACAATAATTAATATTTACATATCACTTTAAAGTTCTTAAGTGTCTTTAATATATCATCTTTACATATACATATATATGTAGTATTTACTCATATCTTTAAACACAACAGTGAATCTGTAAGGTACACTGGAAAGACCACTTACTTTTGAATCAGAAAACCTAGGTTCAAACCTAGACTTCAACACCGTGTGAATATGGGCAAATCACTTAACCTATGTATGCCTCCTTTGTAAAATAAGGGTCTCTGAGATCCCTTCCCCATCTCTAGCTATCATCTTACAATGTCATTTGAGTCTCACAACTTTATGATGTAAGTACTAGAGTGTTATTATCCTCATTTAACAAATGGAGAAACTAAGACTCAGAGAAGGTGTGACTTGTTCATATAATTTGAAAGTATTTTAGGCTCTTTTTCAATCCAGGTCTCTCTATTCCAGATTGAGTGTTCTTTCCACTAGATCTCTTTTAATAGAAAAAGTGGCAATATAAAAGGAGTTGAATGGCAGGGAAAGCCTGGCTGCCCAAACACAATAGATGCTCCCCAAGGGACATCAGTTTGCTTAGTTCATTCCTTGGAATATCTACTAATTCAATACTTATTAAGCACCTACTTTATGCAACACATTATGCTGGACATGGAGAATTCAAAGATATGATCAAAAACCAACTTGGTAGGATCTTACAATCTAATAGGAAAGTAAGAGAAAACATAAAACTGATTCATAAATTCTGTTATCACTAATCACATGGCTAAAGTTTGAAGTCAACTCAATTCTGTATTCACCAACTAGTGATGTGCCTTGCTGCCTCAAGCAAATGGCAGCAATAGAATCAAAGCAGAAAAATTCTCTCATCATAGAATAAAGGCAAGGAGACCAGGGAAAGTATGATAAGAGCAGGAGATAGAGATTTATTTAGTATTTAATATGGACGAAATCACAGGTATTGAAGGAAAAGAAGCTGATTACCTGCTCAGCCAGGAGTGAAGCTAGGCTTGAATAAGCATCTGCAAACTCTGGACCAAATTTGATGGAATCTCTTAAAAAGATGATAGCTTCTTCTTTCTTCCCTTGAGACCTATAAGTCATGGGAGGGAGGAGAAGGAAACATCTTTTAATTACATCTTGTTTATATATTTTAATATATTTTAATTTTCTTCAGCAGAAACTAAAGAACTAACACAAACTTTCTCTTCACATTGTGGCAATTTATCACACATTTCCAAAGCTCTTTTTTATCTGTATATGTCGTTCTGAGAAACATTAAAATTCGGTTGGAGTTGGTGGTATTCAATAATTTTTATACCTATCCTTTTCCATTGTGACTTCTGGAAGCTTAACACAGGAAAGTTCTAGACTAGGAAGACCTGAGTTCAGATCTCGTCTTTGACATTTACTACCTGTGACTACTGGCAAGTGGTCTGAATCTCAATTTACTCATCTATAAATAAGGACAATAATGCCCATACCCATCTCATAGGGTTATCATGAGAATCAAATGAGATAATATGCATGACATGCTTTGCAAATTTTAAAACTCTATATAAATGTAATATTATTATTACTGTACAAGTTATAGACTTTCAGTGTAAAAGTTGTGACATCACCTAGTTGGTATAGATGGTATTACAAGCCAAACACTGTTCACAGAGTCACACAATGTCAGAACTAGAAGGGACCTTAGTGATTAAGTGGTTTATTCCCTTAATTTTCTACTTGTGGAAACTACTGCCTGAATTGGTGAAGTGTCTTTTTACAAAAAACTTTATGTTACAAAAAACAAAAAAGCTTTTGTTTTTCCATAAAATTCATTTTTACTTAACTATCTCTCTCTCTATGGGATAATAATAATTAACAGCTAACATCTACATGATAATAAGGCTTACAAAATGCTTTACAAACATTATCTCATTTTATGCTACCAACAATTGTGGGAAATTAACATGAAATTAAGTGAGGTAAAGTGACTTGCCCAGGGCCATACAGCTAGTAAGTATCCAAGGTTGAATTGAACTGACCCAGTCTGAACCCAGGTCTTCCTGACTCTAAGTCCATCAGTTACTGCTGGCACCTAGATGCCTCCCTTGAACTCTTCCTTACAACCTAGAAAAAACACTGAAGCAAAGCTATCCAATGTAGTGACCAAATCTTACAGGATGTAATTGCATTCCCAAGTCACTGCCCCTATGTCATATACTTAGAGGGGTAAGATAAATTTCCTCTTGTTTTTGCAGGGCTGAGATTATTAATTATAATTCATCCTATCTTGGCTGATATTTTAGTTTTATAATTATAGCAGTAATGGTGAGTATTGCTTTCTTAATTCTTACTCCACTCTGCATTTCTTTATATAGGTCTTCTCCAGTTTTTCTGAATTTCTTTGTTGTTTCTTAGCAGCAAAATAATGTGCTATTACATGCATATGCCACAATTTTTCACCCAAATCTGCAATTTATATTCACCCCTTTTATATTCAGGGTTTTTTGTTTTGTTTTGTTTTTTGCTACAACAAAGATTACTGTTTTGACTATTTGGCTTTGTACAGGGCCTTTTTTTTCTGTTATTGACTTCCTTGAGCTAGATGTTCAATAATGGAATAACTAGGTTAAAGGCTATGAACAGTTTAGTGATTTTAGTTGCATAATTTCAAATTGTTTTCTAGCATCCAGCATCAAATCACAATATTGCCAACAGTATGATAGAATGTCTGTCCTCCCACAGCCCCTCAGACACTAAATGCTTCCATTTTTAAAAAAATTACCTTTACCAGTCTGATGGATATAAAATAAATCTTCAGGGCTATTTTCTAATCAATTGACAAATTCTCTTGCTTTTACCTTCACAATATCTCTTCCCCATTCACAGTTGTACTCTATCTCAGATTCTTTCCTATATAACTGTAATAACCTCTTAACTGGTCTTCCTGCCCCAAATTTATCCCTTCTCCAATCCTCTACACAAGTGCCAAAATGTTATTCCTAAAGCATGGTCATGTAGGTCCCTCCTCTGAAAGCTCCAAAGGCTGCTCCATCTTATACTTAGAAAGCTAATTTCCTACAAGAGAAGTCATTTCTCATCTCCGCAGTATTATAGGCTAAGCTGAATGCAGATTCAAGTTTTATTTTTTTTTTTCTTTGTTTCATCCCTGATTTTATTAGAAAAGATTCTAGTTTACTTCCATTGTATATAATGGTAGCTCTTGCTTTAAAATGTTATTTATTATTTTAAAGAAAGGTTCATTTATTCTTTTATTTTCTAGTGTTTTAGCAGAAATATTTTGTCAAGATTTTTCTGCATCTATTGACATAATCACATGTGTTTGTTATTAATATGGCTAATTAAGTTTATGGTTTTCCTAATAATAAACCAACACTATGTTACTGATATAGATCCAACTCGGTCATAGTGTGCAATATTTGTGACATGTTATTTTAATCTATTTTTTTTATTTTATTTTAGTTTGCATCATTCATTTCCACAAGATTTTGAGTTACAGATTTTCTCCCCTTCTTTCCCCTACCCACCACCCCAAAACAGCCATCCCGGTGTGTCCCGCCTCCCCCAGTCTATTCTCTCCTATGTCACTTTTCGGTAGGGCACGATGGATCTCCCAACCACAGTGCCTGTGTATCTCAAGTTCCAGTTGGATGTAGGCAATAATAATAATAAT
>CM053585.1:368513458-368545851 GCA_028646515.1 Pseudochirops corinnae
TGGGGTAGGGGGGACACACTGGGATGGCTGTTTTGGGGCGGTGGGTGGGGGAAAGAGGGGGAGAAAATACGTAACTCAAAATCTTGTGGAAATGAATGATGCAAACTATAATAAAATTAAAAAAATAAATAAAAAAAATAAATAAATATAAATAAATAAATAAATATGTACATAAGATTTTAAAATTATTTTTGTTTTCTTCCCTACCCAGTCAAGTGTATGGGTCAAAATCTGCCTTTTCCCCTCCTCCTCTCCACTGATATTTCAAGTAACATTATTTTCCTAAAAAGTCTTTTTTCTTTGTCGTTGTTATTTCTTTTCCCTTTTAATCTAATCAGAATTCTTTTTTTCTAGTTCACTGGTTATTTTGTTGTTTGTTCTTCCTTCATTTTCTCTGTATTTCTCATGAGGCTACACTTTCCAAAATATCCAATTTTAACTACATCCTTTATTTTATTTTTGTTAGTACTAGTTTTACCCCAAACTCGTTGTCAAGCACTTCAAGCACACCTCCAACTTGCCAGACACTGTACAAAGAGCTGGGGAAATAAAGAAAGGCAAAAATAACCCTTGCCCTCAAGGAGCTCACAGTATAATGAGGAAACAACAAGCAAAGAACTATTTGCAGATAAAGTCTATACAGGATAAATTGGAGATAATTTCAGTGTGAAGGTACGAACATTAAGAGAAAGACTTCTAGCAGAAGGTGGGACTTCAGCTAGACATGAAGGAAACCAGCAAAGCCTGAAGATAGAGATAAAGAAGGAGAGAATTTCAGGCATAGAAGACAGCCAATGAAAATGTACACAGCATCCAGAGATGGTGTATCTTGTGCAAGGAACAGCAAGGCCTGTATCACTGCAGAGCAGTACAGAGTAAGGTATAATAAGGTTGTAAAGGTATAAAGGGGCTGGGTTATGAACGGTTTTAAAAGCCCAACAAAGAACTGTATATTTGATTCTGGAGATAATAGGGATTCACTGGAGTTTACTGAATTGGACAGAGGGATGGAGAAAAGCTCAGTGGACAGAGCCCTGGGCCTAGAGTTAGGAAGACATGAGTTCAAATGGGACCTCAGACACTTAATAGCTGTGTGACCTCGGGTAAGCCTCCTAACCTCTGTTTACCTCAATCCACTGGAGAAGGAAATGGCAAATTCCAGTATCTTTTCCAAGAAAACCCAATGAATGAAAACAATTTCATGTAGTGGGAGTCACTCTTTGATTTTTTTGGAGAAAGTGGTCTTTTATAAAATTTCCCTAGGCAAGCTCAATACGAAGTCTTTGCTCCTTACCAGAGACCAATCTCAACATAGGAATGATTTTTAATGAGACCCTTTCTTTTCCCTGCCAAAGAGACACTCCCCCTCAACTACTTCCTCGATTTAATGCCCCTTTTCACTGATATAGTGATATAAACAGCTCCATCATCAACATGACTGCCTCCCTGCTATATTGGGAATTGTTTCCATGATGTGTACTAGAAAACATATGAGGTTTTATGTTGAAAATTTGAACACCTAAACCATTTACTTCCAGACATAGGTTACACTGTTCTAACCAAAATAAAGTTAAATGAAGAACTGGACACAAAATGGGTGCCAACCTATTGGGGAAAGGCTGAACAAAATGTATTCTATGAAAATATATGGATATTACTCTTCAGTAATTTGAGGAAACATCATAAAACTTATATGAACCAAGACACAATAAAGAGGGTAGAGCCAAGAGAACAATGAAAAGAATATTAAAATGAAGTCAAAGTCTGTGTAATTTTAGTAACCAAACTTCATCCCAGAGAACAAGAGCTTATGCCTCCCAGCAAAAAGGTAGAGGATTAGCATAAGTAAAATATTACAGGTACAGTCAGATGGTGCATAGTACCACAATGACTACATCAGTTGCTTATCCTTACCTATTTTTCTTTGTTACAAGAGAGACTTCAATTTGTTTTTTAAAGGGTGGGGAGGAAATGTATGTCCAGAAATTATTGTAACATAAACCTTAAAATCATTAATAAAATACATATGTGTATATAATTGTATATATTTAATAGTGCCAAAAGAAAAGGAATCATTACATTCATATTATCAATCAATTTCGAGTAGAATGTTCAACTTACTTGAGCAGGTTTCCAAGATTGAAAAGAGCTCGGTTATGCTGTGGGTTTAACTGTAGAGCCCTTTGATAGTATTCCTTTGCTTCTGTCTTGTCTTTGGTCAGTGTTCCAAGGTTGTTCAGGGCACTTGCATGATGGGGATACAACCTGAGAAAGCAGAAATTTCAAGCAGGATGTTCAAAATGCTTTTTAGACAGGTAAAGTATACTTCTTCTTTCCCATAATCCACTGCTAAAATCATACATTCAGTAAGAATGTTTCATAAATATTCCTATAAGGATTGGGCTAAAATAGATCTTTGAGATTATTTAATTAGATTCCTTAATTTCATAGGTGAAGCAATTGAAATGGTGAAATGATTTGCCCAGACCACACAGCTAATTGGTTAAAAAGCTGGACCTAGAACCCAATTCTCCAGATGCTTTATATTTTTTGTTTAATCTGAATTATTTTTTAAAAATATTTTCTGCACATGAAAACAATTTTTAAATTAATTTTTTTTCAAATTTTGAGTTCCAAATTCTCTCCCTTCCTCTCCCTCATCCTTTCCTGAGAAAGTAAGTAACTTTATATAGGTTGGTTGGTTGTTGTCCTTTGTTCTTGAAGAGGACCAAAATGACATCATTGTATTTGAGTCTAGATCGGTGGCTACTCAGATCAATATGAGTTTGAAAGACTCTTCAACTTGTTCACATGAACATTTAGATTGGATATGTCTCTAAATTTGCACAGCTCATGTTTCTTTTGAGGCACTACAATTCTGCTTCCCTGATAGGAGCACAGTGCCTTTTTTGATGCTGGCAAGCCATACTGGGTGATCTTTGCCATAATGTCACACAATCAATTGCAAAGTTCTTCTGAGAGACCTTGAGAGTATTCTTATATCACTTCTTCTGACTACTTTGTGAACACCTGCCTTGTGTGAGTTCTCCAAAAAATAGTCTTTGAAGCAAATATACAGTTGGCATTTGAGCAACAAGGCAAGTCTATCAGAATTGTACTCTCTGTAGTAGAGTTTGAATGCTTGACACTTCAGTTCAAGAAAGGACCTTGGTTAGTATCTGGTACCTTATTTTGCCAGAAAATCTTCAGAATCTTCCTAAAACAATTCAAATGGAAGCGATTCAGTTTCTTGGCACTGCACTGGTATACTGCCTAGGTGTTACAGGCATACGACAATGTTAACACAAAGATTCTGTAGACCTTCAGTTTGGTAGTCAATCTAGTACCTCTTTTTTCTTAAACTTTTCTTTGGAACCTCCCAAATACTGAACTAGCTCTGGCAATGTGTCTGTGAACATCATCTATAGGTACTTCTTTGGAAAGCATACTGCTAAGGTAAATGAACTTATCCAAAGTATCCAAAATTTCTTCCTTTTACTGTAACCAATGGTTCCATGTATGGATGGTGCATTGCTGGCTGGTGAAAAACCTGGGTTTTCTGGGTTAGGTCAAATTGTTAGGTCAAAATTAGCACACGCAGTAGAGAATCAATACATACTTCACTGCTTCTCAGATTCAGAGTCTACACGCAATCATCTATGAACAAAAAATCATGCACCAACCCTCCTTTTACTTTATTTAGTCTTGTAGTCTTTTCAACTTTACCGTCAATGTGTTGGTTGAACTTGATGCCATTTTCATTCTTGTTGAAGGCTTCTGACAGCACTGTTAAAAACATCGGGCTTAAAAAACATGGGAGCAAGCACATAGCCTGGCTTAGAAAGTTGATGCAGGGGACAGCTAGGTGGCGCAGTGAATAGAGTACCAGCCCTGTAGTCAGGAGGACCTGAGTTCAAATCCTGCCTCAGACACTTAACACATACTGGCCGTGTGACCTTGGGCGAGTCACTTAACCCCAATTGCCCTCCAAAAAGGAAAAAAAGAAAGAAAGCTGATCCAGAACCTGAGCATGCCTGCTGTTGTGAAACTGACATATGATACTGATGAATTTCTCTGGGTAACCAAATTTTGACATAACTTTCCACAAGCCCTCATGACTGACAGGGCCAAAGGCCTTGGTCATTTCGATGAATGTTGTATGCAGACCTCTGTTCTTCTCCTGGCATTTCTCCTGGTGTTGTCAGTCACCTTTTCTAGTCTCTTCTTCACACCAGGAAATGAGCAATGTGATCTTTAAAAGGCTGCTCAGACATCCACAGGGCTGCCAAATCCTACTGCTTTCAATGAGAAGATGACCCTATAGCCTGGGCCATCTGTATGCAGCTCCCAGTGTATCCTTCTGCTTCTTCATCTATCTGTCACCATGGGACTATGAGATAGGCTAAAAAAGGTAAAATTGGACAGGATGTGGTAAATGACCTTGGTGTCTTCTATGTCTAACCAAGTTCTAAGAGTTCCACAGCTCCTGCTTCAGCTGCCTTCATGGCCATTGAAACAAATTGTTCTCATCTGCCCATTCCAATGAAAGAAGTCTTCAAATGCTTGGGGTAGACACCTCCCTAACTCATGGAAGGGTTTGAGACTCCGTGGATACTCTCAACTTATCTGCCAAGAGGGTTTACCAGGGTGTGGCCGCTGTGTGTGATACATGTGCATGCTTCTGTACACCTAGACAAAAGCATAGACTGGCAATTTCTAACCCTTTATGAAACGTCAATGTAAAATATCATGAGCTTTCCAGACTTTTAAAGAGCTGATGATGACTCACTTAATACACTTACTACCTGTAGGTTAGCGTCTCTTAAAAACTTACAATGATTAAGTAGGAGAAAGCACTTTTTTTTCTCTTTTTAAAGCAAATAATAGGTATCAAAATATTCTGTGAGTTGGAGGGAAAAGGGGGTAAAATAGAACAAAATAGTTGCCATGTAAATAATCTATAATCCATAAAGAATTTAGTTCTCTTAACTCAAAAGTTGAAAAACAACTTAAATGCTTGACAAATTCATTTCTTGCTACAGCATTTACTGGGTTCTTGATTTGAAATTAATGAATTTTTCCCCCTAAGCTAATTATATTAATACCCTACTCCACTCCCAGTCACTGGGTCTTTGGATATTCAACATGTCAAAACGAAAATCCCAGGGAATCTTAATGAATCTAGCAGGCATTTATTAAGTAAAAAATAGAAGGAAAGCAGCAAAAGAAAAACAAAGAGCAAAATTTCTATAAAATTGCAATTAGAACGCTAACCCTAACCCTAAATACGTGCTGTAACTCTGATCTGTTGACATTAATTCTTCCGGTAGTCATTTTGTCTTGGGGACGCCACTTTTGGTGAATGAAAATATTTAGCCTGCAGAGGATAAGTCTTTGAAGAGTCCAACATTCTGCATCACACATTGCCTTCATCACTCTAATATCTTGTCTGTCTCTTCTCCTTACAATCACATAGTCTATTAAATTTCAATGTTTGCTGTGAGGTACATCCATGAAGTTTTATTGTGTTTAGGTAAATGGAGGATAGTGTTGGTGATGAGGTCATGAGATGCCCAAGTCTTCAGTAGTAAGTAACCATTGCTCTGGCTGTTTCCAACTCCATTCCTCCCAAGGACTCCCTGCTATGTGTGGTAATCTGAGCCTACTCTAACGTTAAAGTCACCCAGAATTATAAGCCTGTCCTCTTTTGGCACACTGATGATAAGGGTCTCTGGGTCTTCATAAAAGTTTTCTTCTACCTAATCAGGGTCCCTCATGGTGGAAGCATATGCACTAATAATGGTGGTGTAACCTTTTTCTGAAAGTAGCAATCACATTGTCATGAGTCTGTCATCCACCTTTTTGTATGCAAACAAGCTTGCTGACTAGATCAGTTTTGATTGCAAAACCTACACCAGCTTCATGTTGCCCTCCTTCACTGTGGCCACTCCAGAAAAGCATGTGTCCAATTCCAGCTTCAGTAAGTTGGTCTTCATTTGGCAGCCTTGTTTCCTTCAGGGCTGCTAATTGGATGTAATATCTGCTGAGTTCTCTCCCTATTAACAAGAGCTGCTCCTCTTTGAGGTTTACTAGATTTTGTGTTGTCTATGAGTGTGCTCACATTTCATGTACTGAAGGTGAGTGGAATCTTCTTTGCAGAAGAGTTTTTACATTTTTTTGTGTTTCAACCACAGGGTGGGATATCTGCCTGCAGCAGTAATCAGGACAGGGTTGGGTAAGTTGGTAATTTTTAGGGTACCTTTTCTAGCCCCTTCCTCATACCAGGAGGTCATTAGTGTGATCCTTAAAAGGCTGCTCAGATACCCAGGGGACTGCCAAATCTCACTACTGTTACCACCAAAAAGACAGCCCTATGGTCTGGGCTGCCTATGTGCAGAACTGTGACTCCAGTTCCCAGTGTAACCATAATTGAGGCTTTGTCACTTGCCTGTTGCCATGGGACTTTGACATAGGTAAATATGATGAAATAGTATGGGTGATATCTTTTCATTACTGCTTAAATTGTACTTAAGTGAGGCAGAGTTGCACAAAGTTGTCAGCCTCACTCTCTCTTACAGAGTCATCACAGTTCAGTGACAGGACAGAGTCAAGAAAACTGGTGATGACTCTAAATGTAGTGGATAACCTTGGCATCTTTGATATCTAACCAAGCTCTAAGCACTCCAAATTACTTGCTTCAGTTACCTTCATGGGCATTGAAACAAATTGTTTTCATCCACTCATTCCACTGGGGCAGTATTCACATGCTTGGGGTAGTCACCTCCCTAACTGACTAATGGATTTGAAACCCCTCAGTTATCTTCAAAATGGTTTAGCCCATCTGCCAAAATACCAGAGGTGTCCACTGTGTATGCTACAGCTTCTTAGAGCCACAGGTGAACATTAGGTGGATCAGGTGGACATCAAACACAAAAAGCTATCCTGAAAAGGGCTCAGCATCCCTCACTAGAGGTATTATTTTTCCTTGAACACATCTCAACCCCTGATTTCACTATTCTTAAGCTGAAGCCTTCATTTAATATTCCATAGATTAAGTGCAATAGCAGTGAATTGTGGTCATAATAGAAGGACTTAAGTAATGATGCAGTTAATAAAGTCAAAGTTTAGTTTTATGCTTCCTTTCAGAATCATTTCCTTTTGATGTGACACAAACTGAAGTGTTCAAACTCAAGGGTGTTTCCAACTTTTCATTTTCTGAGGAATTTTCTTATCAGATCACATGCACTAGTTTGTAACTTCCTGTTACCGTGTATACACCCTAATTTGTTTGACTGTCTTTATTTTATTTATGATCATCTATGACAAAGGTGAGATAGTTATTTTCTACTTCCTGTTTTAGTAACCATCAACAAGAAAAATATAAAACTGAACAAATAGCTAAAATCTTAAAACTAAATTCTGAATTAGAAATACTGAAATTTAAATAAAGGAGGCAATCAGCCACACTCATTTGTTTTTCTAAAAAGCTCTAATGTTGTTCTAAACCCCTGAATGTAGATTGCAATACTAGGAAGCTATCTTACTTATAATCTACATATTATTACCATGTCTTTGAGAGGAAATCGAGTGAAAGAAAAAGACATCTGCCACTATAAAAAAATTATTGGAGATGCAGAGATGGTCCCCAAATTTGGACTAGAGGTAGATTATAATGCCATTACAATTCCAAGAAGAGACTCAAAGGAAAAAAGATTTTCCACAAGGACTAAGTTAATAACTAGAAGTAATGAAGAAAGAAAGAAAAACAGAAAGAAAAGCTCTGGAGAAATAATTTGGAAGGAGAATAGTTTTAGAGAAGAAACTTTAGAGAAGAAACCTTACCCAAGTAAAGACTACTTCAAAATTAGAATAAATCAAATGAAAATCAATTATTCAAAGAGAGAGCAAGAACTATTGGAACAAAAATGAAATAATGAAAAAAAAAGAAAATTAAAATTTCAATTAAATTTAGTTAATTAACTTAAATTTTAATTTAAAAATTAAATCAGATATCAAAAACAACTGACCTGAAAAGCACTCCCCATATTTTAAAAAAATAGCTTGAATATGAGAAAGGAATTTATAATTTTCATATTAACTGATATATGTAATGAATATACTAATAATTTAGTTTTCTCAAGAGCTGCCTCTCTGGCTAGGGAGTCAGAGCTCACAATGCAGATTAAATTGATTAATCAAAACTCAGACAACATTCTCAATCACTGGACTTTAAGTAAAGGGAATCAAAGATTGTAGAACCTGTTCCCATCACAGAACTCTGGCTCTGTCCTCTAGAGGGGGTGGTCATGACCCCCAAAGACTTGACTCAAGAACTGTCGCACCGTGAGATTTATGGGTTTCTCATGGGAAACCACTAAATAATTATTTGTAATCTACCTTCCCTCGTTCTTCCCTACTTGTGATTGAAGTACATAACTTGTGCTTTTATTTCAGCTAAGAGAATATTCCTCATTCTGAAGTTGATTAAATTCTTTGATTACTGGCACTCCTCTCTCTAGGCCTGCTTTATGTGGCTCCAAGCATTCTCAGGTTAGAGAACGGCTCACTAAAAATCCTGTTAACAATCCTATTTTAACATCTTTATAAATGAAAAGTGCTAGGATCTATGAACTAAAGGGCTAAGTAAAGACAGAAAGAATCCATCAATCACTTCCTGAAAGAAATTCCAAAGGGAAAAGTCCCAGGAATGTCATATAAATACAGAGCTCCCATATCAAAGAAAAAATACTGCAAGGAGCCAGAAAGAAGTTCAGATACCAAGGAACCACAATTGGAATCATATAAGACTGGTAGTTTCTACCATACACAAGAGATCTTGCAATACAATATTCCCAAAAGTAGATGGCATGGACTTTTAACCCAAAATAACTCACTCTGCAAAAATGAATATAAGAGTACAAGAAAAAATGGAACTTTAATAAAATAAAAGTCATATAAAATAAAAGCAAAGGTTAGAATTAAGTAGGAACTCTGGAATATATGCCCAAGAGTCAAGAGAAAACTAGAAAAGTAAATTTATTGGCTAGAAGTAAATTATTAGTTAGAAGGAGCTATAAATTTATTGGTTAGAAGGACCTAAATGATGATGTATATATTCTAATAAAAGGAAAAGAAATATCCTCATTCAGAAATTTAATGACCTCAAAGAGGATTGAAAGAGTTAAATAACAAAAAAAAAAGAGGGCCCAAGGCATGCATTGATTTTAGGAGAGGAAAGAAACTGTAGAGGAGGAAGGAGATGAAACTTGCTATTCCTCATAATTGGCGTAAATAACATGGAGGTGGGAGTGGGGAAGTGAGCATTAGATGAACCTCAGTCTTGTCTTGACTGGCAAAAGAAGGCTGAACATATGCAAATGAAAGTTTTATACAATAAATTAAACAGGGAGACAGGTTGAGATGGGGAAGATAAGTTAAGAGGGAGGATAATAGTGGAGAGGGAATAGTTATAAGCACAACAAACTTCCTGCTCCAGAAGGACGGGATTAAAAGAGAAAAGAAAAAACAAAGAACTGGAAACTAAGCTGGTGCCTATCATTTGGGAAATGACTGGACAAACTGTGGTATAGTGATGTAACAGAATGTTATTGCATCAGAAAAAAAATGAGATAATTTTGGAGAATCCTAGATAATGTGAACTGATGCAGAATGAAGTGAGCAGAACCAGAACAATTTATTCAAGGACAACAACATTGTAAAGAAAAACAGCTTTGAAAGAAATAAGAACTCTGATTAAAACCACGACCAAACATGCCTCCAAAGGACCTACGGTGAATCATGTACACATCCTACAAGAGAGATGGGCCCAAGGTACAAAATACGATAAACATTTTTGAACATGGTAACTGAGGGTAACATGGATTTGTTGCATTGCCATGCTTATATGTTACAAAGACTTTTTCCCCTCTTTGTTTTTAGTTATAGTAGTATTCAAAAAAAAAGCCACTGAAACATTTTTTTAAATGTAAAGCAGAGAACAAGCATTCCTCTCCCCCCCAAAATTACATAGAAACAGGACAGACAGGTTTATACCGTCAAGTCCTGAAATAAATCAAAACCATGAGTTGAGGAATAAAGACTCTACTCTTTACAGGGTAGCACACCTGTTATAGCTACAGGAAAAGTAGCTGATTACACAATTTTAACTTGACTAGTGTCTTAGGTTAATTTTAGTTCACTTTCTTACATTTGCGTGATTATATCACCTAGTTTATCCTAATATACCACTAAGTAATTCTACTAAACTACTATATGGAATACTTTAATTCTAAAAGAATTAGTATGTACAGATACTTCTTTTCTATTTTTAGGCCAGACCTATGATTTCATGGGGAGATTCACAAAGCTGAGAATTCCTTGTACTGATATGCAGATCAAAGCTACTCTAACTTCTAATATTAAAGAATTGTTTGGGGGCAATGGTGACTTGCCATTAGTCATACAGCCAACGTATATCAAAAGAAGGACTTGGATCCAGATCTTCCTGAAACAACGGCTTACCTTCTATCCACTATACAACACATTCTCTTACTTAATTGCTTTGGCATAAATTTCATAGAAATATGAAATTTCTACAAAATAATCATCCTTATCAATCTATATTTCAAAGACCTTGATTTCTGCTGGGATGAATACTCCATTCATTAACACAACTTTCAACCCACTGACAGAAATAAATTATACCATATTAGCATAACAGATGTTCAATAAATATTGGGTGTTATTGATGAAGTTGGGGTTTTTTTTAATGCTGTAAAACTGGCTTGCAATTTTTATTCTGATTGTATCTGACCATTATTGTGCAAGTTTAGGTAAGAATTTTCTGTAAACCCCCTTTCAAGCTTTTATTAGAGTATAAGAGGGCTTCATATTAAAGGACTAGGAATTTGGCTGGTTGAGCAGAAAAGAAAATGACCATGCCTAGTGGGTTTGGCATTATTTTTATGTTTGTTTCTCACCCACACAGCCACCTGGGTAAACAGCTTCAAAACCTTGTGAACCTTATCTTAAAGGTATTTATTAGTCTACTAGTCATTAGGCAAATACCCACTGCCTAGTTTATAGTTTAACTTTCAAAGATTAAAGTAAAAATTATCTTAAGTTAGAGTGAGGTCTTCCATAGTAAAATAAAGTCCCATTATTCAAGCGCAGAGTTAAAAAAAAAAAAAGACTAAGTCTAAAGGCATTAGCTAATTGGAAGGTTCCAGAATCACAGAATTTAAGAGCTGGAAGAGATCCCAGAAGCTATCTAGTTTAACTCTACTCTTTGTTCTAAAGACCTCAGTGCCAGAGACTAAAAATTTCCTATTGTGGAGATGGTAGACTTCAGTATTTAAGACTCTGGTTGAACAAGACAGAGAGACAGAAGAGTGCGGTATAACAAAGCCCAGAGAGGAAACAGTGGTCAAAAGTTTTGAATGCAGCATATAAAAATTATGAGGACTAAGAAAATATCATCAGATATGGCAATCAAGAGATTATTTGTAAATCTAGAGTAGTTTCCATAGAATTATAATACTGCAAACCATAATACAATGAGAGGAGAAGTAATGCCAACAGACGTAGATAGTCTTTTCTAAGAGTATGAATGAGAAGGGGAGAAGAGATATAATAATAGTTTGAGGGAGTTGAAGGGCTAGTCAAAGGTTGGTTTGTTTTTTTTAAAGGAGACTTGGATATGTTAGAAGACAAAAAAGGAAGGAACCATTAGATAGACAGGTCAAAAATTAGGGAGAAGGGGGATGACTGAAGTTGCAATTTGATGCAGAAGACAGTTGAGAATGATGTTAAGAGTATATGTGGAGGGGTTGGCTTGGCAAGGAGAAGAGCCATATTATTGTCAGGAACTAAGGGAAAGCAGGAGAAAGGAGAGAATGATGTCAAAGGTTTTTGAGATGAATAAATGGGAAGAAGCTCATGTCAAATGGCTTTAATTTTCCCATTAAAATAAATAACAAGGTCCTTACCTGAGGGCTGGTAGAATAGATGTAGGGGAAGTTTGAGGAGAAAAGAGTAGGCTTACAAAATCTTTTGTGGGACTCAATTAGGGAAGAATAATGCCTTATTGTAGTAAAGAACAGGCTGAAGATGGATGACATGAATTTATAATGTACCCATAATGTCATTCATAAATATTTGTTTTGGAAAGAACCACAGATCCTGAGTTTGAATCATGACTCTGCAATTTGCTACCTGTGTAATCATTCCAGGACTCAGTTTCCTCATCTGTAAAATAAGTTGGACTAGATGGCCTCAAAGGACCATTCCATTTCTGAATCCTATGTTCCTATTTTGTAGAAAACTGAAGCCCAAACAGGAAACACAATGTACCCAGTATCATGCAACAAGTTAGTTGAAAAGCCTTGTCTAGAACCCAGTTCTCCCAATGCCTACTCTAGTATATTTCTTACTACCCCATTCTGCCTCCTATTCTCTTGGCATGTATTTAAAAATATATTTCTAGAAGGGGAATGGCACAGTATGAAATCAAATATAGGTCAACCATTGTGAAAAACAGCATCCTATATCCACCAAGAATGAAGAGTTCTGTGAGAATGGACACTGAAACCTGTTGCTTGAGCAGCAGGGAATAGACCTTAAGAGAAGACTTGTTTTACTTTATGTGATTGCAACTGTCAGAAGCAAAAGCTGGATTAATTTATGAACGCAAACAAATTAATTAGGGTTTCTTGATTTCTTCATATCTGTAGCACCAATGCAATATTCACAGCATTCACGGTCACAATAAAGACTGTGACTATTCACATGACATTTGATCATAAAATATACCAAACTCTCCAGATAGAGGACAGAACTGAAATATTTATTTAGACACCAGAAAACCAAATCCCCAACACCAGTAAGCTGATTCCATCATAGTACCAAAGATATTCAGAAGCCATAATGACGCTGAGAGTTACAGCATCCTTCATCCTTCCCACAAACCAATACAAGATCAATATGTACTCACAAACCTCTCTATCTCCTTGCCTGAGCACCTCTCTCTCCCACCATCTCTCTGGCTCTCATTCCCTGCTTCCTGTGGGCTCTGCTTCCCTTCAGCAAACTCCTCCCATCACAGGCTCCATGTGACTATATTCAGCCTATTAGGGGGCAGAGTTTATCTTCACAGCAGGGAAGCTTCCTGTGGGCTCTGCTCCACCCTTTAGCAAATTCCCTCCATCACAGGCTTCATGTGATTACATTCAGCCTATTAGGAGGCAGAGTTTGCTTTCAAAGCAGGGGAGGTCTTCAAACTTCCCCCTATGTCTATTAAAGGGCAGAGAAGATCTTCAAATTCCCATTCTCATTACAATCATCCCAAGATTTTTCATGTCCTTTACATAGCAAAAGTACATTAACAATAAATGAGAGTTTAGGGACAACTGGTGGAAAAACTGGTGTCAACAGAACTTTGCAACAATTTAACAAGGATAACAGAAAAACTTTGTACATAAAACAATAACTTAGGGTGGGGGCTTGGGCACAAGTGCCCCATCCTTCCCCCCTTGAACGAATAGGGCTCAAAATCTTGGGGTAAAGGGTGAACGTCTCTTCTCCAAAGCAACTTCAAGCTGAAATTGGACATAGAGCTGTCCCTGCCCCAAGAGGTCCCATTTGAGAGTTCAGTTCTTTAGCTGTCATCTGGAGCTTGGTCAATGTCAGGTCCAGAAAGTCCCATTCAAAAGGTCAGTTCTTTAGCCAGCTTCTGGAGCTCAGTCGACACCAAGTCCAGAGGTAGCAAATCACAGTCATGGACAGAGGGTGACATCCAGATTAAGCAATCAGTCATCTGCAGGTGGAGGGTACCAATCTTGCAGAAAACAAATCTTGCAAACAAGTTTAACAGAACAGACAAAAGCAAAAAAGAAACAAATATAGGGTCAGCTGTGCCTCTGGAGTCTGTGAACTCACCATCATCACCTCATTCATGGTAGAATACATGAATTAAGGGTATAATTTGACAATCATCTTCTCCCGAATAAACAACAGCTACAGTATTATCTTTCCCATGTGCTATAATCTCTGCAGCCTTTGGAACATCTTCTGGTTTCTGCTTTACCTACTTTAGCTCCCAATTTTATTCTATTAGTAGAACCAAATTCTTTCATTCCTCTGATAGTTATTTCAGAAGGAGGGTGTTTTCACAAGTGGTATTGTTTCACAAGGAATAATAATCACTTGAACTCTTCTATTATTTTTATAAAACTGTATGGGTTATAGGCTTTCCAATATCTTTTTTGGCCCAAATATTTTGCTGTCCCATCAGTAAACCCCGTATGTTTCTTCTCTTCTGCAGTTAGTCCATCATATCCATCATTCCATTTTACCAAGGACTGTACCAACTGTTGCCTTGGTTCAAGGGATGTATCATGTCCCTCAGTATCGATGTTAGCTATAGATTCATGTAGGGCAGAAACTCCACTTTTGCTGGTTTTTGCTCTATTTTGAATATACCACTTGTATTTAATTATGCTGGCTTCTTGGGCATGTCCAATTCTGTGAGAAGCTAGAGTACTCATTACTCAGACCATAATCAGGATTCCAGGCCTTAATGTCACTTTATGGCCCAGAGTCAGTTGTTCAGTCTCTACCAAAGCCCAATACACATCTAAGAACTGCTTTTGAAAGGTGTATATTACACTCCGGATGAAGGAAGTTTCCTAGACCAAAATCCTAAAGGTACATTTCAGCTTTGTTGTTTCTGCCATAAACTCCAGTTTGCATAATCATCCTGTACAGTTCTTGTAATTCCACCAGACCATTCTGCATAGGCCATAAATCTAGAGCCAATTGTATAGCAGCTTTGGCTTCCCCAAAAGCTTTACTCTGCTCAAGTCCCCAGTCAAATTCATATTTCTTCCCAGTAACTTTATATAAGGGTTTCAAAATCTGTCCCAGGTGTGGAATGTGATGTTGCCAATATCCAAATAATCTTATAAACTTTTGGGCCTTTTTCTTATTGGTAGGGATAGGAAAATTCTGAATCTTTTGTCGGACTTGAGGCAGAATCTCTCATCGTCCCTTATTCCACTGTATTCCCCCAAAATTTTACATTTTGAGGTGGTCCTTGAATCTTTGTAGGGTTAATTTCGCACCCTTTGCTTTTCATATGTTCAATCAAAAGTGTCAAACTCTTCTCTACTTCTTTTACATTTTTTCCCCTGTATTATAACATCATCAATGTAGTGGGTAAGCTGTATACCAGGTAGCTTTAATTCATCCAAATATTCAGCCACAATCCTATGGCAAATAGTGGGTCTATGCAGATATACTTGTGGCAAGCGGGTGAAAGTATATTATCTACCCTGCCAAGAGAAAGCAAACTGGTCCCACTGTTTAGAGTCTATTGGGATGGTGAAGAAGGCATTGGCCAAATCAGTCACTGCATAACAAGTCCCATCATATTTCTGAATCCTTTCTATAAAGGTGACAGTATCTGGAACAGCAGCATACAAGGGAGGAGTCGCCTTATTCAGTTGTCTATAATCCACTGTCATTCTCCACAGACTAACACTCCTGCTTCAAAATGTTCCTTTATAGTATTGACAATTTCATCTTGCCTACCTAGCACTTGTATTGCTTTAAAGTAATTACTTCAGAAGGTTAACGTAAAGTGATTGGGTCCATTTTTATTTTTCCCACTAAAACTTTATTAATTCCTATCTTCCCTACTGCAAATTGATATCTTCCTTCAGGTAAATTCAGAGTGAAACAGAAGTGAAGTGATTTGGCCAGAGTCAAACAGCTAATAAGTATTAGGCCTAATTTGAACTCAGACCTTCCTGACTCTGAGTCCAGTGTTCTATCCACTGAGCTACTTAGATACCTTCATAGCTAAGATGAAAAGATAGGTAAGGTTAAAAACAAAAAAGCTACCTATGACTGATCCTGAATACATGTGGATCATTCTTCGCTTCACTTTTTTGCTTTTCTTCAATGGAAAGACAAACATATCCACAACTGGCAGGGTTTGTGGTAAAAAGAAGTGTGGCAGAGATGTGCTGGAGACACTTCATACCAGATTATTGTTAAATTTTCATTGTGAGTATTTATTTACACTTCAGAAACTGGCAAATGGGGTATGGCTCTGGGAATCCCTTGAACCTCCAGAATCTTCCCACTTGATCTGGCATTCCCCAGAGGCCAAAAGCCTTCCATCATTAACATGAGTGAATCTCTGTTACCCTTAAACTAGCCTAGACCTCTATTGTCTGTTATCTCCAGGTAGCCTTCAGCTACCTTCCACCACTGATCCTAACAAAATATCTGTGATCAAATCTGTGTTACCCTTAAACTAGCCTAGCCCTCCACTGTCTGTTACCTCTGAATTGCCTGGATTGTTTCCCATTCTTGATCCCATCAAAATCCCCTTTTCTTGGTTCCTGGAATCCGACCTCAGTCCCATAAAGATCCTCCTTAGACTCTTCCTCAAGACTCTCCCCAAACCCCTTCTCTAGACCACCCTTAGATCCCTCCTACAATCTTTCTGTATATAAGATCCATCTTGCCTCCATGAACTGGCTCAGATTCAATCTAGCTCAGACTCAGTTTGTGTCAAATTGTTCTGGCCCACTTGTTAATACAAGGGTCACAAATGCTTAGACTCTTTAAGAGTCTACCCAATATGATGAATGTTTAATAAACTTTGTTTTACTTTGGCTTAAAAAAAGCTTGAGTCAAATTCATTTGACAGGACCCAGCATTTTGGTATTTTGGGGTCTCTAGCACCCCTTCAACTCCAAACCTCAACACTACAAATCAGGACTTGATACATTTTGTTGATTGTCTAGCCTTAAGAAAGTAATGTGGAAAATGGTAATAAAGCAACTTAAACTTAACAGTAGATCATTTGGTTTTTTGGGGGAAGGGAACTGGTTGTTAAATGCTTACCAGCATACCCCTGGAGGGAAGTATTATTTATTTTGAATATTGATATGTATATATTTGAAAAAAATTTCCATTATATTTCCAACATGACAATTATATTTCTTATAATTGCTTTCTTACTTCAATGTTGCCAAAAAAGTATTAATTTTTTTTCCACTGCAGGAATATACTTGCATATAAATATCTCCCAAGCCGTGAGGCTTAATGTTTTCATATTACTATAACGGTAATTAATTTAGCAGTACTGAAGTACTTCTGTGAAAGAAATAGAAGGTGTGAACTCTGTCTCCTGTTGCTGACATAAGAGGAAAGGGTTGGCTGAGACAAGAAACCAATATGTGTGTGTGTGTGTGTGTGTGTGTGTGTGTGTGTGTGTGTGTGTGTGTGTGTGTATTTAAGAAGAGCCCCAGAGAAGAGACAGTCAGAATCAAGAATTTTCCTCAGGGTGGTCTCCTGGTGGAGGAAGCAGAATTTTCCCAGCATCTGGAAGCTGGGCTGCTACTTGCTGGACCTCCAACTGAGTTGGAGTGTTCTTGAGATCAGAATCTGCTGAAGGCTGAAGTTGCTGCCTAGAAGGCCGCCTAGAAGGCCACCTAGAAGGCTGAGATTTCTTCTGGGTCCTAGGGCCAGCCGAATTGCTGGAGGACTGAAGAAGCATGACCAGGATAAGACTTTGTTTGTGGCTTGGTTGATCCTTGAGTTCTTGGCCAACAGAACTGGTGAAGGTTTGGAGATGTGCTGGACCCTGTATACTTCAGTATGTAGCAGGAACTTCCAGGAGGACTGGACAAGAACCTGGGAGCTGTCTGCCTCTGAATCCAGTTGACTGTTTAGTGGATTCAGGTAGGAGCTGGGACCATGAAAGGGGATCCAGGGAATCTGAGAGACCACCCTGAGTCAAGATGAAGAAAAGGCCTTTCCTTGGATATTGAATACATGATAAAACTGAAGTTTACTAGACACCGAGGGGTGGAGGGTTTGTGTAATTTCCTAATGATTGTATTTAGTGATTAATGATACTTTGTGACTGATTGCTAGATAAGTGACTGATTAAGTTAATCTATAATTGCCCAATGAGTGGAAGATTGATTATTGTATTGTGAGATGACTGAATGATTGAGTAAGGAGGCAAACCTCCTTAGGGATACCAGATGATTATTCTTTTGTTCTTTGTTCTTAATATTGTGACCACTTTAATGAAAACTATGTGGCCATTCTAATGTTAAGCTGCTGTGAACACTATATTGTGATTTTCTGTGATAAGATGTAATGTTGTGAATATTGTATTGTGATTAGTTGTGAATGTTTGCCTTGATTTGTAATGGAATAAATGGAGCATTCACTATACCGTGTAATCAGAACCTTAACAGCGTTCACAGTAGCATTCTTTTGGGAAGCTGCTTGTGCATGGTGTCACAATTACATACATAACATTAATTACATATCACTATTCATGTCCTAGGACTTTGCTAACATTTTTTGATAACCATCTAGGTGGTCCTGGAGTCAGGGAGACCTGAATTCAAATCTAGTCTCAGATGCTTACTAGCCCTGTGACTCTGGGCAAGTCACTTAATCTCCATTTGCCTCAGTTTCCTCATCTGTAAAATGGGGATAATAATAGCAACTACCTCACAGGGTTGTTATGAGGATTAAGTGAGATAATAATTATAAAACACAGTAATTGGCACATAACATCATATAAATGTTAGCTGCTATTATTATTAATATTATTATTATTACCAATATACATTTAAAGGCATGTCATTTTGATGAAGTACAGGCTCTGAGAACTCCCTTGAACTCTCCTTGAATCTTCCCACTTGATCTGGCATTCACCTGAGGCCATAAGCCTTCCATTATTGCTATGCCCAAATCTCCTTAACTCTTAACCTAACCTAGCCCTCCCCTGTTATCTCGAAGTAGACTTAGACTACTTTCCACCCTTGATCCCATTCTAGTCACTCCAACTAGTGGCCACTCCCATCAAGACCATTCCTAAACCCCTCCTCTAGTCACCCTAGTCTACTGGTCACTCCCATCAAGATCCACCCTAGATTCCTCCTCTAGTCACTAGACTAGGCCACCCCTAGATCCTTCCCTGAGTATTTCTGTACATAAGATTCATCTTGTTTCCATGAAGGTGCTCAGATTTATTCTGGTCAGCTTGTATAAGTATCACAAATGCTCAAATTCCTTAAGAGTCTAGTCAATGCTGAGATTTCTTAAGAGTCTGGACAATATGGTGGATTTTTAATAAACTCTGTTTTTCCTTTGGCTGAATGAAGGCGTGGGTCGAAATTCATTCAGGCAGGACCCAGGTGTCACTATTTTGGAGTCCAAGCACCCCTAAACTTCAACAATTTCATAGCTTAAATGTTTAGGGATAGGGACAGATCTATGGACTACTGGTATAAGGAGTTCCCTAATGAGGAAACTCTCCACCAATGAATGTAAGGAATGACAGAATTTTGTTTCCACAGAAATCACGTGATACATAATTTACAAAACCTAAGGCATCATACTTATGGCTAATGTAAGAGATAAACTGATTGTATTAGAAAGCAGTGGGGGATGTAGCCCAGAGGTTGAGAGGAGACACGTTCTTTTGTTCTCTGAGAAGGCCTTTTTCCTGTGTAAAAAACTGCCAGGCCCAGTGAAGGTCACTAAGGATGAGGCCCATTAACCCAAGACATTGTTTTAGATTTTGGGACTTTTCTTATGAATATCCTGGGTTGAATCTTCAACCAGGATGCAGACATCCAGGGATGAGATTAAAAGTACTTATGGCTGATCATTCCTTTACTAAATATAGTATAAAGAGAATGAGGATGAAAAGGAGGGGAAGGAATTGAAATGTGGAAATGAGAACTGTAAGCAGGGGTGGTGACCCACATGGGGATGAGGTTTAGGTATTTTAGGAAAGGCTGTGAACCCTAAAATTCTGGGCCAGTGGGGCACAGTGGAGGGAAATGATAATCAGGATAAGACACAAAATGTTTTGTAATTGTCAAAAAGGGTGTGTCTCCTTATGGCTCTTGTGGTCTCTGGCAAGAGAACAATAAGTAAAATCTTTCCTTAATTCACTGAGTCCATGTGGAGTTTTTTGTTAAGACAATTACTTCTGACATATAGATCAGCACTTCTCTGCAACGTAATCTTAGAAAGCTGCCCAGAACAGAGAGAAATTAACTTGCCTAGGGTGAAACAGCTAGTATTTGTCAGAGGTGTGACTTGAAACCAGATCTTCCTGGCTTTGAAGATAGCTCTAGAAACTTTTATAAGAAAGCACAAAAAGCTGAATAAAATCCCAACTTACTTTACATTGCATCAAATAACAGGTATAAATACAAAGTTTAAACACTTTCATCTCAAGAAATTAAATCCATAACAAAGAATCTACTGTGTATCATCAGGATAAAAACAAAACACGTTATCCATCAGGACAGAATTCATTAAATAAACCTAGAGACCACAAGGCTGAACAATACTGTAGCAGGGAACTTACTTGAGAGCAGTCTTGTAGTGGTAGATGGCTTCTCCATTACGACCTTGGTCTTTCAGGAAATTAGCATAATTGTAATGCACCTTAGCATTATGGGGCAAAGTTTCAACTCCAGATCTAAGGGGGGAAAAAAAGAGTAAGAGCGAAAGCAGGTGAATTGCTCTGTTTAAGAATACTATCAGTTTGCTTAGTCTGTTTTTACTCAGAAATGCTACTCCCTTTTATTCAGAATGTTGCTACTTTGATCTAATTAAAGTTACCAAAAACCTGTTCAGATACCTATGAAAACAGAGTCATGTGCTTTTTCTGGCATACATATTAATCATAACATCTTTCTTCATGTAAATCTAAAAGCTTTTTAACATACCAGAAATACTAATCAAGCATAGAGAAGTGATAGCCCTTTATATGGAATTTGCTTTAGAAACATAATGAGCTCACATTCCCCAATTGACAAATGGTCAAAGAAAATGAACAGACAATTTTCAGAAGAATAAATCAGTTACCGATAGTCTCATGAAAAAATGCTCCAAATCACTATTGGTTAGAAAAATGCAAATTAAAACAACTCTGAAGTACCATCTCACACCTATCAGATTGGCTAACATGACAGAAAAGGAAAATGATAGATGTTGGAAGGGATGGGGGAAAATTGGGACACTAATGTTGTGTAGTTGTGAATTTATTCTTGAAAGCAATTTAGAACTATGCCCAAAGGGCTATAAAACTGTACATATGCTTTGATCCAGTAACACTACTACTACATCTTTATCCTAAAGAAATCAAAGTAAAGGGAAAAGGACCTTATTTGCACAAAAATATTAAAAGCAGCTCTTTTTTATGGTAGCAAAGAATTGGAAATTAAGGGGATGCCCAACATTTGGGGAATGGCTAAAGAAACTATGGTATATGAATGCAATGGAATATTATTGTGCTATGAGAAATGATGAAAAACCTGATTTCAGAAAAACATGGAAAGACTTACACAAACTGATACAAAGTTAAATGAGCAGAACAAGGAGAACATTGTACACAATTACAGCAACACTGTGTGATGATCAACAATGAAAGACTTGGCTACTCTGATCAAGATAATGATCTAAGACTATTTCAAAGGACCCATAATGAAAAATGCTATCCACTTGCAGAGAGAAAACTGATGATTTCTGAGAGCAGAGTGAAGTACACTTCATTTTCTTTATTTTTCTTGGGGGGGGAGGGTTCTTGTGTAACATAGCTAATATGGAAATGTTTTGCATAACTTCATATTTATAACTGATATGAAATTGCTTGCCTTCTCAAGGAGGGGAAAGGAGCTTGTGGAAAGGAGAAAATTTGGGACTCAAATTTTTTAAAAATGAATGTTAAAATTTTTTACATGTAATAGGGTAATATTTAATGAAATAGAAATATACTAGAAAAAAGAAACATAATGAACTCAATTACAAAACCAAATGCATATTGAAGTAAATGATATGGATAATTTTCTTTTAAATAAAAATCTGAACTTAATAAATCTGAACTAAATTGAGTACTTTTTTTTAAACCAGTTTTAAATTTCTGATAATTGTACTTTTTTTTCTTTTGAAATTTATCTTTCCTTCTTCTGGATTAATTAAATTACTTTTCCTAGATCTACAAAATAATCTGGTAGTTTAATCCTGATAATTGAATTTGGTAATTAAAACCTGGCAATTTGATGGTACTTTTGATAGGTAAAACAATTTATAAGACCAATACCATGTTGGCATGGCCCATCAATAAGTAACCAACATTTCTCCAATTACTTAAACATATCTTCATTTCTGTAAAGAGTGTTTTGTAGTTGTACTTCTATAGTTCCTGGGGGTGTCTGCATGGAGAGACTCTTACCTATTATATGTATTCTATAGTTATTGTGATGGAATTTCTCCTTCTATCAGTTCTTACAGTATTTTGTAAATAGCATATATGAAGAGGTGTAAATAAGGGGGATTTCTATTGAAATCCTTTCTAGGTTCATCATCCAAAAAGAATTACTGGACTCAGCCATCTTTTGGTAGAGTTATAAAAGTTTAGTGTTACACAAGGGCAAAAGGGGTGGGGTAAGGAGACCTGCTAGAAAAAGCTCACAAGGTGGAAGGGGGGGGAGGGTCAGAGAAAGCCTGCAAAGTGTGACGCTCTTCAGCCGGCAGGTAGCCTGCAAAGTTCTAGGGGCCAGAGATGCAGTTTTTAAAGATACAAAACTGTCAGTCATAGATTCATTAGGCTAACTAGGTGTACAAAAGTGGAGTTAGGGAGGAGCCTGGGAGGAGGCAGGGAGTGACTAATACTTAAAGGAACATGCACCCTTCACATCCACTGCATATGCGTTTTTGCCCATAATTCACAGGGAGAAACTGCAGGGTGCAAGGGGTGGGAGGTGTGGTTTTTGCCTTGAAACATCATAAAGCCAACCAGGGGTCAGATTTGAAGTCAAATTTAAATGAGGAGTACCTATCCAGTTTGCAAATGGATGAGTCTTGTTTAATAGAACAAAAAGAGGTAACGCTTTTAAAAGATTCTTGTTATCATAACTATAGAGTTAATGGTTTCAGAGGAAATACCTCTAGGCTAGGGGCAGGGAAGGCACCGAGTTAATGCTTTACAGCTGTGGGGGGAGGGAAGGGACAGAGTTAAACTGATTTCACAAACTGGTGGTACATACACAAGACTGAAGTTACAACAATGCCACAAAATTATAAAATCACCCCAAAATATTCAGAGGCACCTTGTCATAAAGAAATGCTGATGACATATGTGGATTTATTTTATATCCTGCAACTGTGCTGACATTCTTAATCGTTTCAATATTTAATCACCTCTTTTGGATTGTCTAGACAGATTTTTATCTCGTATGAAAAAAGCAATAGTTTTGTTTCCTTTTTTCTTATGTTTATTATTCCCATTTCTTTTTCTTGTTGTATTGCTTTAGTTAGCATTTCTAGAACTACAAGGAAATAATAGTGGTAATAAATGACATCCTAGTTTTATCCTTGATCTTATTTAAAAGGCCTCTCCCTTTTGTTCATTATTTATAATAACTGTTTTAGACAGAAATTTCCCATGTGAAGAAAAAATTCATTTATTTCCTATGTTGTTTCTTGTCTAAAGTTTTTTCAGCATCTATTGATATAATTACATAGGTTTTATTTTGTTATTAATATAGTTACATGGTTTGTTCAATTTAAATAATTTATTTCTTCTGTTAGCCATAGCATTTCACATAGTTATAAATATTCTTTATATATGAATAAATATATGTAAATAATTCTTCTGTAAATGTCTTTGTTTTTCTCCAGGGTGCACTCCTAACTCTCTTGGACTTTCTTTACAATGTCTCAGAAACATCTTTACCCTGGAAGCTCACACCACACTTAGATTTCACGCATTGGAAGTATCCTCCACTCCCGCGGTCTGGCTATCTTATTAGCTGGTGCCACCTCAAAATTCAGTTTTAAGCAAGAGGTCCAGGCTAGCTATGTCTTCATTGCTCTCTAGGCTGCTCTCTAACTCTCTCAGAATTTCTCTACAATGCCCTTGCTCTGAGCATCTTTATCTCTTTTTTTTCCTCTCTCTCCTTTTTAAAAAAAACCTCCCTTTTATGTATTATCTTCCCCCATCAGAATATTAAGCATCTTGAGGGCAGGGACTGTCTTTCTTTTGGCTTGTAATTGTATACCCAGTGTTTAGCATAGTACTTTGCATATAGTAAGCACTTAATAAATGTTTATTGACTTTATTTAACACATTCAACTATTTTCCAGAAGTTATCAGTTCTGTTGGCATATATTTGGGGAAAATAGTTTCTGATAGTTTCCTTTATTTCATCTTCATTTGTTGTAAATTCCACTGTTTAATTTTTAATATAATTTTATTTTCCTCTTTTCACAAAACAATAGACTTTATTTTAATAGTTCCCCCCCCCAAAAAAAAACACTATCATCTACATTTATAAATTAAGTGGAGCTTTTTGTTTTCAGTTTTCTTAATCTCTTGTTTTTACTTTCAGGATTTCTATTTTGGTGATTGGTTGTTTTATTTTTTTCTTTGCTTTTCTAGTGTTGTTTAATTGTATTCCCAATTCCCTGGTGTGTGCTTTCAATTATTTATTAATGAATGTGTTTCATGATATGATGTTTGCCCTAAGGACAAAAGTTTTAGTATGCTGTCTTATTGTCATTTTCTCTGATGTAATTTCCTGTTTTTCTGTGATTTTTTTCTTTGATATAGCAATTCTGTAGTATCAAATTATTTAGTCTGAAATTAAAATTTAACCCTATTTTCAAAGGCCTTTTATGGAATAAAAAATTTATTACATTGTTGTTAGTAAAAGATGGGTTTAATTTCTGCTTTTCTAAACTTATTTATATGGGATTTTATGCCCTAAATCATGGTCCATTTTTTGTAAATGAACTCTATCTAGCTAAGAATTACATGAAATTCTTTCTGTTATAACTTTTCAATCATCAGACTGAACTAACTTTCTTAATTTAGCATTTTTAGTAAATAGAGGATACCCTATAAGAGAAGGATTATGATGCAACAAAATAAATTGAAATGAACAGAAAATAGTTGCAAGAAACATGTCCCTTTTAGTAGGGATTTTAATATGAAAAATTACTACAAATGTACTAATTTAACACACCCTTTAATACTTTCATGTCTATGTTAGGAAGAAGCTTCTCTTTTACAGAACTCTAATTAAGTAACTACATTTGAATTTTAACAACATAATTAAAATGAATTTTAGAAAGCCAAAAAATTAAATGTTTTTTTAATATAAGGACAGTTTATAAACACAATTTCCTTTCTAAACTAAGCAACTGATGAATACACTACATGCCTCTTTTTCGGTTGTCTTCCTTTTCTTTTATCTCATGTAATAGTTCTTGTTTCCTTACTTTTGCTTGAGTTTTCACTGATTTTTCTTAATTAAATCTCATAATTCTTTAAGATGCCAAGTTCAAAAGAAAGACAATTTCCCAGCCTGGGATTTGTTCACATGATCCATAGAATTTACCAATATATTAAGAATGAGTTGCAAAGTCAGGTCTAGATGATACAGTTAAAATATGATCAATGAAAGGCAAAAACAGGAAAGAAGATAGAGGGAAAAGAGTAGAGGATTGTATAAGTCTACCATTCAAATTTTTCTCTACATTGAAACAAACCTCTGAAAATGTTCAACTGTACAGCTAGGCTCAAGAGTATTCAGGATTAAATAACTGCATTTTCTTCTTTAAAAAAAAAACCTCTAATTACTTGTGTGCATTTAAAGATCACAATGGCATAATATACACTGTGTAATGTAATCTTCACTAAACTCCTATGAGAAAGAAATTATAATATTACCTCTATACTACCTATTTGATATATGGGAAACTTTAACTGAAAGAGGTTAAGTTGTAGATCCAAGGTAACACACAATGTAAGTAGAAGAGCAAAGACAGGAAAGCAGGTCTTCTGATCCAAAGATTCATTCAACTGTGCCATACTAGAAATTGTCCTTTGTCTTCTAGACATTTCCATTCTAGAGCAGGCACACAAAGCAATGTAGTACAATGGAAAGAATGATGGATTTGGAGTCAGAGATCTGGGTTATCGTAATTCCCTCATAACCTCATAAGGCTAGCTTTTCCTTAAGAGGTATTAAAACCATCTTGAGATTTAAGTAGCTCAGAATACTAAAAGCTCAGAATAATGACATCACTTCCAGGTTACTTCAATACAAAATGATGGAGAGGAGCTATCCCTTTGCTGGTTGACCAAACCAAGGCAAGGGAATTTTGTTGAGATGAATCAACTCCACATGTATTTGGTGTGTTTCTTTGCTGAATATCCTTCTCATGCTGTGGCCAATTAAATCTCCTTTTGTCAATAACTGAATGACCTACAAGTACCTTATTCTATTGCAATATCAAATATCAACTACCAGGGGACTGTCCTGAATCAGGTCCAGCCCAATCAAAATGTTGTCTGGACTTTGTATTTATTTGTGGCAGTGTGTGTCATAGGTGCATTATGGGACATGAGATGATAAAAGGATGTCATACCAAATAGACCACTGTAGTAAACACCTGTTTCTAAAATCTAATTAAGTCAGACAATAAGTAATTAATACCCATTTATTAAGTGCCTACTCTATATCAGGCACTATGCTAAACTCTGGGGATATAGAGAAAGGGTAAAGGACAATTTCTGTCTTTGAGGATTTTGACTGATAGTAAAAGAAGGAAGCACACTGGAAGGGGCTCATGAGTTATAGCATTAGAAAGAGACCTTCAACCCTTCATTAGTACCCTTAGATTGTGAGGACAGATGTAGCAACTGCTTTCCAGAGACTAGACCACCAGTGCCAGTAAGGGTTGGGAGAGTAGCCCCAGAATACCTACTATGAAAGTATTTAAAAAGACCAATGGTCAAAAACACAACATTCGTGCTTAAAGACCAGGAAGCAAAGCTAATTCTTCTATATTGAAAATTGAAAGAAATATAAAAATCAAACAATCTAAATCAGGAGTGAATCCCTGCAGTATTAGAAAACCACAAATTAAGGAGATTTTTGTGGGGTATGAGCCTGTGAGACCAAGTTTCACACTTCTGATCTAGGTGATGGAAAGATTAACTTTCTTGTTAAAATAATGCTTACATGGGTTCTGGAAAATTGACAATGCTCTTGTACTTTCCTAGTTACCAATGGAGTGAAGCAGGGCTGTGTACTTACTCTCATGCTTTTTTAGCACAGTGTTTTCAGTGATGTTTGTTGAATGCCTTCAACTACGACAAAAACAGCATCAAGGTCAGTTACTTCACTGACAGCAAATTATTTAACTTGAAAAGGCTGCAGATCAAGACTAAAGCAAAGGGAGAGTCCATGCATGATTTTTTGGTTCACAGGTGATTGTGCACTCAGTGCAGCCTCTGAGGATGAGATGCAACAGTATATGATTTGATTCTCTGCTGCTTGTGCTAATTTTGGTCTGGCAATTAACACCAAGAAAACAGAAGTTCTCCACCAGCCAGCACCACACCATCCACACATGAAACCATTAATTACAGCAAATGGAGAAATTTTGAATGCTGTAGATATTCTCACGGCAGTACACTTCCCAGGGATATTGACAAAGATAATGACACTGATCCACACATTGCCAGAGCTAGCTCAGTGTTTGGGAGGCTCCTAAGGAAAGTGTGGGAGAGAAGAGGCTTTAGGCTGCTTACCTAAACTGATGATCTATAGAGTCATTTTACTGAGCTCACTGTTGTATGCCTGTGAAACCTGGACAAGAAATTGAATAGCTTACATTTTGAACTGTCTTAGGAAGATTCCAAAAATCGCCTGGCAAGATGAGGTATCAGACAATGAGGCCCTTTCTTGAGCTGAACTGCCAACCATTCAAACTCTACTATAGAGAGTGCAATTCCAATGGGCTGGCCACGTGGTTCAAATGCCAAATGTACGTTTGCCTTACAGACTATTTTACAGAGAACTTAGGAAAGGCACTCACAGGGAAGTCAAAAGAAACTACATTCTGAATGTCTCTCTGAAGAACTTTGGAATTGATTGTGAGACTTGGGAGGCACTGGCACAGGACTACCCAGCATGAATGATGTGCCCACATCAAAGAAGGTGCTGTGCTCTATGAGCAAAGCATCATAATTGCAGTAGCTCAAAAGAAATAGGAGATGTGTCCATTTAGAGATATTTCCAAATTTATGCCCAACCTGTGGTAGAGCATTCCCAGCTTACACTAGTCTAATTAGCCATAGTAGGACATTTCGTACATTGACCCAAACATAGTAATGTCATTTTGGGCCTCTTTTGAGTACAAAGGACAATAACTTTAAAATCATATGTACATGATGCCAACAAATAAGTACTTTAAAAATAGAAGAAGTATTTACTTTTTTTCCCCATGAGGGTTTCAAGAGTATAAAAATGTATCACAATAAGTACTGGAAGGTATACTGTTTTAACAAATAGTAGTGAAGTAAAAAATAGAAGAGACACCTTATGGAGTGAAAATCTATTCAAGGTAATTTGGGGAGGTAGGTATCTCAATGGACATACCACTAGACATGGATCCAGGAGGACCTGAGGCCAAAGCTAGCTTCATACACTTTCTAGCTTTGGGACCCAGAGCAAGTCACAATCTCTGTTGGCCTCAGTTTCCTCAACTGTAAAATGGGAATAATATTAGCACCTACCTTGCAGGTATCGTGAGGTCAAATGAGAATATTTGTAAAGCACTTAGCACAGTACCTAGCACATAGTAGGCATTCAATAAATCCTTCCTTCCTTCCTTTTTTCCTATATTAAGTATGGGAATTACATATATAAGTTTCTTCCCATTGCCACAGCTCTACCTAGAGAGAGAATTGGCAACATGCACTCCAAAACTAGGATCTATCACAATTCATCCATACACTGGCTGAACATAACTTCTCTGGAGTAGAGATGTGAGTTAGCTGAATCAGAAAAGACATCAATGTCCTGGTCACTAGGTAAAATCTTTGTTGAAAACACAGTTCAACTTTCTGTTTTCTAGTTGATGTATATCAGCGACTTCTATATTTAACAGAGGACAATAGAATTTAGTCTTAGCAAATCAGGTTGTTCTTTTTTGAAAGTCTACATAGTAGTCTACAGAAAAACTCTGTATTGCTTTTTCCATGCAAAATTAGAATAATAGTTATCCTCATCAGCAACTATAAATCATGGTGATCTCTATTAAATGTTCTATCCTATGACTCCAAGAAGCAGCAGCATGTGCAGTGGCCACACCCCAGTAAACTCTCTTGGCATATAGACTAAACCAGTTTGTGGTCTCAAACCTATTAGTGAATCTGCCCCCAAGCAAATGAAGACTTCACCTGGTGGAATGGGTGGATGAAAATAATTAATGCCAATGGGCATGAATGTGGTTGAAGCAGGTGCTGTGGAGAGCTTAAAACTTGGTCAAACATCGAAGATGCCAGGGTCATCCACTGCATCCCAGGTCATGACCAGGGTATATTAGAAAGAGCTCAGGACTGGAATGTAAGAAAGTAGGTTCAAATAAAGGCTCTTATATTAATCAATTATGTGAACATAGACAAATAATTTTGCTTTTCTGAGCCTCTGTTTTTCTTCCTCTGCAAAATAGATGTTTAGACTAGCTTATGCTAAGGTTCCTTCATTTTCTAAATAGAAGTTTATGATCCTTCATCATGGATTCACCAAAAAGCCTTGTCCCCTTTGAGGAATGTAGAAATAGGAGCTAACTGATGTCTGTGTCATCTTATACAAGTCATCTCAGCTCTTTGCACCTCAACCTCCCTTCCACTCCTTCCCCTTCCCTCCCCTCCTCTCCCTTCTCTCCCTTTCCTTGTTAGTAACTACCACTATAAGATAAGCTTGAAGCCATAGAAAATCAAAGTTGGTTGTTTGTTCCTACTGGGGTTAATGTTTGTATTGTCTAGTAGATGATGTAAACTGTTTGTACAAATTTGGCTTAATTAAGTTTGATTGCTAGCATTGAGAAGTGAAAGTCTAATTAGTGTTAATATTGTGTCAGTTAGCACAAGTTACAGAAAATCAAATTTGTGTAGTTATACCCAAAGTAATGACATTTCCATAACTTTAAATTTCTGAAATAAGAAAAAAAATAAACATTTTAAAAGCAGGATCTTGTGTTTTAAGAAATAATTATACAACTCTGCAGAGTTATATGTGTCAATTACCATACTTGGAAAGAAGCCAAACAGGCTCACATTTGTAACCAAGCTTAAAAGTGTCAACCACTATCAACTTCTATAACATGGAAGCAATAAATCAATTTCTGATCATGCCATTTGATGTAAATAGCACGTGCATATTAATCTTTGGTACACACTAAAATTATAAAGAGGGGAAATAAATAATACCACTGTTGTCACAACTGTTTTGTGACAATCAATAAATATCCATGTACAACTCACCAAAACTGAATATGGTTTTTGAAGAGAGATTTCAAATGGTTTTATCGCATATCTGTAAAGTTTAGCTTTTTCGGATTAATCTGTCTAAAATATCACTAGCATCATTTATTTGCTCAAAAATCTTCAACAGCCCTTTCTTATCTACAGGTTAAAGTTGAAACTCCTTAGCTTTTCCTTACAGGCTTTCCATGATTTATATCTCATCTCCCATTATTCTCCCATACAAAAACATCACTCTGGATAAAATGTCTTCACATGCCTAGAGTTTTGGGTATATTTGAATAATCCTTCTCATATCCTTCTTTTTCTACTATTAAATCCTACCTATCCTAAATGTCCCAACCAAGATCGTACTTCTTACATTAAACATTTTTTTTTTATCACACTAGCTAGCAGTAATTTTGTTTTCCTCAGTCAGACAACTGAAAAGCATATATTAAGTATCTATTCTATGTCAGGCACTGTGATGAATGCTAGGGATACAAAGGCAAAAAAATATTACTGACTTCAAGGTATCTAACTGGAGTACATATGTGTGTATACATATATATATATATGAATAGATATGGAAATATATACACATATCTCTACATAGATATAGATATCAAAATAGATCATAAGATATGCGCAAAAACCAAACAAGACGATTTTGTGGAGAAGGCGATAAAGCTGAGGAAATCAGAAAAGTTCTTATGCTGAATGTGATTTTGAGCTAAATCTTGACCATTTTACTTGGCACTTACCATATACTGACATTTTCTCATTGGTATATATATAATCTCTTCAACTAGATCACAAGTTCTTAAGTTTAAGGGTCATGTCTTATACTTCTTTGGATCCCAAGTGATATCACCTACCTTAGTATATTTTAGGTACTAAACAAATGATAAATGATTAAATAATCATACAATCTTAAAAGATAATATTTGGGGCTACATGAAAGTCAAATATGTCACTCATGAAAAAAAACAAGCTGATACATGAAGAACAAACCACAGTCACAAAACTAATGTTACCATCAGCCCAACGTTCACTAAAGGGAAAGAATTTATTAAAAAGAAGCAAATATTTAAAAATTTTGGCATACTACCTAAATATAACTTGCATTCTAACCTTAGCATAGAGAAGGAAGTGAGCTGTTTGTTTGAGAGAAACAACTCTTTCATATCATGAGAGGCTCTTTTAAGTATTCTTTTCTCCTATATATCACCACAAACCACCAAAAAAAATTAGTGCCCCTATAAAAGTAAAACACATCAAGGAACATCAAAATTTTTTTCCAACTTCAATTATAAATACTTATTGATCTAAATTTGGAGCAAGCTGTTAGTCCCAAATTTTTTATTAATTTGCATGCTAGCAAATTGTTATTTTTTTTTTATTTCAAACTAAAAATCTCAGGAAGGCTGCATATGGAAGGCTGGTTTGGATTCCCTTTTCACTGGGAGATCTGGCAACAATTTCATTAATTTCAAATTTTCTATTAAGTTCTGGTTTTTTCCTCAAGAATGCTTGAAAGTCCTCTACCTCATTGAATGACCATATTTTCCCCCTGAAACATTATACTCAGTTTTGCTGGGTAGGTGATTCTTGGTTTTTATCCTAGCTCCCTTGATCTCCAGAATATCATATTCCAGGCCCTTTGGTCCCTTAACGTAGAAGCTGCTAGATCCTGGATTATGCTGATTGTGTTTCCACAGTATTCAAATTGTTTCTTCTTGGCAGCTTGTAATATTTGCTCCTTGACGTGGGAACTCTGGAACCTGGCTATAACATTCCTAGGAGTTTTCTTTTGGGGATCTTTTTCAAGAAGTGATTGGTGAATTCTTTCAAGTTCTATTTTTCCCTCTGGTTCTAAAATCTCTGGGCAATTTTCCTTGAGAATTTCTTGAAGGATGATTTCTAGGTTCTTTTTTTGATCATGGCTTTCAGGGAGTCCAATAATTTTTAAATTGTCTCTCCTGGATCTAGTTTCCAAGTCAGTGGTTTTTTCAAG
>CM053585.1:368546351-368564024 GCA_028646515.1 Pseudochirops corinnae
ATAAAGCTAGGAAAAAATAATAAGAAATTTCATCTGGAGAAACAAATAATCAAGAATATAAAAGGAAACAATTTTTTTTTTTAATGAAAAGGAAATAGGACTAACAGTACCATATCTCAAACTATGGAAAAACATGATCGTCAAAACAATTTGGTACTGAGTAAGAAACAGAGGTTGATCAGTGGAACAGACTAAGAACATAACATAGAAAAGCAAATAACCATAATAACTTATTGTTTGATAAACTCAAATATCCCAGCTTTGAGGCAAGAACTTACTGTTTGACAAAAACTGGTAAGAAAACTGCAAAGTATTCTCATGGAAACTAGGAAACAACATCTCATGCCATACAGCAAGATAAGCCCAAAATAGTTATATGATAAAGGGTGACATTAAAAGGGTGACATTAAAAGTAAATTAGTGGAACATCAAATAAATTACCTGTCAGATCTATGTATCAGAGAAGAAATAGAAAAATAAGAAATAGAAAGGTTCACAGGAGGTAAAATGGATAATATTGGACACATAAAATCAAGTTTTTGCACCAAAAAAACAGTGAAGATAAAATTAGAAGAAAAACAGGAAACTGGTTAAGAAAAAACCTTTGTAGCAAAGTTCTATGACAAAGGTCCAATTTTAAAGATATACAGGGAACCAAATCAATTTTATAAGAGTAAAAGTCATTCCCCAAATGATGATCACAGGATATGAATAGGCAATTTTCAAAGGAAGAAACCCTAGCTATCAATGACCATGTGAAAAATATGTTCTAAATCACTAATAATTACAGAAATTAGCTAAGATGACAAATAAGGGAAATAACAAATGCTAGAGGGGTTATGGCAGAGCCAATATATTAATGCACTGTCAGTGAAGCTGTAAACTAGTCTGTTCTGGAAAGCAATTTAGTAATATATCCCAAAAGGTACTGAACTTGCATTCCTTTGCAGTGACACCTCTACTAAGTATATATCCCAAAGGGATAAAAGGAGAAAAAGGAACCATATGTACAAAAATATTTATAGCAGCTCTTTTTGTGGTGGCAAAGAATTAGAAACAAAAGAGATTCCCATCAATTGGGAAATGACTGGACAAATTAAGGTATATGAATGCAATGGAATACTGTTGTGCTGTAAAAAAAATTAATGAAAGGGATTGTTTTAGAAAAACATGGAAAGACTTACATGAAGTGATACAAAGTGAATAATTTATACAATAGCAGCAATGTTATGATGATAATCAAATTTGAAAGACTTTGGAACTCTGATTAATATATTGACAATTATAATTCCAAGCCTCTAGAGCTGATGGATTCAGAGAGCAAATTGAAACATATGTTTCTTTTTTTTTCCCTGTTCATCTTTTGTTTCTGTTTCTCTCTCTCTCTCTCTCTCTCTCTCTCTCTCTCTCTCTCTCTCTCTCTCTCTCTTCTTTTTGGACATGGCTAATGACAGAATTTGTTTTCATGACAATATATATTTGTAATAGGTTTTGTCTTTCTTGCCTTCTCAATGGGTCAGGGAGAGAGTTCAGGACTGAAAATAAAATTAGATTGAATTTTTTTTTAAGAGAGATGTCAGAGACACTAATAGGTTATGTGACTTATGCAGGGTCATAAATCCAGCCTGCAGCAAAGGTGGAAATTGAACGTAAAGTTTTTTGGGCTCAGAGACTCATTTTCTATCCTCTATGATATACTAACATGATATTAAAGGATGGAGAAAATAAATCCAGTTAGTGCCCTGTTAAACACAAATGAGTTCACTAATTTCTTAAAATTCCTTGCATATTTATCTGAAACTACAATCTGTGGGTATAACTTTAATATGTATAATTGCAATAGTTCTAATTTCAAAACATGATGTGATTGACCAGATGGCTAATATGAGATACTTGTAACAAGTAATGGTACTGTTCAGTTTTATTATTTCCTACATGTTTCAATCACATACCTCTTCAATTCTGTTCTCCCACTGGGGAGGCATTTTCCAGGAGGAAAAACATCGAAATGTCATGCCTTAATGAATCAGCAATTTTAAAGGTATATTTCATATTTAGTTTAAAAGTCTAGTTCATAAGCACTGCACACTAACCTTAGTTTTGCTTAATCCCTGTATTTTGTTTTGGGGCAAGTTACCTGGCAGTAGAATCCTGTCATTAATTCACTATATTCTTATCAATTCTTAATTTGATTTTTATCCCAAAGATAAAACAGCTGGGGACAAACTTCTAGGATATTAATTGTAATCTAGATTCAAGGTTTAACCCCAAACACCTTTTTCAGTTCCCTCACTTCTTAAGTGGGAAAAATCCTCTCAAAGAATCTTTTGAGTAATTCTTTCCCCCAAATAATTTTCTGGCGTCAATTTTCTTAAGGTGGATTATGAAACTTTTATGTTATTCTCTACTAACTGCAGTTTTCAGCTGAGATGCCTTTTGCATACACTGTGCTAACCTTTCAACGTGCGGTAACAGCTATTTGACTTATCAGTTGCATAACCGTCAAAACAAGTCACTTGACCTATTTGTATCTCTGTTATTTAATATATAAAATGGAGACAATCCTATGTCATAAGGTTGTCATGATGATCAAATATAATAAGGCTTATAAAAAGAGCTCATAATATAATAACTGATAATAGATCATAAAATGCTATAAAAATCTTTTATAAATCTGAGGGACTTACGTGAGCATGTAGAGTGACTTTTTGCTTTTTACATTTTGAGATCAATATCCTACAACTTCCCTATAACTTTTCCTTTTCTGATTTATGAAATACCCCTACTTATTTTTTTCTAAGAAATTTATTTCAGTAGACAAAGCGGATAGACCACAAAAAAGAGAATTAATGAAATATTTATGTGTATAGGCAAAGATGTTCTTCATGTTTATGTTCTTCAACTTAAAAAGTATTCATTGATTGATCAATTAATGCTTTTTAGTCACTAAAATAGTACTTACAACAAAACCACAATCATTTACTAAGAACTGTTCTAGTCAGTGGCAAAAAAGGCATTCACTTTTCCCCTTCATATGCCCTTTATTGTTAATTTGGGTATTTTTAATAGTCAAAATGACCTATTTACTCAAAGTCACTCTTAAAAACTCTTGCTGTTACTATATACAATGTTTTGCTAATGTCACTCTTCATTATTTCCTGCAAGTCTTTCCTTGTTTATCTAAAATCATTGATATCATCATTTCTTATAGCACATCAATATTCCATCACAATCACATACAATTTATTCAGTTATTCCCCAGTTGATGGGCATCCCTGCAATTTCCAGTTCTTTCCCACAAAGAGAACAGGTACAAAAATATTAGAATGTTTAAGTTCTTTTCCTTTTCCCCTAATCTAATGTTAAGAGAATTTGAAGATCTTCCCTGTCCTTTATCTAATAGGCCCACGTGACCTGTTTTGATCTCTGACCCAGCCCACAGCTGAACCACATGCTCAGTGTGTTGGAGGAGTTTACCCAACAGAACATGAGCAGAGAGCAGAGTGTGGAGATACAGGCAGAGCTGGGAGAGAGTGAGGTAGAGCTGAGAGAGAGAGAAGGCAGAGAGAGGCAGAGCAGCTAGCTTGGGGCATTTTGGGCATTTTGCCTAAGGGAGCTTGTTTGTGCGGAGGCCAGATGGAAGGAAGGCTTGGGGGTGGCAGTGCTCCCTGCATTGGTAATGTGTACCAACTTCTTTATTACCATGGTAGATTTGCCTTTTTTGTATATGAATAAATATCTTGGTTTTGTCTTAAAAGAAGAGAGTCTGTTATACCTTGTGATTCAAACCTGGAAATATGCCTTATACTCATAGCACCCATTGTGGATATTGCATTGGCAATAAACCTAATCATCTTTAGAAATAGATCTAGTAGTGGTACTGCTAAGTCAAAGGGTTTAGACAGCTTAGTTACTCTTTGGGCATAATTCCAGATTGCTCTCCAAAATGGTTGTATCAGTTCACTATCCCACCAACAATAAATTAGTGTCCCTATATTTCCACATCCCCTGAAACACTTGTTACTTTTCCCTTTAATCATTTTAGCCAATCTGGTAGGTGTAAAATGACATCTCAAGGTTGTTTAATTTGCATTTTTATAATCAATAATGATTTACAGCACTTTTTCATATGACAATAAATTGTTTTGATTTCATCAGAAAACCACCTGTTCATATCTTTTGACCATTTATCAATTGGGGAATGACATATTCTTTATATTTGACCAAGTTCTTTATATATTTGAAATATGAGACCTTTATCTAAGAAAGCATAAAATTTCCCCCCAATTTTATGCTTTCCTTCTGATTTTGGCTGCATTTATTTGTATAAAAACTTTTAAATTTAATATAATCAAAATTATGCATTTTACACCTATCTTCACTATCGATACCTTGTTTATTCATAAACTGTTTGCCTACCCATAAATCTGATAAGCAATACGTACCTTGTTCTTCTAATTTTCTTGTGATATCTTTTTTTATATCTGGGTTATATATCCATTTTGACCCTATCTTGGTAAATGGTGAAAGACAGCAGTGGGGAATCTGAGGGCTTGAGATCACATGTGGCCTTCTAGGTCCTTGGGTGTGGCCTTTTAGGTCCCTGGGTGTGGCCTTCTGAAAGGGTCCAAGTCTTACAGGAACAAATGCTTTTATTAAGGAGATTTGTTCTGTGAAGTTTGGATGCAGAGAAAGGGCTGGACTTGAGGATCTAGAAGGCTACATGTGGCCTCAAGACTGAAGGTTCTCTACTCCTGTTGTAAGATATTGGTTTGTGCACAGTTTCTGCCATTCTGCTTTCCAGTTTTCCCATTAATTTTTACCAAATAATGAATACTTATACTGTTGCACCCAAACCCAAATCCCAGGTCACTACACACCACCTGATTTGTGGCCCACCATCAAGCCCCTTTATATTTTTGTCTTTGTCTCCATCCTATACCCTGTAATAGTTTGAAACAGCTTAAGGCATAGTCCTGGGTATTGCCCAAGGTATAGTCCCTTGACACTGTCCTTCCTCAAATCAGCATTCTGTATATTCTCCCTGAATCAGCATACTGTACAAGGATCAGCCTGGGGTTATGGTGCAAGACTATCTTATGTAGAGACCACCCTGTCCTGTTCCGATGACCAAGCAGGGTCCCCACATCCTTCACCCAGAACATGACCCCAGTCTATTCTGGGAGATTGACTATTCCCCACTCCCCATTACCCAACGACCCTCCATCCTGCACCCTCCACCCTATTCTGGGAAGCTGACCATGACCCTCCACCCTGTGACCTCTACACTGTTCTAGGAGGGACTCCCATGTCATAGGAAGGTTGAACCCTTGCACCCTTGCGCCATATTCTCAAATTAGCTCTGAGCTATAGATATAACCAATGGCTGTTCTTGGCTTCTGTATGTCATTGTTTCTGCTAGCTCCCCTCCCTGATTGTGGTTTTTGTGGTTTTAGTCTTGTTAAACATTGCCTGTACCTTCAATCAAGGCTACCAATCTGAGTTTACATTCCAATAGTCATGCGCTTGCTCAATAAATCCACACTTACATTTATCTTGAACCCAGGTCTCGGCTTGCTCTTATTCTCTGCACAACAATATCAAAATCTTAAGTCTTTACAGTTGTCAAACACAAGGTCATTATATTTATATTATATTATTCATTACATGTATTATATATATATATATATATATTTTTTTTTTTACATTACATTTACTTTCTGCTGTAAATTGTATGTCTATTCTATCCTGTTCATCTACCTTTCTATTCTTAGCCAGTACCAGATGGTTTTGATAATTACTACATTATAACATAATTTAAGATTTATTACTGTTAAACCTACTTCCTTTACATTTTTTCATTAGTTCCTCTGATATTTTAAAATTTGTGTTCTTCCAAAAAGAATTTTGTTACTATTTTTGCTAATTTAGGAAAATAATTCTTTTTTTAAATTTAATTGGGATGGCATTGAATATATACATTAATTTAGGTAAAATTGTCATTTTTATTATATTAGCCCTGCCTATCCATGAACAATTACTCTTTCTCCAATTATTTAAATCTGATTTTATTTGTATAAAAGATTTTTATACTTTTGTTTATATAGTTCCTGGGTTTGTTTTGGCAGGTACACTTCCAGGTATTTTATATTGTCTAAGAGTTATTTTAAATGAGATATCTTTTACTATGTTTTCTTGTAAGGTTTTGTTTTTGACATACAGGAATTTTGATGACTTGTGTGGTTAGTTTGAAAGAAAGGTTGGGCCTGAGCTGTGTATGATGGGGTAATTCTAAAGCACAAAGTTGGGTAGGAAAAGGTAAAAAGGAGCAATTATCTCATCAAAATGGGCTGTAATAGGAAGAACTAATAGAGGTAGGAGGTGGGGTTGGAGGGCTGGTATTGAAAACTTACTCTCATCTGGGTTGAAGAGGAAAAAAGTATATACCTGGAAGGGTACAGAAGTCTTCTGAACTTGTAGAGAGGTGAGAAAATTGGGGGACATGGTGAGGGAGGGACTTTTAGAAGGGTGTATAGATGAAGATATAAGAGGGTGGGGAGAGAAGATAAGGAAAGAACTTTTGGAGAGGGGTGTAAAATAAGGAATACGAGGGTAAGGGGAGAAGATAAGGTAACAGGGATAGGGTAGAAAGAGAGGCTGAGAAGGAAAATAGTGAGTAAAAATAAGGAGGGAAATTTACAAATAGTAATTATAACTTTGAATGTTAATAGGATGACTCACCCAAATGGAAATGGATAGTGGAATGGATCAAAAATCAGAATCCAACAATATGCTGTTTACAAGAAGCACATTTAAGAATGAGAGATGCACACAGAGTTAAAAAGCAGGATTTAAGTAGAACTTATTATGCTTCAGCTGATGGAAAAAAGGCAGGAGTAGACAAAGTTATGGCTAAAATGGATTTAATTAAAACAGATAAACAGGGTAATTACATTGTGATCAAAGGTAGCATAAACAATGAAACAATATCAATACTGAGCCTATTTGCACCGCATACTGTAGCATCTACATTTTTAAAAGAAAAGTTAGATGAATTACAGGTGGAAATAGATAGTAGTATTATAATACCTGGGGACGTTAATATTCCCTTCTCAGAACTAAATAAATCTAGCCAAAAAATAAATAAGAAAGAAGTCAAAGACTAAATAGAATTTTAGATAAGCAAGATATGATAGATATTTGGAGAAAAATAAATGGAAATAGAAAGGAATTCACCTTTTTCTTAGAAGTTCAAAGACTAGTCACATGCATAAAAGTTTTGGTTAAAAGTAGAAAAGCAGAAATACTAAAAGTAACTTTTTCAGACTAAAATGAAATAAAATTATATTTAATAAAGGACCACAAAACATAGATTAAAAATTAACTGGAGATTAAACAACCTAATCTTAAAGAATGAGTAGGTTAAAAGAATTCACTTTCTCTCCCCCTCCCCCAAGAATTTATTTATTTTTAGTTTTCAACATTCATTTTCATAAGGTTTTGAGTTTCAAATTTTCTCCCCATCTCTCTTCTGTCCCCACCCCAAGATGGCAAGCATACTAATTACCTCCCCCCAGTCTGCCCTCTCTTCTATCCCCTCCTATGACCCCTTACCCCCTTCCCCTTACTTTCTTGTAGGGCAAGATGCATTTCTATACTCCACTGCCTGTACATCTTCTTCCTGGTTTCATGTACAATTTTTTTAACACTTATTTTTAGAACTTTGAGTTCCAGATTCTCTCACTTCTTCCCTCCTCACCACCCCCATTGAGAAGACAAGCAATTCAGTATAGGTTATACATGTGTAGTGATGCAAAACATTTCCATAGTAGTCATATTGTAAAAGACTACTCATATTTTTCTCCATCTTATCCCACCCCCTATTTATTCTATTTTCCCTTTTGACCTTGTCCCTTTTCAAAAGTGTTTGCTTCTGACTAACCCCTCTCCCAAAATGCCCTCTTTTGTATCATTCCCTCTCCCTTATGCTCTTCCCTCCTACTTTCCTGTAGGGTAAGATAGCCAATTGAGTGTATATGTTATTCCCTCCTTAAGCCAAATCCAATGAGAATAAGGTTGACTCATTCCCTTTGACCTGCCTGATTGATCTTCCTGTCCACTGTAACAGCTTTCTCTTGGGTGTTTTATGTGAGATAATTTACCCTATTCTATCTCTCCCTTTCTCTTTCTCCCAATATATTCCTCCCTTACCTCTTAATTTCATATATATCCCTTCATATTCAACTCACCCTGTGCCCTCTGTCTATATAGACATATACACACATACACACATATGTACACATACATATATGTGTTTGTATATATCTATACATATACACATGCATGTTTTGTGTATACATACACATATATACACATGTATACATATATGTTTGTGTGTATATGTGATATATACATATATAGTCTCTTCAACTATCCTAATACTGACAAAAGTGTCATGAGTTATAAATATCGTTTTTCCATGTAGGAATGTAAACAGTTCAACTTTAATAATTTCCTTATGATTTCTCTTTCCTGTTTACCTTTTCAGCCTTCTCTTGATTCTCAAAAGTCAAAATTTCTGTTCAGCTCTGGTCTTTTCATCAAGAATACTTGAAAGTCCTCTATTTCATTGAATATCCATATTTTCTCCCAAAGTATTATACTCAGTTTTGCTGCATAGGTGATTCTTGGTTTTAATCCTAACTCCTTGGACCTCCAGAATATCGCATTCCAAGCCCCCCAATTCCTTAATGTAGAACCTTCTAGATCTTGTGTTATCCTGACTACATTTCCACAATCCTGGAATTATTTCTTCCTGACTGCTTGTAATATTTTGTCCTTGACCTGGAAACTCTGGAACTTGGCTATGATATTCCTAGCAGTTTTCTTTTTGGGATCTTTTTCAAGAGGCAATAGGTGGATTCTTTCCATTTCTATTTTACTCTCTGGTTCTAGAATATCAGGGCAGTTTTCCTTGAAAATTGCTTGAAAGATGATGTCTAAACTCTTTTTTTGATCATGGCTTTCAGGTAGTCCAACAATTTTTAAATTATATCTCCTGGACCTATTTTCCAGCTCAGTTGTTTTTTGATGGGATATTTCCCCATGTCTTCTGTTTTTTTATTCTTTTGGATCTGTTTTATAATATCTTGATTTCTCATAAAGTCATTGGCTTCCATTTGCTTCGTTCTAATGAAAAGAATTATTAAGGAATTAAAAAGGAATTATGTTCTTCAGTGAGCTTTTGGACCTCCCTTTCCATTTAGCCAATTCTGCTTTTTAAGGCATTTTTCTCCTCATTGGCTTTTTGAACCTCTTTTGCCATTTGACTTAGTCTATTTTTTAAGGAGTAATTTTCTTCAATATTTTTTGGGTCTCCTGTAGCAAGTTATTGAGTTGTTTTTCATGATTTTCTTGCATCACTCTTATTTCTCTTCCCAAGTTTTCCTCTACTCCTCTTACTTGATTTTCAAAATCCTTTTTGAGATTCTCCATGACCTATGACCAATTCGTAATTTTCTTAGGAAGCTTTTAATTCAGGAGTTTTGAAGTCTTCTTCTGGTTATATGTTTTGATCTTCTTTTTCACCAAAGAAAGATTCTATAGTCTGATTCTTTTCTTTGTTTCCTCATTTCCCCAGCCAATTACCTGACTTTTGAGCTCTTTGCCCAGGTAGGATTCTGCTTCCAGAGTGGAGAGTCTTCTGTCCCAAATTTCTGAGGTTTTACAAAGCTATTGTCAGAGTTACTTCTAGGTACCTGCCTCAGAACTGTGAAGAAGACTCCCTCTCCACAGAAGCCACAAGGTCTGCCATCCCAGTGCTCCTCACTCAGGACCATGACCCAGATTCAAGCAGGGCAAAGCAAGAGAATCCTCTCTCAGCACCAGCAAAGAGATTCCTGCAATTTCCCTCTGATTATCCACTTGATCACGCTACCACCTATGGGCCTGGAGTTTCAGAAGCAGCCACCACTGCTGTCACCACTACCTCCACTATTCCAGGAGCTAGAGCCAGACCATGCACTTCTCTCACTCAGGTCCAACAGTTTCCCTACAGGCTGTTTACTTTGTCTTTGGCATTTGTGGGTTGAGAAGTCTGGAAACTGCCACAGCTGCCAGTAATTCAGGCCCCTGAGGCCTGCTCCAGATGGATCTGTGCCTGTTTGGCCCTCACAGGACTGAGCTTTACTCCCAGTTCAATGCAACAGACTTTTCCCGTTGGCCTGCCAGACTCTCTTCAGCTGGAGATATGTTTCTCTGTCATTTTGTGGGTTCTGTAGCTCCGAAATTTGCTTAGAGTCATTTTTTACAGGTATTGGAGGTGATTGGGAGACAACCTGAAGCAAGTTCCTGCTTTTACTCTGCCATTTTGGCTCCATCCCCAAAAGAATTCACTTTTGAGAGAAGTGTTCAGGCCATTCTGAATGTGTATTAGCCAAAGAATCCATAGAATAGAATAGTTGGTTCATAATCTCTCTGCAGGCTGTCTTTCCAGACTTATTACACATTTCTCTCCTTCATGCATTCTACATAGTTGGCTGTGTTCCATCATAATTGTCATTCTCCAACTTGGCCCCCTGGCTCACTGATTCTCGGCCTTTGCAGAGGCCTTCCCTCATGCCCCCTAGGCCTGGTAGAATCCCTAACTTCCTTCAAGGCTCAGCTTAGATGTTGCTTTCAGTAGCACTTTTCTTGACCCTCTTTGTTACTAGTGCTCTATGTTACCTCTATATATAGTTTTTATATGATATTAGCATTTTAGTTGCTTGAAAGCATCTTGTCTTTGAATTCTCAGGGCCTGGCACAGTGCCTTAACAAATGTTGTTAGGCAGGATTGATATTACTATGTACCTGCAGGGTTTCATTAAGAATACATGAAGACAAACTAGATTAATTTCATTTTTGATGGTTATTATACTAGTAAACGATTATTATACTAGTAAATCAGTGGAATGTCACAAATACAGTAAACCTGCATTTCAGTGAGGGATTGGGCAAAGTCTTTCCTGCTCTCCTTTTGGATAAGATAGAAGGTATATATCGACTGTAAAATAGGATAATTAGGTGGATTGAGATCTTGTTGAATGAATGAAATTGTTGTAACAGTCTAAAAAGAAGACGCTAATGGGATGCATCAGTAATCTTCCTTTATTTTCATTCGAGTCAATATGATCAATGACTGCGATAAAAGCAGAGGTGGCACACTTATTGAATAACCTTCAGAGGGTCCAAAGCTGGGAAGGATAGAAGATATGTTAGATGACAGAATCAGGATCCAAAATTATATTATTATAATTTATATATATTATATATTAATATATAATATATAATATATATGTAAATATATAACATAATATAGACATATAATATATATTGATTGACAAGGTAACAATAAACCTCCTCTAATAAATGAAATTTAATAGGTGTAAATGTGAATTCTACACCTGGGTTCAAGCTGGTCATGGGAAGGATAGGGGAAATATGGCTGAAAAGCATTTCATGTGAAAAAGTCCTGGGAATTTTAGTGAAACCATTGATGTTCACCATAATCCAACAATGTTAGAAGACAGTTTTTTTTTAACGTAACCATAGCTGCAAAGAACAAAAGAGAGATTATTTCCACTATATTCTTCCCCAGTCAGATCACACGTAGAGTCTTATGCTGGAAAATAATAGGATAGTGGCTTGTCCTTGAATTTTTTCTATGTGAGCTCCATCAAAAATTTTGACAATGAAATGTTATAATAATGAGAGTAACTCATATTTAAATATCACATTAAGGTTTTCGAACTTCCTTGATCCTCACAATGATCCCGTGACATTTCCATTTAATAGATTAGGAGTTTGAAATTGAAAAAGGTGAAGTGATAAGTCCAAAGTAGTTTCTGAAGCTGGATTCAGACCTGGGTCTGAATTTAAAAGTCTTCATTTATAGCCCATCAATGCCACTTGAATTTGGTCTTTTTCAATGGCTTAAATAGGGATACATTCCCATAAGGAAATGGGGAGCACGAGTTAGAATAGAAAAGCTTAAAGGTCAGACCTTTGTGGTATTTGTGGCTACATTTTCAAGTATTGTGAATTCCAAGCTCATTGGTTATAGCCTACTTAAAAGTAGAAAAAATGTTATTTAAAGATATGTATCAAGGGGTGGAGCCAAGATAGCGGAGTAAAGACATGCACACTTTTTGTGTATTATCATTCCATTGGGACTGGTTTCTTTCTCTATTACTCCATTAGCATAAGTAATCATGAGTCAATGGTGTACAGTTTACACCCACTAAACAGTCAATCTGCCTCCCTTCTTCCTCCTCTTCTTGTGATGACTTCATTTGATGATTTGTGATGACTTACACTAATGTAAAACTTCCCAAATAAATATGTTAAATTTTTAAAGAGTATATTCCTTTCTTCTTTGACCATCACTACAAACACTATGGCTCTGAAAAAAGTTGGAGTATTCTTTTTTATAGGTAAGATAACAGTGATCTAAAAGCAGGCTGAATAGTTTTCTAGCCAGAAACAGATAATTGGGTTAACTGGGAAGAAATATAACTACTGGTACTTCCCTTCACATCATACTTTTATTTCTGCCCAACTCCACATATAACAAATTATTTAGCATTATATAAGGTATTGCAAAAGTCTTAGTGCAGTTTTTAGCTATTAAAGTTTAAAACTACACTAAGACTTTTGGGACACCTGTTTCATAAATCTTAGTAGAATAGTCCATTCAAAAACTCTGAGGAAATCAAGAACTGAATATGAAAATACATTCAAATATGTTTTTCTTCCCATTTGAGAGTGGGAGAGTAGGAAAAGGTAAGAAAGAAAAGTGAACAAACAGGAAATAGGGCAAGAAGAAGACAGAAGGCAGAGGGGAAAAAGAACAGGGATCTTAAATACTATCTAATTCATCCCCTCCATTTTAGAAATAAGGAAACTAATGAACAGAGGGATAAAGTGATTTACCCAAGATCACACAGCTAATCAGTGGGAGAGTAGGGGACAGAACCCAGTTCTGCTGATTCCTAGAATAGTACTATATATACTATACCATATTTAGCCCAATCCACTAAATGAACTTCCTCCAGGTAAAATGGGAAATGTTTTCTCTTTGTAATACCACTCTTCACAACAATTAGATTCAACCCTCTTCTCTATGATTCAACCTTCTCTTCCTCCATATATTCCTACACACATAAAGGGTATCCAATTGCAGTTGAGGCATAAGAAATTTTAGCCCAGGGAGACAGACTTACCTACCCTCAAAGATATAAAATGATGCTTCCATTTGTATGACAGGAAATTAATGATTCAGAACATTTTTTCTTCATATCCATTTTTTAATTATTAAAGATGTTTTTAAAAATTAGGGATGATATGATTGAATTTTTATTAAGAATTGAAAATTATATGTAAACCTGTAATTTCCTTCATGATTTTCAAATTCCTCACTTCTCACAAATCCATTCAGATGCATTTTTCATTTCTCTCTCTCTCTCTCTCTCTCTCTCTCTCTCTCTCTCTCTCTCTCTCTCTCTCTCCCCCCAAATCTGTTGTATTCTAATTCTTCCTACATATTTTTTTTTATTTTTTCATGGACTCCCTCCTGAAAATAAAATATTGTTTCTATCTTCCTTAATTAATTCCTGTTTTTCTACAACTCCAACTGATTCAAGATATCTTAAAACAGTATAGGAATTTGTTCTTTGATACTATGAATAAATCACCCTTAATCTTGCACAACTATGAGCCATCAAGACCCACTATAGGTTTTATTTAGAGCTTTTTGCTTGCTGTTTCTACCTTCCAATGTGAAAACATTTTAGAGTCACCTGAAATACACTAATGTGAGTTTTTATACTGAAATAAAAATTCTATTAAAAAAGCTGTGAAACAATATGCTACTCTTGTCACACAAATAGCCCACCATTTTGTAGAAGATCACAATAGAATGATTGTCAGAAAGGTCATTTATAAAACTGCTAGTTTCCCCTTGAAGAAAAGATTGCTCTAATTTATTTTGGTAGTGAAATTGATCCCCAAAGTCATTTCATGCTGAACATACACCTATATATCATATAAACAGAAATTTTCAATCTTACAGTCTCTTTTGTTTACAGATTTCAAAGTAAAATTCAGGGAAAGTTGGTACTTTGCTTGTCTATTTTTCCTTACTGGAATGGAGGAAACATGGGAACCTAGAGGATTAAGTATCTTCTTAAGGGTCAAACATTAAAGCAAGGGGGTAAAATGGTACTAATAGTGTCTAATTAATATCTCTGTGATTATCTTAAGACTATTGAGACTCAGGAACTGGGTATTTATGCTAAGTACTCATGGGTACTTAGCATACATAGTGTCTGACACATAGAAGGCACTTAAAAAATACTTATGGTCTTGACTCTGACACATTACTTTGAACTCAAGCACTGTGCTGTATTTTAGGCTTCTGTTTTGTTTCCTGGTAAGACTCCATGGGCACCATTTTATCACACATTAAGCTTAAGAAGTCATTTCACTAAGCTGAAAGTTCTTCTTTCCCAATATTACTACTGATCGATGGTCTTTATCCAGTTATTCCCCACTCTTCTCTAGAATCTTAAGGACAAGTACAGGAATACACAAAGGTGGCAAAGTATGCAGCAATGTTTAGAGAAATGATGCTGTAAAACTTCCGAGCAAGGTCTAAAGAAATAGGGGAGGGAGGTTGGGAGTGGATATAAGAATCTGGCATAGAAAGGTTTTACACAAAGCAAGAAGGAATTGAAACAATTAGAGCTTAAAAACAGATCTAAGAATCTCCTTAGGTGTGAGGAAAAACTTAAAAGATCATAAGATCAGTGTATTTTGTTGTTGTTCAGTCATGTCAATCAAGCCTGACTCTTTGTGACTGCATTCGAGGTTTTCTTGACAGACATACTGGAGTGATTTACTATTTCCTTCTCCAGCTCACTTTACAGATGAGGAACTGAGGTAAACTTGGCTAAGTGATTTGCCCAAGGTCACACAGCTAGTAAGCCTCTGAGGATAGATTTAAACTTTTGAAGATTGAGTCTTCCTGACTCCAGGCAAGATCCTTCAAGTATATGATCCCATTTTTATTTTTTAAAATTTTTATGATATTTTTTATGTTTAAAAACTTTCATGGTCTTTTGATCTTGACTGAAACCAAAATATATAAGCATTTTCTTATGCAAAGAATTTTGCCTGTGCAACCACAAATCTTCATTATCTACAGCTTGGTTTTATAATTGGTACATTCAGGATATTAATTCCAAAGCTGTGCCACTCATCTGTGTTTCCCTCTGAACTTCCTCCTGTTCTTTATAATTTTTAAATGCTCCACTGATGTGCTTACTTTTTATACTTTATTTTTAATGCTTCACTCACAGTCACACTTTTTTCTTCTTGCCTCACTATCATAGGTAAGCAGCATACTGAACTAGTGCAGGATGCAGACCCACATCTGTATTCAAATCTTGCCTCATGCATCTATTAGTTTGTGATCCTGGATAATTCATTTAGCCTTTATAGGCCTCAGTTTCTTCATTTGTAAAATGGGGACAATAATAGCATTTTTGAGGATAAAATTAAATAACATATGTAAAGTGCTTTGAAAATTTTAAGAACTATATAAATGCTAGAGATAATTATTTCTCTTCTTCCCACCCCAAATTAAAAAAAACAACAACACCTTTCCTTCTAATCAATAAGCATAGTCTAACAAAAACTGCTTACACATTACAAACTAAACATTAGCCATATCAAAAAATGTATCTCTCATTCTTCACCTTTAGTCTATCACCTCTCTGTCAAGATAAAATAAGAACGTTACAGCTTTGGACCTAAGGAGTCATGGTAGGTTATTACATTCTCAGGTTGTTCAGAAGTATTTTTATATACAATGTTGTCATTACATAAAATATTTCCATTGCTTCTGCTCACTTTGCTATGCATTTGTTCATATAAGTCTCTTTAGATGTTTATGAATCTATCTCATTCATTGTTTCTTATGGCATAATAATACTCTTACATTTATATGAAATAATCTGTTTAGCTCATTGATTAAAATGTTAAACAAACACAGATCCCTATGGTACTCACAACCAGCTCTGAATCCATCTGATAAGATGATTGTCTAATCCATATCTCCACATTTTGGGAGGTAAATAAACAGCTTCTTCCTCAAAGCATCTGGCTCTCTCCTCTTCACAAGAGTCTTAGATCTGTTTTTAAGCTCTAAATGTTTCAGTCCCTTCTTGTTCTGTGTAAAATCCCTCCTTTCTCTACCATCATGACAAAGATCAAATTCTACCTTCTTTCCACTACTTCACAACTTACCCCTTCCCCAATTTAACCCTGACTGGGTTTCCTTTAGGAATTTTTCATCCTCCTGACCAACATGGAGTAGGGAGAAACATTCTTCTAGTCCAGGGATGGGGGGAAACTTTTCATCCTGGAAGGCTGCATTAATTTAGTTGTAGTCAAATAAGGCCATATCAAGAAACTTCAATTAGATATACTAAAAATGTACATTATTTTGTAAAAATCAAACTACTATGTACTTAATAATCTCAAAAAATGAAAATTTTTTAATTTTAAAGTTAACTAACCTATCGATGGCTTTGTTGTGTCAACCTTTTGTTGGAAAGCATTTGAATATTTGGTTTCAGCAGGGAGGCTGTAGTTTCAGTTGTTCCTCTGGAAGGATATTAGTGGATTGTGACCATAAAGGCATCTTGATTTGGGTCAGGTAGGAGAATGCAGATTCACAGCAATAAGTAGTTGAAAAGTAAGAAAGCATTTTTCAGGCATGTTGCCGAAGGTATGAGTATTCTACTCCATTTTTCCATATTTCAATTGGATCTTTCTTAGCATCAAATAATGACTTCAAAATGTCATCTTTTGAGAGCTTAATCAATTCCCTCTGTAGTTCTTTAGGTGCCTTGGTGATATCAACTAGGTGAGGCTGAAATGCCAGTTTGAGTGTGATGTCATGACTCTCAAAGTCAGTGCACCTTTCATTGTATTCTCCAAATAATAGGTCTAGAACAGGTGCATATTCTTCAAATGATTTGCATTTATCATCTTACTTATCAGTGACCTTTGCTACCTGGGGAAAATGTTCATCTGAAATTTCCTTTTGAAGAAGTGTTTTGAAAAAGAGATAGCTTTTTAAAAAAAAACTTGAATTTTTTTTTGCCACATACATAGACTTAATTTTACCTTGCAAAGAAATATTCAAGTTGTTTTGATTTGATATATCACACAAAAATGCAGCATTCCGGTAGAAATCTACTTTCAATAATTCACATTGCTGGTTCTGTTCTTCATAAAATGTAACTATCTGTTCTTGAAAACTTTGACTAACACCTACCTATCCCAATGACAGCCAATGCACTTTAGAATGATATGCCAAATGCACACTGAATACCCCATTGTTTAACTTTAGCATGTTACAAAACTGATGATGCCATGTTGTGTTTGCACAAATGTAGTTAACAATAGTTACAACTTATTGCAAAGTTGTAACAGCAAGCACCCTAGCATATCTAGGGCAGCTACTAGCACAGGTTCTTAGATCTGCTTTTCTAAAGGAAAGCAACTCAAAATGGGTTAACAATCTTACTTTAATCAAACATATCATTTACCTAGTTCAGGGGGAAA
>CM053585.1:368564524-368582596 GCA_028646515.1 Pseudochirops corinnae
AAATAAATAAATAAATAAATAAATAAATAAATAAATAAATAAATAAATAAATAAATGAGTAGCTTCCTTAATGGAGTACGTCAACTCAGGCAAATGGGAGCCCTTTTATACTGCTTCCATTAGAATTTCCCACCTTGTTCTTTATCAGCTAGGTGCAACCTCCTGAACTGCCCATGCCATGCTCCCCTCAAACAGCTTGCAAGCATCCATAAAGCGTCTAACCTACTACCTGATCAGAAGCCTGGCCCTGCTGGATCACAGCTCTGATTAGAACCAGTCACCTCTGACCCACATTCTGCTATCAAAGATAGGAGCACTTTTAATTACGTGGAAACAACATTCCTCCCATCATTTCCCACATTATTAATGTAATTTATACTATTATTTTTTATTATTACTTCCAGGTTAATAAATGGAAAATATGCCATGTTGAAAAAAAAGACTACAGGAATATGTAAGTTCAAAGGAAAAGTAAGACTGTGATAGTAATGACCTCCTTCAATTAAATAATATTTAGATTCCTCTTAAAAACACCTTTTAAAAATCAGAATGCTTGAAAATCAAAGATCTCTAGAATTCATTTTCTTCTTTGAAGATCAACACGCTTTAAACTAAAAAATAAAAACAGCTAAAGGTTTTTCTTGTTCTACAAACATGGAGAGGAGACTCAGTAGACAGACAGTGTCTATCCCAGGTGCACAGGAAAAACAGACTATGCTGAGCAGAAATACAGTAGAATTTACTTGCTTTGTATCAGGCTTTTTAAAAAGTGGGAGGAGGGCTAAGGACAATGGATCCTTGCCTTTGGTCCTTTCATATATCCTTATTGTGATGTCCTCAAGGACAAAGAATATTGTTTTTCATCTTTATATCTCCAACGATGAGGACAATGTCTCACTTATAATAAATATTTAATAAATACAATTCAGTCAGCATCCATCAAACTTATTAAGCACCTAATATGTGCAAAGCTTTGTGTTATGCACAGGGGATACAATTCTATCTAACCCCAAAGATATTAAATTTGACTGAACTGAATTGTTGCTGCTCTATCTCTAGCACTTTGGTCCCATTTCAGGGATTGTTTTTCTTTTCCTCATAGATACTGAAGCGACTTCTACAATATTATGCGTCCACTGTTACTTCTGATCTTTTGCTATCATTATCTTTCCATTAACATTATCACCTGCCTTTAAACTTTTACAGGACTAACTAAACCTGAGTTAACTTTTCTACTAGCTATGAAAGCAAGAGGACATGAAAAATAGGGGGTGACCATGCTCTGGCCAACCCTAGAATCCTCTCCCCACATACCCAAAATAGAATTGCCTCTAAAGATCCACACTTGCATGCTCTTCCTTCATATTTACCTATCAGTAATCTATTCCTACTCCAAATATACTCAAATTCAACATTCTATTTAATTTACATAATAACTGTCCCACTTGAGCTGGATCTTAAACTGCTAGGCCAATAAATACGAAGAAGTTATCAGGAGCTGGGTGAATGCTATATCTACTCTACAGAATTACCATAGTGGTCTACCCCAGGGTCCTCAGGTTCAATAGGGGAGAAAGTTAACTAGATTACTGTTTCAGGAAGACAAATCTGCTTTGGAAAAAGGAGTAAAATATGAGCTGCTAAGAACATAGAAAATAGCAAAAGGAACAAATGAAAGACATTTCAAAGGAATTCCTGACATAGTTTGGTGAGCAAAAATATTAAATGCATCCTTTTCAAATCATAACACAATAAAATTTGCATTCCATAAAGGGCAATGGAAAGGCAGATTAAATATCAATTGGAAATTAAATAATCCAATCCTAAAGAACAAGTGAGTAAAAGAATAAATCCCAGAAAAATATAATTTCATTAAAGAGAATGAGAACAATGAGACAATATCCCAAACTGTATGGGATGAAGCCAAAGCAATACTTACAGGAAAATTTATAACTCTAAATTCACCCTAACCCTAACCTTAAATGAAAAATTACAGGAAGTTACAGGATATACAAGAATATACACAGTACATAATAAATATACAAAATAGAAAAAGAACAAATCAAGGAACTGGACATACAATTTACAAAAACTAGAAAGAGAACAAATTAAAAATCTCCAATTAGGAGCTGATTTTATGAAAAAAACAATAAAAGAGACAAATCATTGATTAATTTTTTTTAAATAAAGAAGAAACCCAAATTACTGGTTTCAAAAATGAAAAGGGTGAATTCACCACCAATGAAGAGGAAATTAAAGCAATTATTAGGAGTTATTTTGTCCAATCATATGCTAGTAAATCTTGCAATCTAAGTGAAATGAAGGAATATTAACAAAAATATAAGTTGCCCATATTGACAGAAGAGGTAGTAGAATACTTAAATAACCCTATTTTAGAAAAAGTAATTGAACAAGCCATCAATGAACTCCCTAAGAAAAAATGTCATTATCACAAAATGATCTGATCCTGGCTAAGAAATAGAGTGGTGGATCAGTATGATGAGGTCTGTTGTCTGTAACCTCAGTTTGTAAAATCTTACTTGTGGTTGGGTAACTATGTATGTCACATCAGTTTGTAACAAGTCTGTGCCATTAAGCTGTAAAAGTCACACTTTCCTTCAGCCATAAAGGCATTAACTCTGCCTCTCCCCTGCCCCCAGCCTCAAAGTCTTTTCCCAAGTTAGCAGTAAGTCTACTAGATAGTTTCCCATGAATCAATCACCCAAGTATTCTTAGAGAAATACATAATCCCTTTGTTCTTAGTGGCCAGCTGCGCTTTAGGAACCTTGAACAACATTATCAAGGAGATAACTCCCTCCTAAGATGGTCTCTAATCAGTCTAGCCTCCAAACTTGGCACCTCCTAAAACAATCAAGCCTATCCTCCCAACCGCCATGTTGGACTTAGGTCATTCATCCTTGACCAAAAATTACCTAGTGATGTGTCAAGGCAAAAACCACACCTCTCCCTCCTCTCCCTTCTGATTTCTCCTAGTGAATTATGGACAATATACTGGCGCAGTTGATATTGAAAATGCATAGCCCTTTAAGCACTTAACCACTCCCAGACTCCTCCCAAAATCTACCTTTGCCCACCTAGTTAGCATAATGAACCTAAGACTGATAGTTTTATGCCTTTAAAAACTTTTATAGCCTTGCCAAAAGATAGCCTGAGTCCTGTGAAATTCTTTCCAGACAAAAACCTAATAGGGATTCATATGAAATCTCCCCAATTTATACCTCTTCAAGTGGAATTAATTAGGTACATAATACACAAGAGAAAACAACCATAGCAAGCCTGTGTTTAATAAACACAAAGATCCAGACTCTGGGGACAAGAATTCACTATTTGACATAAAACTGCTGGGAAAACTAGAAAGTGGTTCGGCAAGAAATTAGGTATAGACCAACAACATCTCACACTGTATACTAAGATAAGATCAAAATGAGTATATGATTTAGACATAAAGGGTTATACCATAAGCAAATGAGGTGAGTGAGGAAGAGTTTAACTGTCAGATATATGGATGAGGGAAGGACTTATTACCAAACAAGAGATAAAGAGGGCTACAGAATGCAAAAAGAATAATATTGATTGAATTAAATTTGAAAAAGTTTTGCACAAACACATCCAATGCATCCAAGATTAGAAGGGAAGAAGATAACTGTGCAGTAAAATCTATGAGCATGTTTCTATGACAAACACTTCATCTCTGAAATATACTGAGAACTGAGTCAAATTTATAACAATACAAATCATTCTCCATTTGATGCGAAGTTAAAGGATATGAACAGGTAGCTTTCAGATAAAGAAATCAAAGCTATCTATAGTCATATGAAAAACTGTTCTAAATCACTCTTGATTAGAGAAATGCTCATTAAAACAACTCTGAGGTACCATCTCACACATATTAGACTGGTAATGTGACAGAGGGAATGTGTGAAATAACAAACATTGGAGGGAATGTGTGAAAACTGGGATAATTAGTGCACTATTCTGCGGAGTTGTGAACTGATCCAGCCTTTCTGGAGAACAATTCGGAACTATGCCCAAAGGGCATATACCACCAGCAATACCACAACTAGTTCTATATCCCAAAGAGATTTAAAAACAGAAGAAGGACCCATATGTACAAAAATATTTATAGCAGCTCTTTGTGTGGTGCTGAAGAATTGGAAATGGAGGGGCTGCCCATCAATTGGGGAATGCCTATGCAAGTGAAAGAATATTATTGTGCTACAAGAAATGTTGAGCAAGATGCTTTTAGAAAAACCTGGAAAGACTTACATGAATTGATGCAAAGCGAAGTGAGCAGAACCATGAGAACACTGTATAAGGTAACAATATTGTAAGCATGTATGTGTATATGTATGTATATAACAATATTGTATGTACGTAACAATATTGATCAACTATGAATGACTTTGCCATTCTCAGTGATACAAAGATCCAAGACAATTCTGAAGGACCTATGATGAAAAACGCTACCCACCTTCAGAGACAGAACTGATGTAACTTGAATGTAGATCAAATCATACTGTTTTTCTTCTTTATTTTCTTGGGTTTTTTTCTGTGTTTTCTTTGAGAACATGACTAACATGGAAATATGTTTGATATGACTGCACATGTATAACCTATATAAAATGGCTTGTCTTCTCATTGAGAGGCAAGGTGAAGCATGGAAGAGAATTTGGAACTCAAAATTGTAAAAAAAAAAAAAAAAGGTTACAATTGTCTTTACAAGCAATTGAGGAAAAATAAAATATTAAAACTGAAGAAGAAAAAAAGAGTGGGCACAAAGTACAACTCTGATGAACACAAATAGCAAAGAGGCATTTCACAGCTCCCTCCATGGTATCCTCATTGCATTTGCTTAGATCTCTTTCTTATCCCATCCTCAATTCACAATGTGCAAATGCCTTACCCCACTATTTCCTCCTTCAATCCTGTCTTATATGAGGAAATGACCCTTTTCCCTGACATGATACACCACTCTACTTACACAAATGAAACCATTCCATTTCATCTTTTCTGGTAAATTGCCCACTCTATCATCTACCACTGTCTCACTAATCTTCAATCTCTCGATATCCACTGGCTACTTCCCTATTCTCTACAAAAATGCCCCATGTCTTTCTCATCTTTAAAAATCTCTCACTTAATCCCATCTCTCCTGCTAGTTACCCTTATAAATTCCTCCTCCCCTTTCTAGCCAAAATCCTTGAGAAAGCCTCTTTGAGAGCAGACTCTTTAGCTTTTGTCATTGTATACTCACTACATTACACATAGTATAAATTTAATAATTATTGATTGATTGATTTAGCAAAACCTAACATAACTGTGATAGTAAAAATATCACATAACAGGGAAATTTTTTAAAAATTTAATAACGTCTGACCCCTCTCTTTCACGGCTAAACTCCTTGAGAGGACTATCTTATTATCTGGGTCTCAACTTTCTATCCTCTTGATATTTTAATACCTCTGACCTTATCATTCAATTGAAACTCTTCTTTTCAAAGTTACCAATAATCTAATTGCCAAATTTAATGGCCCTTTTTCTTTTTCTGTGTTATTTTATTTTTATAAAACATAAATTCACAATAAAAAAGAAGATAAACATTATGAATTTGAATATTAAAACTTAAATACAAAATAAGGAAAGAAAAAAACATAGTGTGTGCACAGCAGAATGTAAGAGAGGATTCAAAATATATAGCAATAAATTTCCATTTCAGGAAAACCTATATAATAAATACCATGCACTGTGTTCAGAGATGTCCATCTTTTCTTTGCTTCCTTGTAAGTTTTCTTTTGTTCTCTGTTATATACTTTTTACTCTGTTCTTTTTCCCCTTCTCTGCCCTCCAAAAGGTTATAATTAAGCATGGATATATTCATATATAGATATAGATACATACATACATATATGCATATCTAAACCTATATATATAAACATATCCTTTCCCTAACAAATTCTGCTCCTGATCTTGGTTTTATGTTTGTGTGCATCTCTTATTTCTTATCCCTCCTGACTCCTCTACTTCATTTATACCTGCTACCTTGCTCTCCCATTACTTAACCCATCCCGCCCCTCAAAGATCCCTCCCTTATTCTCCCATTCTCATAAATCTAAACACCCTTCTACACCCTGCGTTTGATCTATTCCCTCACCATCCTCACTAGAGATCCCTCCCTTATCCTTTCCTGCCTGCTTATCCATTCACATTTTATTTCCTTCTGAATTTAGAAGACTTTTATATTCTTCTAGATAAACATGTATTGTTCCCTCTTGAACCCATTCCCAATTAAAATACATTCCAGAACTAACAGCTCTCCACCCCCATCTAATTCCTCTCTGTTGGTTTTTCCTCTCACCTCATTTGTATAAAATACTCATTTTAACTGTTCCTAAACAGTTTTACTTTTTAAAGTCATATCACACTCAGTTCTACCCAATCTTTCTTAAGAACTACCCAATTTCTAATAACAATCTTAGACATGTGTTTTATATTTTTCATATATAAAAGGTAAACAGTTTGTCCTTATTAAGTCCCTTGTAATTAATCTTTGGTATGTACCTTAAATTTCTCTTGGCTCTTGTACATTAAATATTCCATTGAGTTCAGGTTTGGTTTTTGGTTGTTGTTGTTGTTGTTGTTGTTGTTTTTTAACAAAGTCCTGAAACTCTGACAATTCACTAAATGTCGATTTTTTTTTTTTTTGATTCAGGATTATGCTTAGCTTTGCTGGGTATGATGTTTTCAGCCAAAACCTCAGTTCTTCAGCTCTTCAATATATAGTGTTCTAAGACCTGCAGCCTTTTAGTGTTACCATTGCTGCATCCTCTGTAATTCTAATTGTCACACCATCATAATTACTTTTTATTTTCTTGTTGCACTTACTATTTTAGCTTTGAGCTGAGGATTTTGGAATTTGACTATAATGTTCTTGTGGGTTTTCCTCATAGGATCTCTTTCAGGTGGTGATTGGGGGATTTTTTTCTATTCTACTTTCCCCTTGTGTTCTAAGACTTCAAACGATTTTCTTTATTTATTTCTTGTATACTTGTATCAAGATTCTTTTTTTGATCATAGATTTCAGGTAGTCCAATTATTCTTAAGTTTTCTCTGTGTTTCACATTCTCTTCTATTTTTTTCATTCTTCAAATTTTGTTTTATTATTTCTTTTTTCTAATCTTTTATTTGTTTTTAGTTTTCAACATTCATTTCCACAAGATTTTGAGTTACAAATTTTCTCCCTGTCTTTCCTCTACCCCCCACCCCAAGATAGCGAGCCTACTGAACACTGCTTCCCCCAATCTGCTCTATCTTATATCCTACCCCACCCCACCCCCTAACTTTCTAGTAGGACAAGATGGATTTCTATACCCCAGGGCCTGTATATCTTATTTCCCAGTTGCATGTTAAAAGACAATTTTTTAACATTTATTTTTAAAACTTTGATATCAAGATTCTTTCCCTTCTTCCCTCCACACCCATCCCCACAGGGAAGACAAGCAATTCAGTATAGGTTGTACATGTGTAGTTACACAAAATGTTTCCATAGTAGTTATAATGTGAAAGACTAACTATATTTCCCTCCATCCTATCCTGCACCCCACTTACTCTATTTTCTACTTTGACCCTGTCCCTTTTCAAAAGTGTTTGCTTCTAACTACCCTCTCCCCCAATCTGCCCTCCCTTCTATCATCCCCCCTCTTATCATCTTTCCCCCTACTTTCCTGTAGAGTAAGATACCCAATTGTATATGTTATCCCCTACTTAAGCCAAATTCAATGTTTAGGCAGTCCCTAGGTTTGAAGGTGTTTACTATTCACAGGGACCAAACTTCATTTTGAGATTTTTCTTAAGATTTTCTCTGATTGTCCCAGTAGGACTGCTATTCTGTACCTACTCTTATTTATTTTTACCATCCAATGTTCGCCCCAAGGCAAACATCTTTTGTAGGGGAAAATCTTAAAAGCTTGGAATTTTCTGACCTACTCCACCATCTTCCCAGAATCCTCTCCCTCTCTTTTTCAATCTTTTTATTCTTGACTTTTCTGCAGATTTTGGTACTCTCAGTTACCCTTTTCTCCTTGATAACTCATCTTTCTAGGATTTTGAAATGCTGTTCTTTCCTGGTTTTCCTCCAATACATGTGAATAATCCTTCTCAATTTCCTCTACTAGATCTTCATCCAGGTCATACCCATTAACCATTGGTGTCCCTCAAGTTTCTGTCCTGGTCCTCTCTCTTCTCCATCAGTTCCCATAGATTCAATTATTATCTCTATGCATATGACTCTCACATCTATTTATCAAACCCTAACCTCCTTTCTGACCTCTAGTCTTGAATCTCCATGCCTTTCAAATATCTTTAATATTTTCTATATCCTATATACATCCAAAAGTCAACATGTGAACTGGATTTAAGTAAGTGAGGGCTGTGCAAAGTCACCAGCTTCACTGTCACCTCCCGAGCCATCTGGGTTCAGTGGCAAGATACAGATCAGGACAACTGAAGATGGCCACAGATGCAGTGGAGAATTTGGCCTTAAAAGCTAATGTTTTTCCCAGGTCTCAGTTTGAATGAAGTAGTGCCAATTCAATGATTAAGGCTAGGAAAGAAATAAGGCAAAAATTGGCTTCTTTTACCTAGTCAAAAAAATCAATCTGGAAGGGGAAAACTCTCAAGGTTTCTGGTCAAAATGGAAACAATTGCTATTTACACCCACTCTGAGCCATCAGGGCCCAAATAATGACCAAGTAAAACTGACCTATAGCCTGCACTGGACCCAGATGACTCAGGAAGAAAGAGTGAGGCTAGTGACTTTGCAGAGTCTTCCCTCACTTAAATCCAATTCACTTGCAAGTCATGGAATCACCTTCCTGATGTCATGTCCTCTTCAAGAATGAAGGACAAACCACAACCTGCGAGTAGTCCAAGCTGTCCCACTGGGGACCCAACTGGCCAGTTCCAGTTGGGCAACACAGCTCACTCCTTTATCACTTCCTTCCTTCCCTCCCTCCCTCCCTCTTCTTCTTCTCCCTCTCTCTTCATCCTTCTGTTCACATAGGGTATCATACCTGCAGGTGCTCTGCCCAAAGGAATATAAATTTTGATTACTGAAACCTTGCAAGATATCTTGAGGTTTGCCCACTAAATTTCTTTCTTAAGCACTGTGCCCAAATCACTCAGGCTCTCATGGACTGGCCAACAACAGGTCCCAGCCCAAGTCCCACTTAGTGGTCATTATTTAGGAAGTGTTTGGTCAGTGTGAGAGTAAACAGCAATGGTTTCTGTTTTGGTCAGAAATTCTGAGGGCCTTCCCTACTCAAACTGATTTTTTTTTGACCAGGCAAAAGACACTACTCTTTGCCTTATTTCTTACCTAGTCTTAATCACTGAATGGGCCTTGCCTCAGTCAAACGGAAACCTGGGAAAGACTTTAGCTTAAAAATGCCAAGGTCTCCCACCGCATCTGAGACCATCTCCAGTCATCCTGATCTGTATCTTATCACTGGACCCAGATGGCTTGGGAGGAGACAATGAGGCTGGTGAATTTGTGCAGCCCATGTGGACTTAAATACAATTCACCTGCAAATCATCGTATCACCTTCTTGATATCATTGGTCCTCTACTATCACTCCATTCAGCTGTCAAAGCAATCTTCCTAAAGCACACATCTAACCATGGTCACTTCTCTATTCAATAAACTCTAGTGTCCTATTAACTTCAGGATTAAACATGGAATCCTATGTTTAAATTTTAAAGCCCTTGATAACCTGACCCTTTCTTATATTTCCATGCTTCCTACACTTTACTTCATTCCATATACTCTATGATCCACTTACCGTGGTCTCCTTTACTGTATCTTACACCAGAAAATCCGCCTTCTGAGTGGCATTTTCACGGGCTGTCCTCTATGACTGGAATGCATTCTCTCTTTATTTCCAAAGCTTTACCTTTCTTTGTATTCAGAAGGCTTAGCATGGTTCTGGCACACAACAAGCGCTTAATAAATGCTTGTTTAATTGAGTGACTGGGGTAGCACAAGCAGATTTTTTAAATTTAAAATTTCAGATTTGTTTTGTTATGATGACAATGCTGCTATCATTTCACCATTTACTAAAAAAAGAAAACACCCTTTTTTCATTGGCCTTCTAATTAACAGGGTCATTGTTTAGAGAGAAAAACAACAATTTAGTTAAGTTTAAGACAGCAAGTGATCATCCAAGAAATCAGAAAGCAAAACTCAGGAAGGTGGAATATGTAAATTTAGATTCTTTAGTTATTCCCACTGTACCTTGTAAGAATGTAAGGTGAAAATGATGCTGGATTATCCTGCTCCGAGAACAATGGCATGGATCCTCCCATTATCCACATACGGAAATACAAAGTCACAATCACCTTTGGGAGGAAAGAAATTTGATTGTATTAGGCTACTGGAGCACCTTTCTTCAAAGTACTTCAAGAATGTTTACAGATACATATTTTTAAGTTTTATAAGCAATTCTTACAAGAAAGCACAAGTCCAAATATTAAAAATCAGTTGAAAGAGCATAATGGAAAAGAAAAGCAACATAGGATGCAGTCACAAGAACCAAAGAAAAACTTAGCATTCAAGACCTTTTTTCAGACTATTTCAGATAATTTCCCATAACATACTATTCAAAATTCTGACTAATCTGGACTACCACCTAACATCTAATATCATCCTTCTTTCTCCCATTTTTGTATATTGGCACAGGCTAATTGTCATGCTTAGAATACACCCTTTCCTCATCTCTGGCTACTATAAAACAAGTCTCCGTTTAAGGCCAAGCTTAGGCACTACTTCCTTCTCCTCCCATCCCCTCAACTTCTAAGACTTGATCTGGTTCTCTCCATAGTACTTACCACATTCTGTCTTATAGCATAATTATTTGTGCATTTAAAAGTAAATGCATAATTCCTTTAAGCTCTGGATGACTATATTGGTATGAAAAAGGTCAGTTAGTAACTAGGCACATGGAAGAGACAATGACTTTGCCCCCTGAGATTTTGTTTTGTGCCTTTTCTGGCCCACTCCTCTGGATGGGCACGCAGAAGGGATGGGAAATTGAAAAGACAGGGTTCCTCAAACCCTAGAGCTATCTGGCAATTGCTAAGTAAAGAGACATTAAGTAGATGACAGCCCAGTCTTTGGGGATTAAAAGTTTATGAAAGGGGGTGGCTAGGTGTTGAAGTGAATAGACCACCGGCCCTGGAGTCCGAAGGATGGGAGTTCAAATGCGGCCTCAGACACTTGACACACTTACTAGCCATGTGACTTTGGGCAAGTCACTTAACCTCAATTGCCCTCCAAAAAGTGCAAAAAAAAAGTTTATGAAACATTCATCATAAAGTAGAATTAAGATACCTATAGAGTTCTAAGATTATAACTTAAATGTTCAATCCAAATAAAAGATAAAGCCTCAAGACATTAGCTGTGTCCTAAAGACCTTGACATACCAGAAAAAGTATTGCTAAAGATGAAAAGTCTTCGGAAAGGAAGACAGGCTGCTATGTGAAGAAAAGAAGCGAAGAGAGTTCCCCAACCCACAGGGAAGGACTGTTGATATTTTTATGACTAAGAGTAGGAAAATAGTTTTTCTAAAAGCCTTGATCTTATGAACTATAAAAAAGGTTGGCAAAGACCATTCTCCATGGAAAAGATAAAGCATTGTGGCCAAATATTTTGGCTAACGCCAAATGCTAGGGCAAAGTGAAATTCCACATGCGTGTGTCCAGTGGGAACCTGACAGCATCTACCAGAGACCAAGAGTCCAAAAGAATGTAATCCAACTTGGCTGACGGAGATATTTTCAAGGGAATACCATTCAGCAGAGACTCTGTGTCTGGCACAACAGCATCTGGTGGAAACTGTGTGTCTAGAAGAGCAGCATCTGACAAAGACTATGTGTTTGATGGAGGATTGCCCAGTGAAGACTATAAAAAGTGAGCAGTCAGAGCAACACAATAATTTTACAAGGCTTTAATGGCCAGATAGAATCAGAGACATGAGTTTCCCCATGATGCATACAACATGATCATATGTGTTCTCAACACATGTGACCCCCCTCTCAGGGATGAATTGTTTGTGCAAGTTTATATCCCAGATTTATGGGGAATATGCTTTATTGTGACTTTTCTTATTACATCATTTTATTAAATGTCTTGGCTTCAAATTAATCATATAATATGGCTTCTAAAAACATTGATGGGAACTCATGAGCTATAATTCTAGTGGATTCAGATCAACAGAGTCAATTGAATTTGGGGTAGTCATCTCTGAGAGACCTGTCCTGTGAGCTGGGGGGCGGGGTGGAAGAGTTCCCCCAAGAACACGTACATAACTCAATATCACTATTATACTATAAGCTCTATGGGACCTGGAAGTTAGTAGACACTAAATTTTCCCTTAATTGAATTGAATATAAATGCTTATGAACATTTAAAAATAGCTTTATCAACCTCTTATCTCCTGAATCTCAAAGCTTTCAATATTTAATTGTCCTAAACCAAATAAAAGTGATTTTTTTTTTTTACAACAAAGAAAGTACTCCTTTTTATCCTTTAGATTTTACTACCATGGTCCAGAATTATATCAAGGTAGTTAGCCTGAGTTTTACACAAGTCAGAGTAACATTTCATTCTAATGAATTTTGTCTTATGAAAGTCCATGTAATTAGACCTTCTAGTTTCTGTTTTCTTATGTATGTGAGCACTTTTCTTGAATAAAACCTTAAGGACTCTGTCTTCTCTCCAAGTGTAGTTGGTTCTGCTTTTAAAGACAAACATTACAGATGCATTTTACAAAAGCAAATCTAAATTTTAAAATAAAATGAGAAATTTATAGCAAGACTGAAAGGCATTTTAGAAGTTACATAGTGGATGTATCAAATTTTCTATATAGTATAAAATCATAAAGATACTGAGTGTTAGGGTGAATTGGCAAATTTAGGGTGTTTGGCAGATTTTCAGATTGTCTTTAAGGATTTAAATTTCATTTAATAGTATATGTAAACTATATAAATTGGCAGGAAAAAGGAATTTTTTTGAGGCAATCGAGCTTAAATGGCTTGCCCAGAGTCACAAAGTTACTGTCTGATCTGAACTCTGGTCCTCCTCACTCTATCCATTGTGCCAGCTAGATGTCCTTTAGGAAAAAACTTCTGGAAAAATGCTTTTACTGAAAGTAGTATGGGGAAGGGAAGGATTTTAATAAATGAAACAAAAAAGAAGAGCCATAAGATTTAAAAGGTGCTGTAAGAAAAGTGGGTATGTATCAAGAAGTCAGTATAATGGAACAATTAACATTGTAATAACTGTTATTATCATTGAATTGATATAATATAAATTGTACAACCTAAAAACTCCCAGAAAAATCACTCCTGAATCTTATGGCATTTTGTATGAATATAGTCTCTGCTGAATTTTTTTGTCTCTAGTTCTGCACAGACTTTTTTTCAAACCTGCCCCTATATGTATTTCAATTTTTATAGTATTCTTTTCAGGGTCATTAAGTGATCCTTTGCTTGCAGAATATATTCTTTACCTCTGGGGAGAAGAATCATCCTGGTATACTAGGTGAAGACACACATTCTTACTGAAAGCTTTTAAGATGCTTTGGAACCTTCACTCTAAAACATAAAAGCATTCACATATTGCTTTTACTTTCTGGCTTCTGGGACTAAGCCTGTTGAGTAATATTGCTACAATCTCTGGACAAAGCCGTATAGGAAGATTTTCATTGTTAGATAACTCAAAAGTATTTCTGTACTTACATAGCTTATGACCAAAGCAGCTCTTTTTAAAAATGGCCTCGTGACACACAGGAAATTCTGATTGCTATTTGCAGTCAGGTACCTGAAACAGAAGGAAACAAAGGATGTTTTCTAGGATAATTGCTATTCATTTTATTTTCATGATGAATATGATCCTAGTGTAAACAATGCTCATGTGATCCTTCGACACTAGCTTATATTAGTATACACTATGTACAATACGTTATTGTACTACTATACACTGTGTCTTACACGATGCTCAGACTCTCCATGCACGTCTCCTTTTAATTGGTCCATGGCCTATTTCTGCAACCAGCAGGGCATGCCCTGCTGTTCTAGGAGGCTGTGAGAGGCTGAGGGAGAGGCCAGGAAGATGAAGGTAACTCACCCATCTGACAGATGGACAGGAAAATGGGTACAGAAGAACAGCTTGTCTTCACGCCCCCCTAAGAAATGCCAGGCCTAATCAACTCAAGAATTGGCCATTGGCACTCACTAACTTAATGGGACTCAACTTTAACCCATATCTCTCACTTCCTCCCCCATTCGCTGAGAAGGCAAGTAATATGATATCAATTGTACCTGTCAGATCATCCAAAACATATTTCCATATTAGCCATATTTCAAAAAAACAAGAAAAATCAAAGAGAATGAGAAAATTATACTTTAATTTTCATTTAGATTTTATCTATTATTTATCTCTAGAGATAGCATTTTTTTATCATGAGTCCTTCAAAATTGTCTTGGATCATTTTATTGCTCAAAGTAACCATGTCTTCCATAGTTAATCATTTTTAGAACATGGCTCTTACTGGCACACAGCACGATCTCTCAGTTCTCACTCTGCATCAGTTCATATAGGTTTTACCATGTTTTTCTGAAATCACTCCCCTCATCATTTCTTATAGCACAATGTTACTCCATCACAATCATATGCCACAACATTTCAGCCAGCCCTCAATTGATAAGCATCCTCTCAATTTCAAATTCTTTGCCACCACAAAAAGAACTGCTATAAATATTTTTGTACATGTAGGGCCTTCTTCTTTTTCTTTGATCTCTTTGGGATACAGAGTTAGTGGTAGTATTACTGGGGCAAAGGGTATACATGGTATTATAACTCTGGGCATAGTTCCAAATTGTCCTCCAGAATGGTTAGACTAGTCCATTACTCCACCAGCAGTTCATTAATATACCTATTTTTCCCTCAATCCCTATAGCATTTGTCACTTCTGACAGATGTGAGGTGGTACCTCAGGTAGTTTTAATTTGACTTTCTCTAATCAATAATGATTTGGAGCATTTTTTTTAATATAACAATAGATAGCTTTGATTTCCTCTTATGAAAATTGCCTGTCCATATTCTTCGACCATTTTGCAATGGCAGAATGGGTCTTTTATAAATTTGACACAGTATGTATTTGAGAAATGAGGCCTTTACCAGAGAAACTTGCTGTAAAATTTTTTTGATATTTTTTCATTGTCTTTGGTACCTTTTCACATAATGTAGTTTCTCTAATTATCTCTTACAATTAAGTCTCTTTCAGGTTTTGCTTTGTGTGACATTATGACCGCGACCCCTGCCTTTTTTTACTTCAGCTAACAGCATGTTAGATTCTGCTCCAGTCCTTTGTTTTAACCTGTGCCTTTCTATTCCAAGTTGCCTCTTATAAACAACACATTGCTGGATTCTGTTTTTTCAATCCATTCTGCTATCTACTTCCATTTTATGGAGGAGTTCATACCATTCAAGTTCACAGTTTTGATCAATGTATATTTCCCTCCACCCTGTTTTCTTCTGTTTCTTTTTCTTTCTTTCTTTTTATCTTGTCCTTCCCTAAAAGTCTAGTTTGCCTATAACCACTGACTGCCTTAATCTACTTCCCCTTTTATTATCACCTCCATTCTTTTTCTTATGTCCTTTCTTCCTGTTTCCTTATTGGGCAAATTACATTTCTATACACAACTGAGTATGTCTATATATTCTTCCCTTTTGAGCCAATTCAATTGAAAGTGAGGTTCAAGCATGGCCTGCCACCCCATTTTCTTCTTCATTGCAAAATTTCTTCCTTGCACACCTCCTCTAGCTGAGAAAATCTAACCCATTCTACCTCTCCCTTCCCCTTTCTTTGAGGGTATCCCTCTCACCCCTTCATTTTTTGGAGGTCATTCCAACATAATCAACTCATATCTATATCCTCGGTTTATGTGAACTCCTTTTAACTCCCCTGATAATGGTAAAGTTCTTAAGAGTTACATGGATCATCTTCCCCTATAGGAATGTAAATAGTTTAAATTTATCGAGTCCCATATGATTACTCTTTCATGTTTGTCTTCTTCAAAATTCAATATATTTTATTCTGAACTTAAGAAATAAAATAAGCATATAATATAGCATGATAGAAAAAAGATGACTGTACGTGAAACTGCAAATCTATTATAAACAACTAGCCATTCCTTTTAAATATATAATAAAGTTATCATATAACTTGCTTTTTTTCCCCTTTTTTTCTTCCCTTCTCACCCCCATCCTAGAGATGGTTATCATTAGACACAAAGATGTGTGTGCACATATGTATGCATGTACATATATATACACATACACACATGTATGTGTATATATATGTATGTGTATATATAAATATATGTGTGTGCATGTGTAGGTATGTATTTATACATGCACATACACACACACACGTAAAATCATTCTATCCATAGTTACATCAATCTGTTCTTTCTCTGGATGAAAACAGTACCTTCCTTCATATGTCTTTTGTATTTAATTTGGGCATTTATAATAGTCAAAAGGACTTATATCACTCAAAGTTGTTCTTAAAACAATACTGTTGTTAATATATACAATGCTCTCTTGGTTCTGCTCATTTCACTCTTCATTATTTCATGCAAGTCTATCCATGTTTTTCTAAGATGATTGAATTCATCATTTCACAGTAGCATTCCATCAGAATCATATACCATAACTTGTTCAGCCATTCCTCAAATGACAGGCATCCTCACAGTTTCCAGTTCTTTACCACCACAAAAAGAATTTCTATAGATATTTCATGTTTAGTTTTTTATGATTCTCTTCAGTCTTATGTTTCAATTTCAATTTTCTATTCAGCTCTGGTCTTTTCATCAGGAATGGTTGAAAACCCCCTATATCATTAAATATCCATTTATTCCCCTAAAGGATTACACTCAGTTTAGCTTAGTACCTCATTCTTGGTTGTAATACTAACTTCTTATGGAATACTAACAATCTTCTGGAATATCATATTCCAAGACCTCTGTTTCATGGAAGCCACTAAATCTTGGGTCATCCTGACTGTGGCTCTATAATATTTAAAATGTTTCTTTCTAGTTGCTTGCAATATTTTCTCTTTGACCTGGTAGCTCTGGAATTTGGCTACTATATCCCTGGAAGTTTTCATTTTGCAATGTCTTTCAGAGGTCTTTCAATTTCTTTTTTACACTCTGTATCTAAGATACCAGGAGAGTTTTCCTTGATAATTTCTTGAGAGATGATGTCTAGGCTCTTTCTTTGAACATGACTTTCAGGAAGTCCAATAATTCTTAAAATTATCTATCCTGTATCTATTTCTCAGATCAGTTGTTTTCCTGATGAGGTAGTTCACATTTTCTTCTATTTTTTTCATTCTTTTGACTTTGATTTATTGTTTTTTGATATCTCATGGAGTCATTAGCTTCCACTTCCTTGTAATGCCATGCACGAGCAACGTTCCAGAAGAATGCTACTGTGAACAGCTTTTAAGGTTCTAATTACACGGTATAGTGAACACTATTTTTTCTACAACAAATCAAAGCAAAACATTCTCAGAAAATCACAATGTAGTTTTCACAACAGCTTATCATTAAAATGGCCACATAGTTTTCACCAAAGTGATCACAATATTTAGAACAAAGAACAAAAGAACAATCATCTAGTATCCCTAAGGAGGTTTGCCTCCTTACTCAGTCATTCAGCCATCTCAAAATACAATAGTCAGTCTTCCACTCATAGGGCAACTAGGTTAACTTAATCAATCATTTATCTAGCAATCAATTACTAAGTATCATTAATCACTAAACACAATCATTAGAAAATATACAAACCCTCCACCAGTTAACTCAATCAGTTACTTATTCAGATTCACAATTACTAAGTATCATTAATCACTAAGTACAATCATTAGAAAATATACAAACCCTCCACCCCTAGGTCTCTAGTAAACTTCAATTTCATCACAGCATTCAATAC
>CM053585.1:368583096-368598330 GCA_028646515.1 Pseudochirops corinnae
GTTGACTCTCTTTTCATGATTTTCTTGCATCATTCTTATTTCTCTTCCCAATTTTTCCTCCACTTCTCTCGTTTGGTTTTGAAAATCCTTCTTCAGCTGATCTCTAGCTTTTAGGCAATCTTCATGTTTCTTGGAAGCTTTTGGTGTGGGAGTCCTGACTGTGTTGTCTTCCTCCCATTCCCTTCTTTGATCCTTCTTTTCCCCAAAGAAGGAGTCTAGAGTTTGGTTGCTGTTCTTACTTTGCTTCCTTTGCCTGCTCATGGTTGGGCAGTCAATGATTTTTTAGCTCTGTGGAACTCTGCTTCCAGAGGGGAAAGCTCTGTCCCAAATTGCTGGGGTTTTCCCAGCTGCCGGAGATTTTAGGAGGCTACTGCAGTCCCCACAAGCTTTGGCTCACTGAAAATACACCCCAGCACCACCACCCAAGACCACGATCCGGATCCAGGCTGCTCAACACAAGAGCACTCGGCCTCTGAACGATTGCTTGGCCCCTCTGCAGTGTGCAGGCTGGGAGCTCTGAAGCAGCAATGTGGAGGCGGCTATAGGGCCTCTGCTTCTGCTGCTTCTTTGCCCTGGAGGCAGTTTGGCTGGACCTGCTTTTCTCCCCCAATTTTAGCTGAGTTCCTCTGACCTCTCACTTAGTCCTTTTTTTCTTATGACTTGATAATTCTGGAAACTGCCACAGCTGCTGCAGATCCATTCTCCTGAAGCTCCAGCTGCCGCTTGGCTCGTCAGGCTGCCCCCAGGGCCAAGCTGCCGTTTCAGGCTGGGCTGGTTTGCGGCTCCCAGTGCTGAGATAGTCCCTCCTAGCCAAGCTGCCTTCAGCAGAAAGTATATTTGTGTGCGTTTTAGAGCTCTAGAATTTGTTTAGAGTCATATTTTATGGGTATTTTGAGGTGGCTATGCGGGAGCTGCCTTACCTTGCTTCTCTTACACTGCCATCTTGGCTCTGCCCCCTGCAACTTCTAACTTGAAGTTTTTTCTGTGAATGTTTTTCATCTCTCTTAAGTATAGGGGAAATTTTCAGAGGGTAGAAACTGTCTCTTCTTCTTTTGTATCCCTTTTCTTCCAGGGACAGAGCACCCAGGTTGCATGTGAGTAGTGTTGTGCTTATACCAAGTAAGCACCAAATCAATTTTTTTACAATTTTATTTTTAATTTTATTTTATTGCTTTTTGAAGGGAAGAAGGTAGGACAGTTGGGATTAAGTCATTTACCCAAGGTCACACAACTAGTTTTGTGTTAAGTGTCTGAAGCTGAATTTGACCTCAGGTCCTCCTGACTCCAGGGCTGGTGCTCTATTCACTGTGCCACCTAGCCGCCCCTAGCACCAAATCTGTACTTGTTAATTTCTGGAAAATGGGAGAGAGAGAAATTAAATCCATCAGTCCTCTTCCCATTTTATTTTAGTTAGTAATTTGCCTTTCAAATTCTTGGATAAAATGTGTTTTTGAAAACAAATGAATTAGCAAAGATGATAAAAAGTGGAACCTTAGTGTAGGAAGATGGTAGAACTATTTATTGTACCTTTTTTACTGAACAACAGTTTGATACTCTTTAAGAAAAGCAGCTAAACTATCCATTTGACCCAGCAGTTGCACTACTTGACATACACTGCAAGAAAGATAGATACACTGTACAATAGATACCAAAATATTCATAGTAGCATGTTTGTGGTTATAAAGGAAAAGTGGGCTACCATCAGTCAAAGTACAATTGGACAAACTGGTATATGAACTTATTATTTTCATGCAGTCCAAATTGTCAAATATGAAAAATTCAGAAAACATTTATGAATTGATAAGGAGTGCCTAGAACTTATTAAGTGCTTAGTAAATGTTTTTTGATTGAATGAGACAGAACTGAAAGAACAATATATTCAGCCGCAGTAATGTAAATAAAAAAACTGAATGGAAATCTAACTCTAATTATTATTATTATTATTTGCTGCAGATAACAGAAAATGCTCCCTCCCTTTTAGCTGGGAAGAGAGACTATATTAGATTGTAGGCTCCTTGGGTGGGGAGCCTACAATCTTTTACCTCTTTTTGTATCTCCAGCCTTTAGTTTAGTACAGTGCTTTTAGGTACTTACTAAATGTTTATGGATTGATGAAGGAAGACTATTATATCAGAATGTTGCATACCTTGTCAGGTCCTTTTTTGTGAATTGTTTCTCTTTGTTACAAGAAAGGGGTCAGTTCCAGGGGAAAGGACTGGGGGTAGGACATACTTATCTAGAAATATATAAATAGATGGTATCAGTAAATTTAATTGAAATAAATGAATGGCTTAATTAAATTAATTAACCTTTAAAGAGGTGCTAGGTTTTTATGGTAACCAAGGGCTTAAACTTGCTGGGGTAAGTGACACTGACCTGGGCGAGAACTAGCTCTATAACCAAATATATATAAAATCTGTTAACAAATCTAGCAGTGTTAGAGAAGCTGTGAAGGACTATTGCTTGATACAAACTATGATAACATTTTGGAGACTTATTGGTTATTGGTTATCTAGGACTAGAGGTGACCTGCATAGAAAAGCAAGCAAAAGAAACTTGGCAAGTAGAGTGAATCTGCTCAGTTTGGGAATTTACCTTGTACATTCTCTTCACCAGCCTTTCCATGTTTTACTAAGAGAACAATAATAAAATTAATATTTATACTATAAATGGGAAGAGCATGACAATCCATTGCCATATGACTTCATTCTTTTTTTTTTTTTTTGCTTTTTTTTTTGGAGGGGGGGGGAGGTAGGGCAATTGGGGTTAAGTGACTTGCCAGGGTTGCATGGCTAGTTTTTTGTGTTAAGTGTCTGAGGTCAAATTTGAGCTTGGGTCCTCCTGACTCCAGGGCTGGTGCTCTATTCACTGCGCCACCTAGCCACCCCAACTTCATTCTTTTTTTCATTTTTATTGATATATTTTTTTATTTCACCTGTATTTCCCACTGCATTCCACCTCCTCCTGTCCCACAAGTCATCCTTTATAATATGTAAAGAAAAAAGCCCAGGAGAATTAAATAGCATATTAAAAAATGCTGACATGCCATATACTATACCCATGGTGGGAAGACTCATCTTTTCTAGATGAGGCAGTCTGGGCTAAAAGATTTTCCCAGGGTCACATGGCTAATAATCAAGTGTCTGAGGCAGGATTTGAACTCCCATCCTCTTGACTGCAGTGCAGTGCTCTATCCACTGTATCACCTAGTGGTCCTGATGTAACTTCTGATATCTTTTTTAGGCCCAAGCTTGGGAGACTTGTTTCAATTGTTTTGTTGTTCTTTGCCTTTTATATTGTTATAATCATTGTATACATTGTTTTCCTGGTTCTACTTAATTTTACTTTTCATCCGTTTTTTCTGTGGTTTTTTAAACTTATCATATCCATCATTTCTTAGAGCACAATAACATTCCATTCCATTTATGTATGACAGTTTGTTTAGCCCTCATTGATAAATGTCTACTTTGTTTCCAGCTCTTTGCTACCTTGAAAGTGTTACTATAAATATTTTGGTGTATATGATTTTGAAGTGTCTGCCTACCAGTAGAAGCTGAATAAAAGGGTTGGTACAGAAGAGTTCTTGTTTGCATTTCCCTAATTATTAGTGATTTGAGAGTTAAATGTCTTACTTTCTAGTTATAATATTGCTTTCTTTTCTGTTAAAACAATTAATCCCAGTAATTGGAAACGATACACAGAAAAAGGAAATGAATCTGTTGAGTTTCGTAACCTTTATTTGACATCAGGGAGCCCTGTGATTTATGCTTCTCTGTCCGAGTCCAGCAAGATGGCCATGTATTTTCTTTGTGGAGATATTGGTTATCTCCCCTGAGGAGGATTTCTCAGTGGAAAGCAAGACTACATTCTATTAATTTCTAAGAAATAGCTGAGATTAATTACAACAACAAAGTGGAAGGTAGTATAAAAAGGCATTTAATTCAAGGAATAGACTAGAATACTTATTTATGTACATTTATGACTAGAAATTATATTGTTTTTCTGTTAAGGTTGTTAGAAAATGGAAATAAAACAGATGAACTCTAAGACAGTTACTTGACTTCATCTTAGTATTAGCTATTTAGGTCTGTGTCTTGGTTGCAAGAGAAAGAACTTAGTTTGACTCTTTTTTTTTAACTTTCTGACGTGTCTTGAATCCACATATAGGCAGCAGACTCATAGAAGGCAAAATTTTATTGCTTTCCATAAAACACAGAAAGAAAACAAATTTTTTTAAAAAATTGAATGGAATAACAATGAAATTGAGGTAAGCCATAAGGAATATAGGAAAAGTCTGTCAGGGAAGAAATGTCTGAAATCACTGATCATGTTCTTTGATTCCAACAGATTATATTGATCTTTTCCTTCAGGGTTTCCAAGATTCCTCCTATAGGCTGCAATGTGATGTGAAATAGAAGGCTGGAATGGCTGGTTGATGAAATGTCTTCAAGAAACTGAATGAAAGTTAAGTAGCTCTGTTTCCTCTAGGAGTGTCTTCTTTTTTTTACATGCTTACAATCTGTCCCATAAATTAAGAACACACACACACACATACATACGTACACACACACTTTACAATCAGGTGAGTGCCAGGTGATTTATTTGATTCCAGAAAGTTCTCTAATATCTCAATTGTACATGAAGGTCCTGAAAGATGCCACTGTGTTTTAGTTGCTGAAATATCAAATACCCTCCCATCTGGGCAGTTTTCTCATTGGAAGGCAATGTTTCATTTGTGTAAATTGAGAAAAATGATTTATTTACCCGCAATAACAACCAAACTGGAGGAAAGAATGAGAAATTTGTGCAATGTATTTATTTAATTCAAACAGTGGAACAGATTGCTGTCTAGGCTTACTAATTCCTGTAAATTATTTAGACTTTTTGTAACAGTTGTAGTTTTTCTCAATAGAGATATCAATGTAAAATCAATTGGAAGTCATTACTTCCTATTAGTTCTCCAGCAGTGGATGAGAATTGTATCTTCCTTCCATTCTTTTATATTGAAGTAATGTATCCTATGGATTGAGAGCAATGCAAACTCAATTGAAATAAAACTGCCCACTTCCATTACAGTTACTTGACTCTCAGAGCTGGAAGGAAAGGCATACATATTTGTACAATGCCTACTATGTTCTAATAATTATGTTAAATAATGTATGATGTCTTATTTGATACAACAACCTTGTTATTATACTTATTTTACAATCAAGGAAACTGGGCTAACAGAAGTTAAGTGACTTGATCAGAGTCACACAATTCATGAGTATCTGAGGCTAGATTTGAACTCAGGTCTTTCTGACTCCAGCTCCAGTGCTCTGTCCACTGTGCTAGCATGGCACTTGCTATGTAGGTGTGTATCTTGGTCTCTAAGTGTGTGAACTTTGATTTGCTTAGATGGCAAAAATGTTCATGTTGGCAGCAGACTGACAAAAGGCAAGATTTCTTTTTCCATAGAAACAGAATTATCTTTTAAATTATGTGGGAAAACAATGAGATTGCTATCATGAGAAATATAGGAAAACTCTCTTTAATGGAATGTCCCATGCCACTCTCCACAGTTTTGTTTTTTTTTTTTACAAATATTATTAAGTTATTCTAGCCAAGTTTCCAGGATTCATTTTAGACCCTGAATTTGACATAAATCAGACGGATGAAGAGGCTTCAGAGGGAGGGATACTGAGAAGATGTGAAGGTTACCCATATGTCTATCTAGATATATCTCAGATTGAGATGTGAATAGTGATCTCTAGAATTTCTTCCACCTAACTTCCAAGGGAGATTTGTCTTCCAGGGGGAAATTTTGATTCCATCAGGAGATAGGGAGCATAAGGATGGCTGTTCTGCTCTCCTCAGAGAAGTGGTACAGGAATTATATCTCTCTGCCCCTCTGAATATTCTAAGTCTAGAGGAAATAATTCTTAGGTTCAAAAAACTCTTCTTATCTCTATCCCTTTATTGAGGAAGGCAGGTTCCAAGCTATAGACCCAAAGGTTTGACTCCTTTCCCACCACTTCCACAAAGACCATCACACATAGTGTATAGCAAATAAATTCATTCATCCAGGTCAGTAGCACACAGACATCAGAGATGTTATACAGACTAGCGTATACCAGACAATACACAGAGTAAATGAGCTCTCCTGCTGGGAGCAAGAGATCTCAGTTCAACCAAGTCAGAGTTTCTGGTGTGGTAAGCTGATGATTCAGATGTGATCAAGGCACTGGCTTTTCTACCTGTCAACTTTCCTGGACCCTTTCCCTTCAGGGACTTCTCCCTGAAGAGAACCTGGAACTATGGATTGCCTGTCTTCAGCCTAGACACTAGAATTTCAGGAGCACTCTTCTCTTAAAGTTTCACCACCTCCCTCCCTTACAACACAGGTATGGAACATCGAGTAATTATTATCTACCAATGAGGAGAGTCTTATGCAAATGGGTTGAATATCAGGTTACTTACAAACATGCATGCACACGATGGATATACTAATTTCTATCTTTCTACAAGTTGTCTTCCCCTGTTGAATGTAAGCTTCTTGAGGTCAGGAACTACTTATTTTATATCTTTGTATCCCCAAAACCTAGCAAAGTGCCTGAAACATAATAGACAATTAATAAATACTTGGTGATTGATCAGTTGATGAATATTCCATCTTTACATAAATAAAAGAACAGGTAATGAAGAGTAATTGTAAATACTAAGGCTGGAAAGTATAAGGAGAGGCCAGGGAAGTGCTCAGGGAATTAATTAATGTTGTTTCATCAGAATTTGACATCTTTACTAATCATGTGGAAAAAAGTGTAAATGGCTCATTAATGAAATCCACAAATGAAGCTGAGTGATTTATTGGACTCAAGAAAGCATAGAATTTAAGATCTTAGCAAAATGAGATTCAGCTTTTAAAAAAGGCAAACATTCCCTTGGAAGAAAAGCCATATGAAACAAACTTAATGATATCTATCAGTTCGAAAAACACCTGTGCCATAAGTAGCCTGGCCAGAAGTGATACTTTGAAAAATATTACAGCTTAGAGTTTTTTCCTGGAATGACTAGGGTAGACAGGCCTTAGGTGGCTACATCAATATTTTTGATACCTAGTCTGTTCATTTAATCTTGTTTGTCAGCTCGGCTTCAGACCTTCAGTACTCACTGGAGGGGAGAGGGTTACTTCATAAATCCTAATATTGCTAGATGTTTTGGGACAGTAAGTTATGAACAAAGCTATAGCTCTGGCAGAGCAGTTGGAACTTTGCCCCAAGGTACCAAAATTTAGAGGCTACTGACAACATTTATAATCTACCAACTGTACAGAGATGACTGAATTTAGCACTTAGTTAAAATGAATATCAGATATTACTTCTTTTGGTTCCATACCCTAAGTGAATTCTTTTCATACCTGATTTAATCCCCCTCCTTCCTTCTCCCCAAGGGGACACTAGCATTGGTGATTTGTGCTCTGGAGTCACTGCTGTTGTTCTCACACTTCCTCCCCACCCTTCCCTCTTTCCCTCCCAAGTAGACTAAGAATACATTTTGTAGTTTCCTGGATGACAAAAATCGCTGGTTACAGTACTTGATATGAGGTCTAAAGTTTCTCACTCCTGTTCCCAGACTCTGTTAATACCCAGAGAAGGACTAGGCAAGAGTTTTAACATAAAGGCAGAAAAAAAGCCATCTTGTATTATAATGACTCGACTGTGTTGTCCTAGAGCCTTACAATGTTATTGCCTTCCTTAACAGGTTTCCTTCCTTGCTTCCTTCCTTAATTCCTTCCTTCCTTCCTTCCAGGAATATATGTAGTAGTTTTATTGACTGACTGAATTATCTGTAATAATACATGTAGTATGTAATTCTTAGGAATGTTCCTCGAACAAATGAGATAGTATATGTAAAGTGCTTTGTCAGCCTTAAAATAAAATGCTATATAATTTCAACTTTTTTTTTTTGCTTTTTGGAGGGGGGAAGGCAAGGCAGTTGGGGTTAAATCACTTGCCCAAAGTCACACAGCTAGTGTTAAGTGTCTGAGGCTGGATTTGAACTCAGGTCCTCCTGACTCCAGGGCCGGTGCTCTGTTCACTGTGCCACCTAGCTGCCCCAATTTTAACATTTTTTATACTTGACAGAAACTATCATTATTGGGAGAAGGGAGCAGAAACACACACATACGGGGGAATGTCTTCTCCATTGTCACTTGGGGAGCTACATCATCCAGAAAACTGTGGAGCTCAGTGTTCTAGCGTCCTCACAGTTTGAAACAAAGATGCAAGTCTATCTGTGAGAAGAGGCAAAGGTTAAGAGACTAGGGAAAGAGAGTCTTGGCCAGAAGGAAGCAAGAAGAAATGATTAAAACAGTATCTAAATACCCAAAGCAGAGAGGGAGGGGGAAAAAAAGCCAAAAGCCAAACCAAATCAAGCGAAAATGGTCAAGTAAAACCATACGTAGTTTCCACTTCCTACCAGCAGGTGTCACTAAGGGGCCAAGTTTGGGGAGGCATTCCTTTTTTTTTTTTTTTTAAATTCTGTCCTCAAAACAGAAGCAGTGTTGCATAGGAGACTGAAAGCTGGCCTTTGAACCGGTGTTCAAATCCTAGATGTGACATATGTTAATTGTGTGATCCTGGGAAGGTCAGTTAAGCTTCCAGTATCCTAGGCAGTTCTGTAATGTAAATTGCAGAAAAGATGCTGATTTGCACTGGTAGAGCCAGGTTCTTTATTTTTCCTAGTACCAAGAAAATCACAAATCCTTTCTCAGTCCTTTCAAAGAAAAGAGCAGGGGCAGATTCTTTGCACCCTAAAGCTTTCTCCTCCTACTGGTTAGACTTGGGGTATGACTTTACCTTTGGTCTTTGCCTCTATATTCCTTGCTCTAGAACTTCCCATTATGATTGGGGAGAGAGGGCTCTTCTTCACTCTTGTCTTGTTCACATGGCAACTAAGACAGAGGGTCTCAATTAGGTGAACTGGAGCTTGTATACTGTAATGGGAATGGGAATTTGAAGATCTTCCCTGACCCTTAACAGACTGAATATAATTACATGGAGCCTGTGGTGGGAGGAGTTTGCTGAAAAGGTAGAGCAGGAAGCAGGGAGTCAGAGCAGTTAGAGCTGGATGAGAGAGAGGACACAGGCAAGCAGACAGCTAGGCTTGTGAGTGTTTGTGGGAAGGTTTTGGGATGGTGTTGCTCTCTGCAGTGATAATGTCTGTTAACTTCTTTGTTGCTATGATGGGTATGGCTTTCTGGTGTTGGGATTCAACTTTCTGGTGTCTGAATAAATGTTTTGCTTCTGTCTTTTATATGGAGAGTCTGTTATATTTTGTGATTCGGAACTATGTGGGCGTATTCATAGTAGCTGTGGGTGCTGTGAATATTGCATTGGTGCTACATATACCTGGCCATCTTTTCTACTTTGTTTTCTTTTCTGTATATAGTTAAACTTTAGAGCAATCCCAAGATGGATAGGTATAATCTTGAAGGCAACCTTGTGAGTTCAAGAAGTTGTAGCTCATAAATCTGTTGGTCAGAGCTGATTAGTGGTAGGGAGATTTGGGGTTTTTTTTTTTGTATTAGAGATGACCATCAACAAAAGGACAGACCTGGCTTTTAAACTGAATTCCCAGAAAACAGCTGCCTTAAGTAAAGTGAATTATTTAGACGTTGCAGAACTGAGAAGAAATATAGAAATGCCTATTTGGCAATCCTGCTGAATATTTTGCTTTATATTTTGACAGTTATAAGTCCCAACCTCATGGCAGAGTATATAGCAGTAGTTATAAATAAGTTACTGACTGTTTTAAGTACACGTTGAAAGCTTATAAGACCTTTTTGTGTTAAGCATTTCTTTTGTGTATAAGAAATAAATATAACTTGTTTACATTATACTCTAAATACCTTTCTATCCTCCTCTTTCCAACTTTTCCAGTACTCCAGTGACACAGACTTTCCTGCTGTTTTCTTTGAATAAAACAAATATATCCCAACTTCATGCATTTTCACTGGCTATCCAACATTCCTGGAAGTCTCTAACTCTTTGACTCTGCTTCCTGGCTTCCCAGGCATTCTTCCAGCCCCAGTTAAAATTTCACTTTCTCTGCTAAGCCTTTTCCAGTTCCCTATAATCAGGGATGTGCTGGTCCCAGCTTGTCCTGGGATTTTTAGAACTGATTATAAAATGTTCGGCATGAGCAGCTTAAAAGGCTTTGGAAATTGGCAAATGCTACAAATCACGGCTTGATTTATTGTTTTGTTGATTCTATAGACTTTAGAAAGTGATGAATAAGATGTTCATAATGTAGATTAAACTTAAAAGTGTTTTGAATACATTTTTTTTCAGTCCTGGTTGTTAAGCACTTACAGCTGCCCTTAATGTGAATGTCTTCCCTCTGCAATTACTTCCATTTTATGTTGTATGTATATTATGTGTTCAAAGCTGTTTGCCTGTTGTCTTCCCTAACAGACCATGAGCTCTGTCAGAGTAGGAACTATTTTTGACCTTTCTTTGTATCCTCAGTGCTAAGCATAATGCTGGGCACATAGGAAATGCTTGTTAACTCGAGAAACATAATCTCCAGATATTATCTCTTTTTCTTTGCAATAAGCAACTTATCTGTTAACTTATTTTTGAGAAGAATAATTAATGTTCTTGCCAATTACATATTATTTTATTTCACATTCTCAGAATGTGGGGAAGGTGTTAGAAAGAAATGTATGAAATCAATCCACAAGTGTTAATTGACTACCTGTTCTGTGTAGGCATGGTTTTGTTGGGTACTGAGTGGGATGCATATATCCATAGACCTATGTATATATGTGTGTATATGCAGATGTATAATTTTCTTTGCCTCTTAGGTGCTTATAATTTAGTTGGGGGTTAGAGGTTATAGGTATGTATGTGTACACATACACACACACACCTATATGGAGATAACCATCATCTAAGACAATAGTAATAATAATGAGTCAGTGTAATGATGGGCAAAAGGCTGACTTTGGGGTGAGGAAGTTAAAGTCTTGCCTCTGATACTTGAACAGATCACTCACTTAACCTCTCAGGCCTCCAGGCAACTTGCTTAAACTTTATTTTTTCGTTGGCTTTTTGGAGTGGGGAGGGCAGGGCAATTGGGGTTAAGTGACTTGCCCAAGGTCACACGGTTAGTGAGTGTTAAGTGTCTCAGGTCAGATTTGAACTCAGGTCCTCCTGACTCCAGGACCGGTGCTCTATTCACTGCCCCACCTAGCTGCCCCTAAAACTTTATATTTTATGTGAATTGCTGATATGTACTAGTGGAAGAAGATACCACATTGCTAGTTCCCTGTTCGAATTTACAAAGCATGTTTCTCACAACTGTCCAAGACAGAGTATTTAGGCATTGTTATCCCCAGTTTACAGATGAGGAAGCTGATGCTTAAATTAAATGACTGGCTCATGGTCACATAGCTCGTAATTCTGAGATGTAGATTTTTACTGAAGGTCTCCTGATACAAAATATCTTTCCAATATATATGCTGCATTGTGCCACATGTATTTATTATTCTTTATGGCCAAAGTCTCTTTTGGAACCTTCTTAGCTTATATTTACAGATAAAATGAATATTTGTGGACCAGATAATAATAGAGTTCAATGGATTAAGAAATGATTGAATAACCAGACCCAGAAAGTATTGATTAAAGGATAAATGTTGACCTAGAAGAAGGTCACTAATAGAATATCGCAGGGATCTTTCCTTGGCCCTTTTCTATTCACTTTTTTTTTTTATCTGTGAGTTGGTTAAAGGCATAATTGGCATGCCTATCAAATTTGCAGATAACACAAAGCTAGGAGGGATAGCAGACTCCAGAATCCCAAGCTAAAAAACTTTCACTAAGTTTGAACAAGAAGTTGAATTGAATAAAATTTAATAGAAATTAATGCAAAAACCTACATTCAAATTAAAAAAAAGGAAATTGTATAAACACTGGATGGGGGGGGGGGGGGAAGGTGTCTGACTAGACAACAGTTCTTGTGAAAAAAAGAGTTAGGACTTTTAGTGGACCAAAGATGAATATAAATTAACAAAACTATTTGATAACATCAACAACAAAAAATCTAATGGCGTTTTAGGCAACAAAAATAGAAGTATAGTGTCCAAACTAATGGAGGTCAGAGTCCTACTGTGTCCTATTGTGGCCTTGATAGACTGTTTTAGGAAGAATTCAGTATTCATAGATAGACCACCAGGATTGTGAGGAGCCTGGAATCCACCTTATTTGAAGATCGGTCAAAGGAATTGGGGCTATTTAGCCTAGAGAAAAGAAGATGGGGGAAATAATCTTAGTCTTCAAATTTCTGAAGCAGAGACTGGCATGTGGAAGAAGCATTAAACACATTCTGCTTGGTCCCTCCTGGGGAAGAACTAGGAACAATGGGTGGAAGTTACAGGGAGCCAAATTTCGGCCCAATATAAAGAGGAACTTCCTAACAATTAGAGTTGCACCCAAATGAAGTAAGCTGCCTCATTCTAGGTTTTCAGGTAGGAAGGTTAAATAGATAGTTGTAGAGAATGTCAAAGAAGGCATTTATGTTTCAAATGGAGTTGTACTAGATAATGGTTGAAGGTATTTGTAACTCTAAGAGTCTGTGATTCTTAAGATGCTCTTGGAAAAATCAGATGCTTCAATATGGCAGTTGAGTGGTGTTCCATAGGAATTGGAGCTGATAAAGGAGAAAGGAGTTGTCCTAGGGGGTACGTGTGTGTGTGTGTGTGTGTGTGTGTGTATGTGTGTGTTTTAAGTTGACCCTGTCATTATAAACAAATGACCGACTACTTGTTTCAGAAGGTTTTCTAACTGAAGAAGCAGTTCACTTCCTTATTCAGGCTTGCAGCCATTCCATGAAAAAACTTGACACGATATTCTTTTCACTTCAGAAAACAAAAACAGAGGCTTTGGGTAAATGTGTACTGCATATAGCAAAGCTTTTTGGAGATTTCAGGTTGCAAGAAAATGTCACAAATTGGTAGTTGCTAGGTTTTTATAAAAAGGTATTTCAGTACTGGCAATGTTTGTTTTCCTCACACCATTCTTGTATAAAGAGATTCAGGTGGGATTTTTAAAGTGTGTGCCAGTTCTAGCAGAACCACAGGGGACATTCTATACACTGAAAATTATTTAAGTCAGATGACTTTTTTTGAGGCAAGAATATAGGACATAGGTTATAGCAATAGAATAGATACAGAGTAAAAATCCTGGATTCTCTCTTGTACCTTTCCCCAAATCCTCATGTGATTCTATGTCTGTATATTTTTCTCTTGCATAAGGTGGTGCTGATAATAGAAGAAAAAGAAATAAAAGGAATTAAAGTAGGCAAAGAAGAGACTAAGCTGTCAGTCTTTGCAGATGATATGATGATATACTTGGAGAATCAAGTAAAAACTACTTGAGATGATAAATAAATTTAGCAGAATTTCAGGATATAAAATAAACTCACATAAATTCTCAGCATTCCTGTATATTTCTAACGAAGTCCAACAGCAAGAAATAGAAAGAGAAATTCCATTTAAAGTTACTGTAGACATTATAATATATTTGGATATCTACCTGCGAAAACAAACCCAGGAACTATATGAACACAATTACAAAAAATTTTTCACACAAATAAAGTCAGATCCAAATAATTGGAAAAACATCAGTTGCTCATGGCTAGGTTGAGCTAATATAAAAATGACAATTTTACCCAAATTAATTTACCTATTTAGTGCTATACCAATCAATCTACTAAAAAATTATTTTATAGAGCTAGAAAAAGTAGTAACAGAACTGATCTGGAAGAACAAAAGGTCCAGAATATCAGGGCAATTAATGAAAAGAAATGCTAGGGAAGGTGGCCTAGCTGTACCAGATTTTAAACTGTATTATAAAGCAGCAGTCATCAAAACTAATTGGTACTGGCTGAGGAATAGAGTAGGGGATCAGTGGAATAGATTAGGTATACAAGACACAGCAGCCAATAACTATAGTAATTTTAATAAACCCAAAGACCCCAGCTTCTGGGATAAGAAGTCACTATTTGACAAAAACTGCTGGGAAAACTGGAAAATAGTGTGGCAGAAACTGGGCATAGACCAATAACTTATACCATATACCAAAATAAAGTCTAAATGGGTGCATGATCTAGATATAAAGGCTGATACTGTAAGCAATCTGGGAGAGCAAAGAATAATTTACTTGTTAGATTTATGGAGAAGGGAAGAATTTATGTCCAAATGAGATAGAGAACATTATGAAATGTAAAATGGATAATGTGTTTTTTTTTTTAGAGGAGCAAAGAAGAAATTCTCTTTCAGATTTATGGAGAGGGGAAGAGCTCACGATTAAACAATAGAAAAGAATGCAAAAGAAAATTTACAATTTTGGTTACATAAAACTGAAAAATTTGCATAAAATCGCATGAACAAAACTAATTTAGTTTGAAAGGATACAGGTAACTGGGGGAAATCTATACAGCAAGTTTCTGTGATGAGTATTTCATATCAAAGATATATAAGGAATAAATTCAAATTTATGATCAACATTCCTCAACAGACAAATGGTCAAAGTATTTCTTCCTTGCTTCCTTCCTTCCTTGCTTCCTTCCTTCCTTGCTTCCTTCCTTTTTTTTTTAAATTTTATTTCAGTTTGCATCATTCATTTCCACAAGATTTTGAGTGACATATTTTCTCCCCGTTTCCCTCACCCACCGCCCCAAAACAGCCATCCCAGTGTGTCCCCCCTCCCCCAGTCTATTCTCTCCTATGTCACTTTTCGGTAGGGCAGGATGGATCTCCCAACCACAGTGCCTGTGTATCTCAAGTTCCAGTTGGATGTAGTCAATAATAATAATAATATGGAGAATAATAATTCTCAATAATAATAATATTAATTTATTATTAAGTCAATAATAATAATAATAATAATAATTGCACATATATATATATATACACACACACACATTCATAACATTTGATTATGGAACTCCAGATTCCAGATTCTTTCTCCTCCTCCCTCGCCACCCACCCCCACTAGAAGGACAAGCAATCAAATACAGTCTGAACGTGTGAAATTACGCAGAACCTCTCCATGGTGAGCATACTGTGAGAGTCTGATTACATGTCCCTTCTTCCTATCCTGCCCCCCCCATCCACTCTCCACCCTGTCCCTCTCCCTCTACAGAAATGTGAACATTCATCAGCCCTCCCCCCCAACCTGCCCTCCCCTCCAT
>CM053585.1:368598830-368614688 GCA_028646515.1 Pseudochirops corinnae
GGAGGAAGGAAGAAAGGAAGGAAGGAGGGAGGGAAGGAAGGAAGGAAGGAAGGAAGGAAAGAAGAAGGGAGGGAGGGAAGGAAGGAAGGAGGGAAGGAAGAAAGGAGGGAAGGAAGGAAGGAAGGAAGGAAAGAGGGAAGGAAGAAAGGAGGGAGGGAAAGAGAGAGAGAAAATAACTTCTAGAGAGTACATCCTACTTTTGAGAACTAATCTAAATTATATATGGTGGTAATCTACCTTAGTGTAGGTCTTTCCACAACGAGAGTTTCACCTGACTAATCATTGATTCTTCATGTATTCAGGTATGTTTATCTGTGCAATGCAATAGAAAGGATGTAGGATCTAGATTCACAGGACCTAAGGTCAAATCCTAGGTCTGCCATTACGTATATAACTGGAGTCAAGTCACTTAAAACCTCCCCTTTAAAATGAACATGCTGGACTATGTATCTATGATCTATGCTCTTATTCTACAAATTGTGAAAGGAACTCATAATGGTCACCAAATAATCGAAGTCAAAATTATGAAGCACGTACATAGCTAACCCCATGTTTGAAAATGATTGCTCTCCTAATAAAACTGGTCTTGTATCACTGGTTAATTTCTGTGGAGAATTTTTTTAAAGCATCTGGTAAGATTTCTGGTTTTAGGTTGCTTACAAGTTCATTAAGGATATAAGAACATAAAGATTACTACATGAAAAAAACTAAGAGAATACTGTAAGGCAGTACATAGTAAAATACAAAATTATGTAGAACAGCCACAAATGCTCCTGCAATTTATAGAAGGGCTTGATGTGGTCTAATGTCAGGAAAGATTTTCTAGAGCTGTAGCGAGTTTGGTGCAAGATATTTTTTTTAAATGGGATTTTGATTTGAAGAGATGAGGATATTTTCAATTCAACTCAAATGCATACTAAGTGCCTACAATGTACAAGGCACTGTGCTAGGTGAAGAAGATAGAAAGACAAAAATGAAAAAGCTCTTTGGGGGCAGGGTAATGTACAGGATAGGGGGGCAGACTTGGAGCCAGAAGAACAGGATATAAAACCCAGCTCAAACCAGGATTAGCCTCATGACTCTAGAAAAGTCACCCTCTCAGTTTCAGTTTTTCACCTATAGAATGAGGAAATTGGGCTTAGGGATATTTAAGGTCCTTCCAGTTCTAAATCTATGATGCTATTATCTTGTTCTCAAGAAGCCAACATTCTCACTTGGGGTACAGAAGATAAAGGTTTTCTAAGTGACATGGCTTTCTAAATGAACTCATCCTTCAAGGAAACTAAGGATTCTAAGAGGTGGAGGTGAAGACAGAGTATATTACAGGTATGAGAAATATCCTTTGAAAACGCATGGAAATGGAAGCTGGCATGTCAAATTTGGAGAACAGCTAACAGGTTAGATTGGCTGGAACTTGTACATAGCATACAAGGAAAACACAAGAAAATACAAACTCTGAAAAATTAGGTGGAAACCAATTTGTGAGAGAGCCTCCAAAATCAGGCCAAGGAGTTTATATTTTAACACAGATGCAATTGGGAACCATCAGGGATTTTGTTCAGAGGAGAGATATAGTCAGAACTATTCATTAAGGAAGAATTTTATAACTGTATGGAAGATGGTCTGCAGGCAGGCGGCAAACATTTATTAAGTATTTACTTATAACAGGACTGTGCTGAGTGATGGTTATACAAACACAAGCAAAAAGAAAGACGGAAAGACCCTATGCTCAAGATGCTTATATTCTAATGAGGAAGGGAACACACAAAAAGGAATTGGAAAGCAGAGAGGAAAATAAGGGGAACCTACATAGGGTCATGATGGCAAACTCCACAGATTCAAAAACAAAGCCAGGAGACAAACGAAGCATGCTTGCCTGGACCCATCCCTACAATGGAAGCCCCCAAAAGAACTCACCAGTGTGAGAAGGGGACCAGTATAATGGTGGGATATGGAAGGCTAAGAAGGCTACAGACACAGAGAGAAGGTCCAAGGTGTGAGAGTAGCAGGTCATAATGGCAGTCCTCAAAGTCAGAAGCACAGCCAGGAGAGGTAAGGATTGCAAAGGGAAAAGATAAGAAAGTGGGAGTATAATTAGTAGAGGGGAGGGAGGAAATTTGGAACCCAAATTTTTAAAAAATGAATGTTAAAAATTGTCTTTATATGCAATTAGGGGGTAAAATGTAAAAAAAAAAGTATATCCCAAGTCTTTTCGACCCTTTCCCATTCTATTAATGATTTTACTTCCTCCTATGAATTCAATTATCATCTTTAGGCAAATTACTCTCAAATCTGTATAACAAGTTCTTATTTTTTTTCCTTGAACTTCAGGTCTGCATTTCCATCCAGCTGGCTATTTCCACCTCAATGCTCTATAATTGCCTCAAACTCAATACACCTAAAACAAAACATATTACCTTCTCTCTGTGTCTTCCTCAAACCCACCTCAGGTGAACGTTCTCATCATTCTTGAAGTCAACCAGGTTCATAACTTCTGCATCAAAGCTTGAACTTTTCCCTCTCTCTCACCCTCCTCTCCACCATATCTAATAATTTGACAAGTCCTATTGAATATATCTCGACAGTATCTTTGAATCCAGTCCTTTTCCTCATTCACCAAGCCACTATCCCAGTTTAAGCTCTTATCCTCTCTTGGCTGTGTTATTGCAATAGTCTAAAGCAGTGGTTCTCAACCTTCCTAATGCTGCAACCCTTTAATACTTGCATATCTGTATGTGGGCGGTCCTGCCTGGAGACAGATAGAGGAGTGTTGTCTCAGTTCCTAAGACCATCGGAAATAGGTGTTTTCCGATGGTCTTAGGTGACCCTTGTGAAAGGGTCTTTTAACCCCCAAAGGGGTCACGACCCACAGGTTGAGAACCTCTGGTCTAAAGCTCTACAGTAGGGGTAATATAGTTAGGTAGCTAAATGTGTCCTTTGGCAAGGTGGCTTTCATTTTCCACACATGCACAGAATGAAACTATGCCTGAAAGCCTGCCAAGGTTAACATGCTGAGAAGAATAAGGGCATTCAGAAAAAAAAAAAAATCCCCCTTACACATAGCCCAGAAAGGAACTATAAAATGGAACCAAGCACTGGGGACTCTTTTTTTTCTATGCTTGTGGCATAAAAAAATGGGTTTTCCCTCCCCTAGGGATTCACTGTACTCCCATCATCTATGTCCTTATCCCACTGAAGATTATAGAGTCTGTCCTTCTTTTTTCCCTGATGTATCATCAAGCACCCTGGCACACCCAGGATGGCTGCTAGCACAGGTTCTTAGATCTGTTTTTCTAAAGGAAAGCAACTCAAAATGGGTTAACAATCCTACTTTAATGAAACAGATCATTTACCTAGTTCAGGGGAAAAAGCATCCTAAACTTCAAAGAATACAAACAGAAGTTACAAGCAGACAAAAATATACAGACAGAGAAACAGATCAGCAGACAGGGCTTCCATTACATTCATACCTAGTGAGTTACCAGAGAGAGAAGTATCAACATCTGGGTTTTCAAAGCTGGGGGGCTCAATAGCTACCCAGAGTCTCATCTGACCAAATCACACAACTCTTCCCAAAGTGTGCCCCAAACCAAAACCTCACATCAGGGTATATACAGCCTTCTCCTGGGTCAGAGAATGGCACAACCCTCTTGACCCACTGCCCAATCACAAAGTAACAAGGTGTGGGAGTTCCTGAAAAACAAGCTTCCCCCCACAGGGTCCATGTGACCACATTCAGCCTAGTAGGGGACACAGTATATTTTCAAATCCTGGAAGGTTCTTAGATTCACTTAAATCTATCAAGGGGCCAAGGGACAGGGAAGATCTTCAGATTCCCATTACATCTGGGAGAGCCACTTCTCCTAAAATATGTGAGTGATCCTGTAAAATATTCTACACTGTTGCCCAGAAGTATGGGATACTTCTGTATCTCAAAGTCTCAAAAGTCTTTCCAAGAAGATAAATGGTAAGGTCAGCTAGGGTTTCATTTCCAAGATCTGAAATGGAATAATTCTCAAGAAAGACAGACACTCTCAGGCCAGTTTATTACATCAAGTTCTGGACCTCTGTCAAATGTGAATTAACTTAAAAGAGTAAAGAGAAGTTCAGAAAAGAAAAGGAAAAGAGGCAAAAGCTATATGTCTATGTCCCAGCATTCTTTATGTTGTGACTATTGCAAATGATTGAACCTAAAAATCCTTTTAAAGCTCAGCTATGTCTTGGCAGAGGTCCTAATGTGGTAATTTGTCATTTGGAATCAAGAGATCACTATATAAGAAAAGCAGAATTGAAAGACTATTAGTGAATAATCTTCTTTATAAAACATTGCAGTCAGATAAATGCTAAAGATTCTGAAAATGCATTATTTATCCACAATTCATAATTAATTTAATACCCTGCAGAGACAAGAGGCTGTAGTATTAAAGTTCTTTGTCATTTCTGGAAAGCTGTTCATTTGATCTGGAGTTTCACAACAGGCTTTTAGTATAGGCTGGGATTTTCAATTTCCCTGGGTACATTCTTTTAAATACATCAGAATTACACTAAAATTGATTTCCATAAGAAAAAGGCAGGCAGCATGTAAGGGTCCCAATTTTAAAAGCATAATTATCAAATAAAACTCCTTTCCCCTCACATTACAAGCAAGTGTGTCCACATACAGAACTCCAAGGGAGGCTTCAAAGAGTGAAATGATTCTTACAACCTCAATCTTAATAGAAATGTACCTTACAGATGAAAACTACTAGCCTTCTAGCCCTGAGTGATTTGTTTGCATGCCAAAATGCTACCAAAAAAGGGTAGCTTCCTCAAACTCTAGGTGTAGATTACCACATACTGGGCATGACCAGTGTCAAAATGCTTGCCCCTTGAAAGAGAAAAGCCACGCATGGCATTAGGACTTGCTTCTGTGCCAGGAAGCAGCAATGCAGTCTAATGGGACACTACTCAATTCTAGAGGATGACCGAAATCTCAAAACCATTGGCAACTATGCAAAGGAGGAAGAGGGGAGAAAGGTTTGATAGTTGGAGGTGGGAGTGAAAGTAGCTATGGAAGAGGAAGAAAGAGAGAAGCAGTCTAACAAAACAGATGACCTCTTTCCAGATATCTTCCCTAAATATATTTTGTCCAATGTTTCAAATCAGTTCATTAGATGTTTTCCATGTCTCTACTCTAACACAAAAACAACATATATTAAAGATAATCTAGAAAGGCACAGAAGATATGTATATACAGTACATACTCCTTTCAGTATGAGAAGATTCATATGAGAATACTCCTATAATATTCATAAGGATTCTTTAAAATAATCACAAAAAAGTTATATCCAAATTTTTAATGGAGCTCTCTCCTATCCAGCTCCAAAGTGTATCAGCTAGAAAGAACAAAACAAGAAAAGTTAACAGCTGGCATTTATAGGAACCCTTAAGAGTTACAAATCATGTCACATAATCTGAGACTCAAGAAGTTAAAGATCTGGGGGCACAGTGCATAGTGCACCAGCCCTGGAGTCAGGAGGACCTGAGTTCAAATCCGGTCTCAGCAACTTAACATTTACTAGCCATGTGACCTTGGGCAAGTCACTTAACCCTAATTGCCCTCCAAAAAGCAAAAAAAAAAAAAAAAAAGTTGAAGATCTGCTATCTGTAAAACAGGGGTGCTAATAATGGCATCTGGACAAAGGATCAAAGCAGAAGTCTATAAAGATGCTTTGTAAACCTTAAAATGATACACGAACGTCACCTATTATGTAAAAACAAGAGCAGACCATCTGCAGACTTCTAGATGACAGTTCATAATCCTATTATGTCTTCCAGCCATTTCTAGTCCCATTGATCCTTTGCCCCAGAAGCCTTTAATGAGTTCTAATATCTCTATATCTTTTATGCCTAAACTCCCATTTTCAGCTTTGTTTAGGTATTTCCTCCATCAGTATGGTCCTCATGGGCCATGAGTGCCAAAATAATAGAGCATTCTGCCTAAAAAAAATACCTAAGCACAAACCACTAAAAGTATTTCAGATACACATACTTTCTAAAAGAAGAAAAATCAAAGATTTTATTCTACTAAAAAACTAAATGGCAATTTAAGAATGTTTCTTCAAGAAAGAAATCTATATGTTGTTAGCACTGATAACAGTAAAAAGACAACGAAATAAACATATTCTCAGGAGTGGGAAGATCTACTCTACCTTTTATGTCAGAAGGCATAACTAAGGACATCTGGTGGGTATCACAGCAAGGTGGTGCAGTAGAGTGCTGAGTCTGGAGTCAGAAGAATCTAAGTTCAAATCCAGTTTCAGATCCCTGCTGTGTGACCTTGGGTGAGTCATTTAATCTCTATTTGTTTCAGCTTCCTGAACTGTAACATGGGGGTAATAACATCACCTACTTCACAGGGCTGTTGTGAGGACCAAATCATTAAAGGCAATTAAATTGGGCAAAATGTCAAAACACAGGAAAGGAACCAAAGTATATAATTCCACAGTAACTTTGTATCTGAAGAAATCATTCACAAGATTTCTTTAGGGCTTGCGGTGGGAGCGCATCTTTTAAAAAGCAGGCAGAAAATTGAACAATTGGGAAAAGGAAACAAAACTGAAAAAGCTTTTGCATGAGTAAAACCAATGCAGTTAGAAAACTAAAAGGGGAAAAAAAGCTATGTAGCAAATTTCTCTGATAAAAGTCTAACTATATGAAATATTGATACAAATCTATCACTAGAACTACTCTCCCCCCAAAAAAACAATAAGAGGTCAAAAGATATGAACAAGCAGTTTTCAAATTATGAAATACAAGCTATCAACAATCATGTAAAAATGTTCTGAATCTTAATTAGAAGAAAAATGCTCATTAAAACAACTTTGTGGTTCCATTTTACATCTATCAGACTTGTAAAGACAGCAAAAGATGGAAATGCAATTGTTGGAAGGGCTATAGAAGGTTAGATTAATTCATATTCAACCTCAAAATAAGCGTAGCAGTCTATGGTATGATTCATAGACAAGAAATTGTCCCCGATCTCAAGGAGTTTACATTTTACTGGGAGTGGGTGCAATATGCACACTGATAAGTAAAAATATAATGATCTGTACATGTAACCCCATGGAGGGATAGAGGAAGGCTTGCTCTGGGGTAAGTTAGGTATGAGATAGCTCTGACTTTGAGCTTTATAGAGATAATCAAAACTAGAAATGGTACTTTTCTGATTTTTTTCTCCATTTTTTCTCAACAGCAGCACTGCTAACAGAACTGTGAATTAGTCTAAACTTTTTGGAAAGCATTTTGGAACTATAACCCCCAAATCACTCAACTGTGTTTACCCTGTGACCCAGAAATATCACTAGTAAACATATATTTTAATGAGGTCATAAATAAAAAGAAAGGTCCCATATAAACAAAAATTTTAAGATATTTTATTTATTTTGATATTTCCAAATTACATTTATAAATTTTATAATTTTTGAAAATGTTTGCAATAATATAGCAGCCCATTGTAGCAAACACTAGATTCAAACAGTGCCAACTGATTGGAGACATTGTGGCATGTGAATATAACTTCATTGTAACAAATGACAAAAACGATTAATTCAGAATCATATTATCTAGTTATAGCTATATCAATCGATATCAATATAACTTATGAGAGCAGATCCACGGTAAATTAAGCAGAATCAGCAGGACAGAGCAGTAGTCAGTCATGTAATGAAACCTTTAAATAACAGAGCCTGAAAATAGGAAGCCTTTTCACATGCTAGAAAATATCTTCTTAAAAATAATAGGACACAGATGAAAACATATGGTAGCCTATGGAATCAATTATCATCTCTCTGTTGGTGATTCTCAAATCTACCAATCCAGCCTTACCCTCCTTCCTGACTCCTAGTTTCACACTTCTGATTGTCTATTAGACTTCTAGAACTGAACGTCCTGTAAACTCAGCATAACCAAAACTGAACTCATTATCTTCCTCTCCAAACCCTTCCCTCTTCCAAATTTCCCTATTAGTGTCAAGAGACATCATACCACCATCCTCTCAGTCCCTCAAGATTGAACTCTAGGTGTCATCCTCTCCTGCTTACATATCCAACCCTCCCCATATTCAATCTGTTGCCCATACACCTCAATTTTACTTGGGTAACATCTCTCATATATGCCCCCTTCTCTCCTTTGATACTGACACCACCCCTAGTTCAGGCCCTCATCACCTCAGGAAAATGATAATAAATGAATCATATTAAAAACAAAACTATCCAAATTCACATGATATTGAAACTGTAAATACAGAAAAGGATTTTGACGAAGGAATGACAACATGAATACATGAATGGCTGCATGAACGTCTGTCAATGAATAACACCCTAAAATGATAATACTTAGCTTCTCAATAAGTCAGTCTGAGAACTATAGTTCAGTCTGTATGCACATCTAGCTGGTGTCCCAGGTGATACCTGGAGAACTGCACTAGCATTAACAACTCACACTGACCAAGTTCCAAAATGTGTTGTCAGTTAATAAATTAAACAGCAAAGAACAGTAATATATATTTTTCCACCAGGTGGAGCTATATTGAAACAACTAGTCATGTCACCAACATCTATCTAGAAGGCACTGTTCTCATTTGCCCATTGGGATGGGGGTAGTCTTCATATGCTCGAGGTAAACATCCCCCTAATTCACCAACGGGTTTGAAGCCATTGAGCAACCTGGTTGCTCATTGCTCAGATGGTTTTACCACCAAGGGTGCAGCTGCTGTGCGTGCTACAGCTTCTTGGAGCCACAGGAGAGAGTTGGGTGAGGAGCACTTAAAGTTTGGTCATACACTGAAGATGCCAGTGTCATCCACTGCATCCCAGGCCATCACCAGTTTTCTTGACTTTTGATCTGCAGCTGAACTTTGATTACTCTAGAAGAGAAGGGCTGCTGACTGTACAAGTCTGCCTCACATAGATCCAATTCATGCACAGGTCAAGACGTAAGTGATGTTATGGGTCATCTTTGAAAACAAAGGAAAAACAACAATAGGTATCCTCTCGGGTGTCTACACTTGAGCCTTCCTAAAAGGTTGCAGTATCCCCAGTGCCCACCACAGGGTGCTCAGTCTACAAAAAGATTATTTCCCCTTTGACCACACCAAACTCCTCAGGGCATGAGGGTTGTTGGTCCCAGTATTGATATAGGGATATGGAAATTAAATGCTACCCCCACATGTTAAATTTAGGAAAACGTTTATGCCTTACCTCAGTACCACCTAACTGAAATATTTCCCAGCTCAATTTTGACCCACTTGATTGGGAAATTTCGTAGATTAATTTTGACCTTCTAATTATGATTCATAGGTAATCAACCATTCTGTGATTAGAGGGTTCATTAAACCCCAAAATAGTAAAATTGAAAAGAAGCTGTCAAGTGCTCCTTCTTGCGTAGTACCTCACCTAACTGTCACAAACCTAAACCTCTTCCTGCTGAGTCCTTCCTTTCCAAGGTTGGGAAAAGGTTAGGAGAAGGGATTTGGAGTCTAAAATCTCTTAGTTTAAATAGGAAAGCAAAGGTGGCACAGAGAGAAATGCTCATTTCCTTGTTTGCTGGCTCATCACTTCTCCATTTCCCACAGAAGCTGGCAGTAGTCAGTACTCTCTGAAATCTGCCCTGGAAGCAATGCTATGAGAAATCTCCGTGTGGAGCTTGCATCTCTACTCCAGGTCTAGAGCTCAGCTCTCCTTATCACTGCTCTTCATCTGTAGGTAGTACCTTGGGTCAGGTCACAGATAGGAACATAATCCACTTTGTAAAATCCTTTGTAGCTTTGGCTTGGCTGAATGACAGAGAACCTAAGTTCCTTCCTCCATAACATCCCAAAGTGTTCCTCTCTCTGCTTTTGAATCCTGTGTCAAACAGTGGAGTAGAAGCCCTTCCCCTGGGATCTATACACAGGCTTACTGAACTTGCCACTCCCTAGTGTCTCACTAATCTATCTTGGCTGTTAGGAATTCTGCAGACCTTCCTCCCTCTTTGTACCCTAGGATGGTGAAATACCACTGTAGAAATAACCACTACAAATGTGAAGGGCAAAATTTTGTCCAAGGATGGCAAAACGTTTTCATAATAAATAAATAAGGGTAAAGTCAACTGACTACCTATGCTTTAAAAGTGATAAAATGCTGAATCAATCTATCATAGGCTTTAGACTAAGTGGGAAAAGTCGCTCAAATTGGAGTGACATTACTGAAGAATCATATTTGGAAAAGCCAATGAAATTTGTCCAAACCCTGTGGATGCACTATATATTATCAAGCTAGAGAACTTTAGTCATTCCAGAGGTTGGAGCAAGTGAAACGTTCTAGCATACCCCTGAGGACTACCTGGAGCCAAAAAAAAGAATCTGCACTCCATCCTGGGCCAGATCTCCTGCTCCCTGTCCTGTTGCCCCCGACCCCCACTTCCTGGCCCTCGCTGGCCAAAAGAAGCCTTTGCAATCATCCCCACCTAGAATAGCTGACAGCAAGGGGTTACTTCTACAGGCTACAAACCCATCAATGAGTCAGCGGGATATCTGCCCCAAGCATGTGAAGACTTCTCCTCAGTGGAAGGCACAGGTAAGAATAATTTGTCCCAATGGCCATGAAGGCAGCAAAAGCTTGTGCTGTGGACTACTCAGAGCTTGGTCAGACATCAAAGACACCACAGTCATCCACTGCACCCTGGACCATCTCCAGTCAGCCTGACTTTTGTCTTGCCACTGGACTTGGATGACTGGAAGAAAGAATGAGCCTAACAACTTTGGGCAACTCTGGCTCATTAAATCCAGTGCACATGCAAGTAAAGATATCACCCTGTGCTGTTATTGGTCCTCCTCAAAACAAAGGATGGACAACACATTTTGCATGATTTTACACGTATAATCAAGATAATATTGCTTTCCTTCTCACTGAGTGGGGAAACATGGGCATGAGGGAGAGAATTTGGAACTCAAAATTTTAAAAAATGAATGTTAAATGAAATTTTACATGTAATTGGGAAATATTTAACAAAATAAAATTTATTGAAAAGAAAGTTGAATTTGGAATACTCAAAAATCCTAATTATGGTCTTAAAGAATAGATTAATTTTTTTTTAATTTTTCTCCCTCTTCATAGCATAGGCATAGGGCACAATACTGTATATGCTATCAGACGTCATCACTTTATGTAGAGTTTTTAAATTTTATTTTCTTTCTTACATGGAGAGATTTAATCTGAATGGGTGACTGGCAATGGCAGGGGAAGCAGTTGAAAGGGAAAGACACCTCCAGAAATAACTGAGTACAAAGGCATTATTAAAAACCTTTTTTAAAAAAAATGCTATATGTACATGTGTAATTTTTTTTTCCAGTGATCTCACTGGAATTGGGTCCTCCATGTGGAAACTCCCTACACTGATGCAGATAATGCAACTCAATTGCAATTTTTAGGCCTAGTGAGTTGCCTAGGTGACATCAAAATTTTAACTGACTTACCTAAGGTCATATAGCTAGTTTTTATCAGAGGCAGAACTTGAATTCATGTCTGCCTGACTCCAATACTGGCCCTCTATCCACCATGCCATACTGCCCCTCATACATGTGTATTGTTGTTCAGTTATATCAGTTGTTTCCAACTCTTCATGACTTCACTGGGGCTTATACTAGAATGGTTTGTCATTTCCTTCTCCAGCTCATTTTACAGATGAGGAAACTGAGGTAAACAGGGCTAAGTGACTTGCTCAGGGTCATACAGCTAGCAAACACCTGAGGTCAGATTTTATTTCAGGTCTTCCTGACTGCAGGCCTAGCAGTCTATCCACTACCCTACCTAGCTGCCCACACATGTGTATATGAAAATGTACATATACACACACACGTCTATACATACATGTAGTTATATCTGTGTAATTAAATATATACATATATGTATGTATAAACAGAGAGAGAAAGAGGAAGACAGAGAAAATTGTTCTTTAGTGTTAAATAATTTTGTCAGCTTCCTATATATATGTATATCGATCCTTGATTGGTGATATTTACTGAAATATTTTTCCCACTCTGAAGTTTCTTAATCTATTTTTATTTATTTTATTTGTGTATCAGTTTTTCTTATCTAGAGAAAATTACCAATTTCATTTCCCATGATCTCTTCTAATCTTTAGTTAAAAATTCTACAATATACACATGCATATACATATATATACATGTGTAGCTACACATATGTATATAGACAGGGACAGGGTATGTTTACATGCACGTAAACATACCCTGTGTGTTTACATATATTTTAGCCTAATATCCTTCTTCCACTATATTTTATCTTTATCACAGAATTTCAGAGTTGGAAGGTGTTGTGGGAATCTGAAGATCTTCCCTGCCTCTAGGCCCTTTGATATGCTTAAGTGACTCTGAGGACCTTCCCTGATTTGGAAATACACTCTGCCCTGTAATGGGCTGAATGTGGTGACATGGAGCCTGTGGCGGAAGGGTTGTGACATTCTCTGATCCAGGAGAAGGCTATATATACTCTGATGTGAGTTTTTGCTTTGGGGTTCACTTTGGGAAGAGTTGTGTGATTTGGCCAGATGAGACTCTGGGAAGCCGTTGAGCCCCCCAGCTTTGAAAACCCAGATGTTGGTGCTTGCCTCTCTAGTAACTAAGTAGGTATGGATGTAATGGTCAGACGGCTGGAAGGCCCATCTGCTGATCTGTTTCTTTGTCTGCTTGTAACTTCTGTTTGTATTCTCTGAAGTTCAGGGTGACTTTTTCCCCTGAACTAGGTAAATGACATATATTTGATTGATTAAAGTAAGATTGTCAACCCATTTTGAGTTGTTTTCTTTTAGAAAAGCAGATCTAAGAACCTGTGCTAGCAGTCATCCTGGGTATGCTAGGGGGCTTGCTGATATAGAAGGGACCACAAGAGTTCTTGTTTTCCCAGAAGTAACTGACCCTGGAATTATCTTCATCCACAGATACTTACATAGTGCTTAAAAACATATAAAGCTTTTTATATAAATTACTTCATTTGATCCTCATAACAACTCTATGAAAGAAAAAATAAAAATATTTTTATTTTTCAGATGAAGAAACCCAGACTAAGAGAAGTTAGGTGTGTTGGCCACTGTCACAGAGTTAATATCTATAGTATAATTCAAACTCACATGCTTCTGATCCTAAGGAATCCAGCTTCTCTGTATTATTCAACGATTGATAAACAATAGGAAAGATTTTTTTTCCTGTGACCAACAAACTTACTATCAATCACTCAACCTGATTCATATAAGCAACAAGCCAATTTGGATTCATTCTAGGTCTTTTCTCAAAGTTGGAAGTAGGTATTGAGATCAATTGTAACTTACCCTGTAGATGTTTAGGGAAGCAGCTAACTGTAATTTTAACCTGATACCCCCTCCGTGAGGAGGTGTAAATTGGCGAGCCTCATGGCCCCAATCTCCTGCTCTCCTTCTAGCAGGAATCAATGTCTCCCTTGGAGATGGATGAGCAGAGGAGATTCTGGTGAAGTACATTTATTCTAGTCCACATAAACATAAATAATCTACTTGAGCACACATAAACACACATTATATATAAAGTACTTATTCTTTTTAATTTAGGAGTTTCGTGCCCATGCCTTCCTCTTCCCATTCCAAATCATATCAACTATCAGAACTTACAGTGATTCACTGGTAAAGGAACAGTACCCCTCTACTCTACTGTGACAATCATAGATTTACAACTAACTACAAAGTCACATACCCAGCTTCTTCATTTTATAATTGAAGAGGCTGAGGCCAGAGAGGAAAAATAATTTGCCTGACACTCAACTAATAATTGGCAGACCCAAGATTTGAACCCAAGTCCTCTAACTCTAACTCCAGTTCCCTTTTTACTATAGCGCACTCCCTTCTAAAATCAAACATAACCAAAAGTAAAACCCCAAAACAATCTAAACTCTTGTCACTCATCCTTAATCATCACAGAACAACCAAGAACAGTTTTATTAGAATTCTTTTTGTTACTGAATTTTGAAAATGCAACTGAAAGCAAGCTTGCAGATACCTCAGAATGTTCCACATTGCTGGCCTGGACACAGGGAATCTTACATTCTTCTGCTCAGTAGGCAATAGGGAAGGGCATGAGTTCCATGGCCCTTTGGGATGCTGCCTTGCATTTTCCTTGTGAGAGGAAGGTAGCAAGGCAAGTTCAGAGGCTATAGGCTCTTGATCTATCCACTGTTGCACTTCTTGGTTGCTCCTAATTACACATAAAATCAAAAATAAACAAGATATTAGAAAGCAAAAAAACAGGAAAAAAATTTTAACTCTTTGTTAGTGTTGTTTCTAACACACATTTGTTGTCATAAAAATGCATGGAAAAGACATACCAATCCATACATAAAATGTCACCTTATTCAATAATGAGTTTTCCTGTCACTTGCTAGACTATTTCAAACATACTGGTAATTGTTTTCATTCATGCTTCTTGAATCTTCAAATTATTTTACATTAAAGAGAACTTCAGAGATCATCCATTGCAACCCTCTCACTCATTAGATGAGGAGGGAATTAAGCTCTAAAGAAGTTCAATGACTGGGTGGAGGACACATGAATATGTCCATGCTCAGGCAGAGATAAGAATCTGGCCTACACAATGGAAAGAGATTAGGGTCCTTGCTAACATGCCAGTCTGCTATCACTTCTGGAAAGCCATGGAGGATTTATTTTAACAGGGAAAATAAACAATTCTTAGCCAAAATACAAATTGCTACAAAACACAGAATTAGAATATATGATTTCAGTTTGCTGAAGAGTATTAGACTTGTTTCCAGGGTTCATGGCAAGTTATTGAGATTTTTGGAAAATATTTCAATTATTCATTAAACACCAGAAATTATTATTCTTTGTTAGAGGACAAGAAGCAAAGCAAAATCACGATAGGGCTAAAACTAAGGAGATGGCATCTACAAATCTATGAAGACAGAAGCAGGTAGTGTTCTCCTCTTTAAGTCAGGACAACAGGTCACAGGATTTGAACCCTACAGGCGATGTCCAGTTATAATTTAAAGTAACTGTGTCTGAACCAAGCCACGGTCTTCACATTAAGACAGCATATCTATTTATTTTCAGTGAAGCAAAGCAAAATTACAGTAGGATGTAGCTGAAAGGTAAAACCAGGAAAGGAAACAAAATATTTTTATAGCTTGCTCTCTAAAAACTGAGACAAAATGGTCAGTCCGTTTCTATGTCATAATTGCTCTCATCCATTTGAAAAGAAGTCATCTACTGAGACTTAATGGTAAACATTGAAAAGTTAAGAGCAAAGGACAGAAGGTCCACTATAGCCCTAGGGGAAGAACTCATTCAAGCAGGTGGCTTTCAGAGCACTGCATGGCCTAAAATGGAAAAGCTATTTGTTCAATGGGAGTTTTGGTCAAAGCATTAACCATGATCCCTGACATTACTATATGGTTGAAATTTCCTAAGCATCAATATTAGACTATTAAATACACTCAAATTCTCACAAGAATAGGCAGGAAGTTGATTAAATTTTAATGACTCAACTCAGATCTTTACTACTTGGTAATACTGATAAGTTTTTTAGCTCAAGGAAAACAAAGAAGAAGGGAACCTTATAAGACAATCTTTCTGTTTTTAAAAATTAAATTTTTCTTCTTTTATGGCCAGGCAAGAAATAAGAATCATAAAATACAGTATAAAATGACATCTTATGTTATAAATTGTTATTAAATGTAGATTTCACAAAGAAAATAATTTCAGATTGACTTAAAGTATTTACTTCAGTCATTCTTTTTCTATGGTCCAAGAGTTAGCAAGCTAAAAGTATATACATTGTTA
>CM053585.1:368614788-368641383 GCA_028646515.1 Pseudochirops corinnae
CTTCCATAATATTAATTCCCCCATGAATGGATATTTCTAAGAGTGAAGCACAAAAGAAATAAGGAAAACAAGGGAAGATCAGCAAAAGCAATGACAGAAAATAGATAGAAAAGGGACGTCAAATTTTGTACTTCAAAAGTTCAAAACTGTTATTTAGAAAGAGAAAAAAGACTATAGAATTAATGAACAAAACTAAAATCTTTTCTTTGAAAAGATGAACAAAACTGATCAGTCCTTAGCTGACTTGATTCAAAAGAGGAGGGAAGGAACTCAAACTGCCAAAATTTAAAATGAATAAGGTAAAATTACAACAGAGGAAAAGTAAAAATAGCTACCAGAACATACTATGCATAATTATGTACCAGCAAAGTTGTAAATTTTTTTAAATGAAGGAATATTTACAGACACATAAAATACTCACATTAACATAATAAATATAGATTTTAACAATTAACATGGGGGATTAAAATAACTGTAGGTAAACTGCCCAAGTAAAAAGTCCTGGTCAAGATAAATTTAAAGTGAATTCTACTAGAATTTTAAAAATTAATTTCTATACTACAAAATTATTCTTAACAATTTAGGAAGAAAACACTTTATCAAACACTTTATAGGAAGAAAAATAGTCTTGATTCCCCAGCCAAAAAAGGGCAAAGAAAAGAAAAATAACAAACTGTTAACAAATATTGATTTAAACTTGTTTTAAATAAAATCTTGGCCAAAAAAAAGGAAAACTGTAGAAAAATATATCTAAAAAGTATATATTCACTATGATTAGGTTGAATTTGTACCAGAGATGAAAGGATGGTTCAACATTAGAAGACAACAAATAATAAGACAGGTTTTTTTTTTAAGACAATTAAATAGGTATAGAAAAAGCCATGGAAAAGGCATATAACTCATTTATGCTATTAAAACACACACACACACACACACACACACACACACACACAGAAACACACACCCCAAAGAATAGGTACAGAAGAAGTTCTTTTTCTTTTATTTATTTTTAACATTCTTTTTTCAATTGAGTTCCAAATTTTCTCCCTCCCTTCAGCCTGTCCCCTACCCATTGAGAAGACAAGCAATATACCAGTTCTACATGGGATACAAATGACATGTGAAATTTATTTCTATATTAGCCATATTGCCAAAAAAAAAAGGCAAGGAATATAAAGTAAAAAGGTTACACTTCAATTTGCCCACAGGATTCATCAGTTCTCTCTCTAGAGGTAAATAGTATTTTTCATGTTGGGTCCTTCAGATTTTTAGATCCCTGTGTCGATTAGAGTAGCTAACTCACAGTTGGTCATCATTACAGTCTTGTTATTACTGTTACAAGGATCTCGTTCTGTTCACTTCACATTGCATCAATTCATATGATTATAGAAAGCTTTGATTTCTCCTGAAAACTATATGTTCACATCCATTGACCATTTGTCTATTGGGGAATGACACTTAAATTTTGTAAATTTGATATGATTCCCAATACATTTGAGAAATGAGGCCCTTATCAGGGAAACCTGCTCTAAAAATTTTTTCCCCCAGTTTCCTGCTTTCCCTCTAATTTTGGCAGCATTGGCTTTGTGCAAAACCTTTTTACTTTCATGTAATCAAAATTATTCATTATACTTCTCTCTCTTTTTTGGTCATAAATCCTTCCCTCATGCATAGATCTGACAAGTAAAATTTTCCACACTCCCCCAATTTGCTTATATCATCCTTTGTATCTAAGTCATGTACCCATTTCGACCTTATCCTGGTATATGGTGTGAAATGTTGGGCTATGCTTAGTTTCTTCCAAATTACTTTCCAGTTTTGCCCGAGATTTTTGTCAAAGACTAAGTTCTTGTCTCAAAAGTTTGGATCTCTGGGTTTATCAAACACTAGATTAGTATGGTCACTTACTACCGTGTATTGCATAACTAATCTATTCCACTGAACGACTGATCTATTTCTTAGCCAGTACCAGATTGTTTGATGATTACCACTGTGTAGAACAGTTTGAAATCTGGTGCAGGTAAGGTCACCCTTCCTTTACATTTTTCCTTGATTCCCTTAATATTCTTGACTTTTTGCTCTTCCAGATGAATTTTATCATTATTTTTTCTAGATTTATAAAATAATTCTAAAACTTAAAGCTAGCATTATACACAATGGGGAAACACAAAAAGCATTCCCAAAAAATACAGGAATAGAGTAAAGATGCCTCCCTTTCTCTTCTATTATCTACACAGTTCTAGAAATACCAATGATAAAATAAGACAAAAAACTTAAATGCACAATGATAGCCAAAGAAGAAAGAAAACTATTGTTTTTTTCTGATGATGTCATAGTTCGCCATATAATACCCTAAAAAAATCAGCAACAGAGAGAAGGAGAGAGAATTAGGCATATTATTAAAGAATCAAGATATAAAATAAACACAAAAGTTAATAATATTTATATACAGCAATAGTAAAATTCTGGAAAAAATAATAGAAGAAGAAGTTGCATTCAAAAGACCTAAAAAATGCATAAAATATCTAGGACCCAAGATACCCACTCAAATTCAATAGCTTTATTGTAACAGTCATGAATTACTCTTTGTAGAAATAAAGAATTCATGACTAGATTGTGTCAGTAAAATAAAAATGGGAATACTACCTAAATTCATTTACAGCTTTAATACTACATATAAATCAAACTTGGGATATTTTATAAAGCTGTATAAAACATTGACAAAATTCATTTGTAGGAACAAAAGAGCCTAGACTATCAAGGGAAATAATGGGAGGAAAAGTAGGACTGAAGAAGAAAGCTGGGTTGAAGGGGAGGCACAGTTTAATAACTTTTAAGTGCTCATTTTCCCAAAGGCCTTTTCTTTTGTCATGTTTGTTAATCTGACATGTATCAGGTGGGACTTCAGTCATCTATCAATACCAGATTTCAAACTACAAAGTGGTTGAAAATATTAACAAAAGTAGTTACAAAGTAACAAAGCAATTACTAAGTAGTAACCATCAAAAATTTGATACTCATTAAACAAAATTTGATATTCATCAAAAATGAGAGGTTAATCAGTGTAACAGATTAGATACATGCCATACAGAAGTAAATGAATATATTATAGTATTCAACACACACAATTTGCTAGGAAAACTGGAAAGCAGTTGAGCAGAAATTATGTATAGTTCAACACCATATAGCAAGATAATACACAAATGGATAAATGACTTAGTCATAAAAAAATGACATCATAAGCAAGTAAGAGATACCCTTTCAGATCTATGAATAAAGGAAGAGTTCATGACCAAAAAGCAACAGAAAAGATCACACAGGATAAAATGGACAATTTTGATTGCATAAAATTTTACATTTCTGCAGAAAGATAATACAGTTAAAATTCAAAGAGAAACATATAAACAGAAAAAATATCTTAGTTTTTCTCATAAAGGTTTCATATCCAAGCTAAGGAACTGAAAAAAATTTCTAAGACAGGAGCAGGTAGGTGGCACAGTGAATAGAGCACCAGCCCTGGAGTTAAGAGGACTTGAGTTCAAATCCAGCCTCAGATACCTGACACACTTACTAGCTGTGTGACCTTGGGCAAGTCACTTAACCCCAATTGCCTTGCCTTCTCCCCTCCAAAAAAAATCTTTAAAAAAATTTTCTAAGACTAAAAACCATTTCTCAATAGAAAGATGGTCAAAGCTCTGAATAGACAATTTATAAAGGAAGAAATCCAAGCTATCCTCTCAACAAACATATGAAAAAAATGTTCCAAATCAATAATAGAGAAGTAGAAACTAAAGCAACTCTGAAGTCCCAGTTGACATCTATTAGATTAGTAAAGATGACAAAAGAGAAAAATGATAAATACTGGTGGAAGTGTGGGAAAATGAATACACCAAGATAATACTGGTTCAGCCATTAAGGAAAGCAATTTGGATCTATATCCTAAAATTGTGTATATACTTCGACTCCCCTATACCACTAGTAGTCCTGTTCCCAAAATAGATCAAAGAAGGAGGAAAAGAATTCATTTGTTTGAAAATATTTTTAATGGCTCTTTCCATACTGACCAAAAACTGAAAACCAAGAGGATATCTATTTATTGAAGAATGCTTAAAGTATATGAATATAATGGAATATTATTGTCCATAAAAAATTATGAATGGACAATTTCAGAGAAAACTGGGAAGGTTTATATGAAATGATGCAGAATGAAGTAAGCAAAACTAGAATTTATGCAATGACAAAAATAATGTAAACAAAAAATTTTTGAAATTTTAGAATGCTGATTAATGCAATAATAAATCATGATGCCAGAGGACTGAAGATGAAGCATGCTACCCACTTCCTGCCTGAAAGGTGAAGCATTTAAAATGCAAAATAAGGAACACATTTTTGGAGTTTAGCCAATGTGGAAATTTCTTATGCATATTTATTATAAGGATTTTCTTTTTCTTTTCTTTGGGCAATTGGAGGGAGAAATAATAAATGCTTGTAAAATGAAGAAAAAGAAAAGAAATTCAATACTTGAGTTTTCTCCATGCATCAGAAATTACTGAATTGTATAACTATGACTCTCAAGTGAGATATTTTAGTTTTGATACTGATGGTAGGAAAAAAAAATCATAAAAATGATAGCAGAATAGTTTCTTTTAATTTAATTAATTACAAGGAATGGAAAAATCAATTCTAAAATAAATTTTACTTTATAGTAACACTCACAAGAGAAGCAATCATCTAACCATTTGATCCTAGTTGGACTAGATGACCACTAAGACATAGTATAAAATTCTGAGAATGCTGTAATTCTATACATATATCTCAGATGACAGCAGCACTATCTGTTTCTAGGACAGCAGCAATCTCCCCAGGTGAAAGAACTAAGCCATTTATAATGAATAAACAGCACAAATGGCACCCAAGTCAACATTTCTGAACCCTCTATTCCATTCACTCATGCCTACTTATATTCATTCCCCTTCTTTGCTTTTCTTTTCCCTTATCAATCATACTTAAGATAAGGTTGGTTGCTGACCTCTAAACTAATTCACTGACAATCATTTTACTCATTGGTTCCTCTAAGAAAGACAGCCAGATTATCAATTTTACTTCAGATTTTTGTTGTTGTTCAGTAGTTTCAGTCATGACCAACTCTTTATGGGTTTTCTTGGCAAAGATGCTAGAGTTGTTTATCACTTCCTTCTCCAGCCCATTTTACAGATGAAGAAACTGAGGCACACAGGGTTAAATAACTTGCTCAGGGCCACACAGCTATTAAGTATCTGAGGTCACATTTGAACTCAGGTATCCCTGACTCCACACCTGGTGCTCTAGCCGCTCTACCACCTACTTGCTCCTTTACTTCAGAACCTGAACTAACATGATCTGTTACGTTATCCCACAACTAAAAATCTGACATGATCTTATGAGGAACATGAGAATACCAAAATGAGCACTGGACCTAGGTTTAAGTCCTAGCAAGGATACATAAAAGTTGCTTATCTATACTCCTCACTTTAAGCCTCTTGAAGGCTCAGTATCCTTATCTGTCAACTGGAGAAACCAATACTTGCACTAATGACTTCACATGTTTGTTGTTATTAGGGAAGTGCTATGTAAATGTAAGCTATAACTCTAACAGTAAGATTAATTTTAAACAAATGTACTTTTCTGTATTCTTATTGTGACTTCCCACTTCCTTCCCCTTCCCTTAATTACCTTGGTACTTTTCCAGTTCAGTTGGAATGTCTTCCATCTTTTCCTGCTTAAACCATACTTATGCCCAAAACCTAGAAACTACCATGTGGCTCTTGCTGAAAGATAGATGAGTTAAGAGGAAAAAACAGATTTGGATACTCCTACCCATTTCTGACAAACAAAAAGCAGACCCACAAAAATTATTTCCATTCATAATGGCAAACTCTAGCCATCACCATTTTTAGTCAGCCTCATTAAAAGGACATAAGAAAACTTGGGGAAACAGTGTAGCTTCCGTCACCTAATGAAATCTTAATTTGGTACAACAGAGTTGATTCTAGTGTTTAAAAAAAGACAGAAATACGTTGTGTTATAATTATTTTTATAGGTCTTTTTATTTCTACTATGCTAAAGTTTCCAAAAAAATTGAATATTCAATGCTGATAAAGTTCCAGATGATTCTGTTTTTGATTTGTCTGCCAATATAGAAGAAAACCTTTAAAACAACTTACCATTTACCTCCGTTGTGAGGTAGGGAAAAAAGATCATAGACTAGGCACACTCCAAACACGGTGATTCCAGTCTCTTTGACCAACATTGCGCAGGTCCCCAGAAACAAACTGAGCAGCAGAAAGAATGGAGAAGTCTTAGGAGGAAAACATTCCCCAACGTAAAGCAGATCCATGCTCCTGCAAACAAGTTTGAAAGTCAGTTCTCTGGAGGAGAAGCATTACTATGTTAACAAATCTCTTCATGAGGATAACTCTAGCAGGGCAAATGCTTTTTAGTCTACACAAAGTGAACTGGCACCAATGTTGATGAGCCACTCCTTTAGGTCATCAAGTCCAACCCCCTCATTTTACACGTAAGGACAGAAAGACCAAGAGTGGCAAAAGTGATTTCCCCCATACTACATATGTAGTAAGGAGCAGAATCAGGATCCAAACTGAGGTCCTCTGACCCCAAATCCTCTGAATTCTTAATAGGTCACCCAAGTACAAATGAAAGAAGGCTTCCTTATAGATGATGAGATACACCAGATGCTTCTGTTTGCAGATGACATTGTGCTAACTGCTTTAAACCATGGAAAAATTCAGGGAAGAGAAACTCCTTCCTGAGATCTATGGCCACTCAAGGAATCAGACTAGCAAATCACATAATAAAAACCAAGGAGATCAAAAATCTTACTGCCTAGACATGCAGTTGGAAGTGCAGTCAATCACTTTAGAACTCCAGTTCATATCCTGAACAGACATTGCAGATGGTAAATGAGCATGGCTCAGAATTGCACAGGAAGAACAGAGCAAATTAGACCACATTTGGGAAATTATACAGTCCTTCAATGATCCTGTCTCCAAAGCCTACTTTTTTAACAAACTGCCAGACATTCAAGGTTATAAGATACTCAAATGTATCATGAGTGGGTTAATCTATAAAGAACAGTTCTAGAATCATGCTTAGCTATTCCCAACCTGGTTTCAGTCTAAGTGACCATGTGAAAACTTGGAAGGGAACCAGTATCTGCATATGCATGAATGAAATACTGCTACAGAGTAATAATGGAAACTCTTCTATTGTCTTCAGAGTCAGAAAAACAGATTACTCAGGGGCTGCAAAGCCAGAACTGAGTGGGTATGCAAAACAGGTGACCCCTCCTTCATCAGTCTTTTCCTTCTTAGATTTTCTGATGGTCTTAGGCAACCCCTGTGACCCCTGTGAAAGGGTCGTGACCCACAGGTTGAGAACCACTGATAGCCCAAGACAGGACCACAATACCTAACTATCTGTCTTGACCAGACAGGACCACAATAGCTAGCCAATTGGAAGGCAGCATGACCAGAATGTTTAACCACCAAACCATAGATGGAAACCCTCCTCCATTATCTACTCCCTTAACAAACTCCTCCTGCCTTTTTAATAGTCATGATTCCTGTTATGTAATTGCATCTTTACCCTATAAAAACCCATCTTGCTTTCTCTGAAGTTGCTGGTTCCTCTTGGAATTTAGCCTGCTTCATGAGAGGCGTCAATCTCAATAAATGCCTATACTTGGATTACAGTTGGTCTGATTCTGAATTCGAGACACTTCCACTACAACACAGCATGAAACCCCAACAGTTTTTGGGTGGGCAGAGCCCCCACCACAACAATACTACCATTCTCTACTTCTCAACAACAAAGAAATCCTACCCATCCATTCCAGGCTCCTTTCTTTCCCCTTGCTAAAATAAAGATCTTCATAATACGTAAGATTAAGGAAGTTTTAAAAATTTGAGAATTTCTGCTTCAAATCCATCCAAATTTCTCTTAAACTTTGAGTTACCTTGCAAAGTATAATTGAGTGACTAAGAAAGAGGTGGAATACGTGAAGCCTGACAGGAAATATTAAATACAGCAAAGGTCAATGAAGAGGTCAAAGACCTTGGAGGGGGGTAGGCAAGTTATAGAAGCGCAAGGTAATGGGTGGATATAAAGTAGACAAGGCAGAAGGAATAGGAAACAAGAGATATGCACATACATAAAAACAAAGATCAGAAGTAGAATAGGCTTGGGAAAGTATATGTCTACATATGTATGCGTATATATATATATATATATGTATGTATGTGTGTGTGTGTGTGTGTGTGTGTGTGTATTTATAGCTATAGAGAAACATACCTAAACTTTATTGTAGCCTTCTGGGGTGGGGATGAAGGGGAGGGAAAAAAAGAACAAAATTAAAAAGTGCACAGCAGAGAACAAAAGAAAACTTGCAAGGAAGCAAAGAAAAGATGGACAATTCTCAACACAACGAGTATTATTTATCATATAGGCTTTCTCAAAAAGAAAATCTATTGTTACATATTTTGAATGCTCTCACATTCTGCAATTGCACGTGGCATGCTTTTTTTTCCTTTCCAACTCCGTATTTAAGTTCCAGTATTTAAGTTTATGATATGTTTTCGTTTCTTTTTTCTATTTTCTATTTGTGTTCTGGCAGTTGAGTCTAAAATAAAATCTTGAAAAAAAAAGTGAAAGGACTGTACACAGGCTTAACATTTCGTTTGTTTGGGGGAGGCTAGACTTCTGATGTTTTTGTTCTTGGTCAAAAATCACAGAAGAAAGGTAGGAAGGGAGAGTTTAGTTTCCTAACATTACGTGGGGAAAGGATCCATTTTTAACTCTACAGTTCATTTCAAAGAATGGGTACAGTTTTAAGTGGTAGGACATTAGGATTCAGAGAAAGTCTTACTCTACTCTTTCTAGTACACAAAGAGCACTTCTGAGGGCACGATTTTTTCTTTCAGAAAAGTATCTTGCTCTGTAAGGCCAACTGATTCAAGTTGACTACAAACACTGAAGGGCCCTCAAAGGAGGGAAATGGACCAAAAGGAAGAACAAACACAATGACACTCACCTATTGTAGGAGAGAAAGGCCAATAGGAACAGCAAACAAGCTAACACATCTGCTCTGCCCACGATGCCAGTCACCTAGAGAGAGAGAGAAAGAAGAGAGAGAGAGAGAGAGAGAGAGAGAGACTGAGAGAGAGAGACAAGATGCTTTAGGGGGAGGTGGAGGCACATTTGAAAAGATAAAAATTTTTCTACCTAAAATTATGAAATTTGCTCTCCAGTGCTAAGAAGTGAGTGGCATGACACAGTGGATAAAGACCTGAACTCACAGTCAGAAGATCTGGGTTCAAGTCTAGCCTCTGACACATCCTGGCTCTGGGCAAAGATGTTCTTAGATACTCTTTAAGACTATAATTTGAAAAGATGATGCATTCGATAGCATTTTCCCATCCAAGAACTCTCTATACTAAAAAATCACAGTGCCAGTCTTTATCCCCTTGTGCTAAATCTGTCTAAAAAACTCTTCTACAACCACATACTTAACCATCAGTCTACTAAGGGATTACAGAAGTATCCAAATTCTAACCTTCATTCTGGACCTTATTGTAGAATTGACCAATCCAAACAATGTTAACTGATATTGTTAATGGAATCTTGGGTATAACAATTTGATATTTTCCTTCAGAAATGTTCAATATACCACTTCCTAACTAACATGTAATGAATGAAAGAACAGCATGATCTCTGGGAGAATGGCATACTGAGTATAGGAAGGAGTACCTGTAGCATTAAGATTCTGCCAAATCAAAGGCCTATGAAGCCACTGGCTTTGTCCAACAGGCCTTAAGGGCCTGTGTCTGCTCTAGACTGCACAACTTGACTCCTTTGCAAAATCTCTAAGCCCTAGTGATCGTGAAAGGAAGGGCCAGATAGGATCAGTCACAACCAACTCCAGAAATAAAGCTAGTCTATTAAAATTGAAGTAATGTGCATGCCAATACGACTGGACACATGTAGCAAGAATTAACAAGATTCTCCAACTAAAATGGAGCCATTGCCAACAAGGCTAAAGCAAGGCTTTCAAGGCACACTGAAGTACAGCTTTGCACAATGTGGCATAGTGCTTAGTGCTGGGAAAGAGTAGCTACAAAACAAACCAGTTTGGGTATATAATTCTGGTATACAATTCGGACCAGCAGGAACCTTCTTTATAAGCAAAGGTTATAAACTGAGAGCAGAGGTATGTTGGTAAACATTTCACGAGTACTCCAGTAGAGAAAAATGTGCCCTTGATACACTTTTAAATTCAATGTGCACAATTCACATTCCATCAATGGCTTATTTAAGTATAAACAATCAACAAAACGATAAATCAAGCCCTGATTTATACTGTTTCCCAGATTTCTGCAGTAGAAATTTAGCAATCTGTTCTCCCCAGTATGAGCTGACTCCAACTTATATCTGACTGGAAGTGAATGGCCAAATTGTCAACAGAAACAACTCTGTTCAAAGATCAAAGATTAAATGTGGGAAGTGGGATAAGCACCATGAGGATGTAAGATTTTCTTTAGCCATATCCACCCGTATCTCAAATTTATATGATAATTAAGATCATTGCATGATTTAGAAGTGAAAGATCTTAGCCATCATGCAATAATTAGATCCTAGTCCAAGCTCTTAATTTTATTAATGCACAGAAATATGCAGAGAAATATGGGGCAGCTAGGTGACATGGTTGATAGAGTTCTGGGACTGGGGTAAGGAAGACCCATCTTCCTGAATTCAAATCCAGCCTCAGACACTTACTAGCTATGTGATCCTGAACAAGTCACTTAACCCTGTTTGCCTCAGTTTCCTCATCTGTAAAATGAACTGGAGAAGGAAATCACGAACCTCTCCAAGAAAACCCCAAATGGGGTCATTAAGAATAGAACACAATTGAACAACCACAGAAATAGTAAGTAATCTATCTGAGGGTAAGACAGGTAGCTCTTGTAACCTGATGTTAAATCCAATGCTCTTTCCTCTAGATTACCCAGTTATCTCATACCGTTTAAATAGTACTTTATTATTACCTCATTTCACAGACAAGGAAACTGAGGGTCAGAGAAGGAGGTACCAATAAATTACAGAGGCAGGAATCAAACTCAGTTCTGATTTCAAATTCAAAGTGATTTCTGTGATACCATACTGCCCAGATTAGCATATCAATACAGACGCAGTTACAGTTAAACCTTATCCACTAACCAACAGTATATACTGAATACCAATTGTGTACCTAGCACTTTGCTGAGCATTGTAAGGTTTTTTTTTAAGCATAAAACAGAATCCCCCTCCTGTTTTTTTTATTATCTTGGTAATGAAGTATATGAAATATGTAATTAATTAATTAGCATGCCAGGATTGTAAATAACACTGAAAACTAAGATAAGTCAATGCCATAGTCAGTCATTTAAACTGCAGCTAGAGCACTTAAAAGCCACTCATATTTTTGCAGTTCCACATTACTTACTTGAAAAAGAAGTAAAGTGAAAAGAAAAACTACACTTTTCATAGGTTCTTAAATTTAGAGCTGGAAGGAACCTTAGAAACTGAGTTCAACCTTTTTTGCTCCCAATTTTGCTGATGGGGAAACTGAGGCAAAAAGAATTTAAGTGCTTTGCCTGGAGTCACACAACTAGTAAATGTCTGAGGTGACATTTGAATCCAGGTCCTTCTGACTCCAGTTCTAGTTTCCTAACTATCCGCCAGGCAGCCTCTTAGTTCAGAAAATGTTGGTTTGAATCCTGGCTCTGATACTTATACTTGGAGAAAGTTATTTAAATTGAGCCTCTGGGTTAGGCGTCTATTAACTTCAAAGGGGTTGTACTGCTTACTAGTAGCAATTCAGGAGACCTGGCCATTACAGGTCTCTATTATCTATGTGGCATAAAGATAATCTATCTCTTTTGCATGCCTGAGCATAACTCCACTAATGGGCATCTCTGCATGGTATGAGCAAAATTACAGAGAAAGAAATCTCAAGAGTATGAAAGCCTACTCCTAATCTCAGTTTTGCATCTTACTAGCTTTGGAACCCTGAGTAAGTTACTTAATCACACATCTCAACTCCTATTTGTAAATCAGGAATAATAGCAGTTGTACTACTTATTTCCAAGTAATTGTAAGCCAAATACTTAGTAAACCTTAAAAAATTACAGAAATTGTCAGAATCAACATTTCATTATAATTACTAAGAACTATAAAAAGATTAACAATTAAGCTTGACTTTCAAAGTCATTTTTCTCAAAACTATATACTCCTCCTCCACAGTATAACCTTAAAATTAAAAAAAGAAACAGTGCATGAAAAACCAGTTAAGTATTTTCCATGAAGATAGCTATTGCTATAGAAAGTTGGTAGTGGCAGATATTGACGTCTCAAGACAGTTTTATAACCAGCACAGCAACATTTGCTAATGTAGTTGACCTCTTACACCAGTGGTTCTCAACCTTCCTAACTCCCCGACCCTTTAATGCTCGTATGTGGGCGGACCTGCCTGGAGACGGATAGAGGAGCGGTGTTTTGGTTCCTAAGACCATCAGAAATATGTGTTTTCCGGTGGTCTCAGGTGACCCCCAAAGGGGTCACGACCCACAGGTTGAGAAGCGCTGTCTTACACAGACCATAGGCTCATGTTTTCTTCAAATATGCTACTTGATTCTTCCTCCTAATAACTAGGTGCTTTAATTGGAAAAGCAGTTAGCATTAGAAGCACTAGGGTGGTTTTGAGTCTACACAAAATGCCAAAAGATGTGCTATATTTTATAAAGTAAATACCTTAATGCATTATAATTTTTTCTTACAACAACATCACGTGTTGAGTCCAAGTGATTTTGTACTAGACGGGGAAATATCCATTTAACGTTCATTTTTTCTGCCCAATATTTTCCAGTATTGATGCTACTTACTGCCTCTGTGTGAATGGGATGCACGGCAAAAATCAATGCAGTAACAAAAGCAAGTCGATGGTCCTTGAAGACAACTTTGTCGCACGTGTACATCAGCACCAGAGTCACCAAGCAGTGTAAAATTATATTTACTGCATGGAAATAAAATGGGTTCATGCCAGTCAAATATACATTCAGCCTAGGAAAGAAAACACACACACACATACATTGAAACTGTATTAGAAACAAATAGAGTATAGAATCCTCACCACTAAACAAGAGCTTTCAAATTGTAACCGTAGACTATACATTGTTCAATTAATTAGGGTAAAAATAACTTCTAACATCTGGTGAGTCAGGGTAAGGAGGTATCATTTTTCCCCTGTATTTCAATTGTGGGGTAAGCCTGGAAAATGCACCATTATTGCTGGAGCTTTTCTTGGTATGGCATAAATAAGGGAGCAGGTGAATAAGGGCTGAGCCGTTTTCCCCACATGCACACGTCTCAGATGATGCACTTCTTCAGTACTGGGTTTTTCCTAAGGAACAAGAAGCTACTGCTGCACTATTTTTGAGGTGCAAATTCGTAGACACTAGAGAAGAGGCAAAAAAATACAGCGGATGAAATGCTAGGCCTGGTGTCAGGAAAACCTGAAAGCAAATTCAGCTTCACACTTAAGTAACTGTATGGCCCCTGAGCAAGTCACTTAACCTCTGTTTGCCTGAATTTCCTTTACTGTAAAATAGGCTGACAATAACAGCTAACTCACAGCCCTGTTGTAAGGCTCAAATGAGATAATATTTATTTTAAAAGGTCTTAGTATAGTACCTTGCATACAGTAGACACTATACAAATGATGATTCCCTATGTACACACTTGGGACACAGAGCAAAACTGCTATTTGCTTCCATGAGGCTCCAGAAACCATCTTCACAGATTATGCACATAGAAACAAAATTTAGTTACTAGCTCATGAAAAAAACTTTCAGGACACCACAAGGCTTTTTAGCAACATTGACCAAAGTATAGACAAATCAGCAAGCTGAATTTTTTATTCAATGGCTAATAAATTCCCATCGATTTAGGAAATTATCAGAAATCTTACTATTATAAATCAAATAAATAGGGTTAAAGAAAGAGAGAAAACTATCAATACTGGATATAAATCCGTATTTCTACAAATAATGTCTTATAATGAACTTATAACAACATTCAAAAGTCCTTTGGGTACTTCGATTTGAGTTAAAATCTTAACACCTCATAATAGCATGGAAGTAACCGAATTCTTGAAGGTTTTGCCAGATGAACATAAATTCTGGTAGTTCCTACCAAGTTAAAAACATTTCAAGTGACAGATTTTATATTTCACATCTGAGGACTGGACAAGCCATTCCCTCATACTACCCATACCATCTTTTCACTTGCCATATTTTCAGCCTCAGTCTAAGCAACAAATTGACTCTTACTTAAAATTCATATTTATTCCGTATTTTGTGAGTACTGAATCATGGTGAATAGAGAATTAGTGAAGTCTTCTTCACTCTAGAGAACAAGCTATAACACCCTTTCCTAAGGCTTATATTTTTACACTGAAGTCATGGCTACATATTACAAAGGCAGAGGAAACACTAGGGATAAGAACAAGGCATTTGATAGGTAGGAAATAGAATATATATTTTGTGCATTTTGATTGGCTTCTTCACAGACACAATATCAATTTGTCTTTATCACATACAGCTTCTTTTTTGAAAGGAGGTCAAAATATCACATGCAATTATTTTGCCTTGAAAAATAAAAACACAGGGCAGCTACGTGGCACAGTGAATAGAGCACCAGCCCTGGAGTTAGGAAGACCTGAGTTCAAATCCGACCTCAGATACTTAACACTTACTAGCTGTGTGACCTTTGGCAAGTCACTTAACCTCAATTGCCCTTCCTTCCTCTCCTCCAAAAAGCAAAAAAAGAAAAAGAAAAACACATAAAGATATAATTATAACAAAACTCATTTAGCAGCACATAATAACTTGAAGCTTTGGAAAGCAATTTCCTTATAATAATGCTTTGAAGTAGGTAGCGCAAAATGATTTTATAAATATACACATAAGGGTGGGGGTGGAAGGTAGTCAGGGTAGTGTCTACATTTATACAATATATGCTTTTTATAAATTGCCAGTCACTTTCAGATGTATGAAGAGAAGCAAAAAAGGAAACACAGAGAAGCAGGACAACTTTGGAATTAACTGTTGAATTTATTACATGCCTTTTTTTTTAAGCTAGCTACAAATAATATTCAGAGTTTCATATTTTTCCTGTTCTACTATTTATATGAATTTTTTTGGCATTTGTGAAGTTCAGAATTTTCAAAAACTTTAAGTCCTAAATCCTTATATGACCTTTAAATTTACATAAGTGCAAACATATATCCCCTGAGCTGAAGGAATAGTAAAAAAAAAAAAAAATGAATGAGGAGGAGCAAATTTGACTCCACATTATTACTATGAATTATTCAGATGGTATTGCTCCAAATGGAAAGAGGTTGCCTTCCTAGCAGCCTTCAAGGGCCAGATTTCTTTTGGCGGAAACTGCAATCCTTCAGGTTGCATTGTGGGTCTGGAGAACTACATTGTTTGAGAAAGACTCAACAGAAGATGAGTGAGTGATTCACTCTAAGAACCCTAATTCCTTGAAGATGAATCTTAACCTCAGGGTAGCACTGTATGGATCTGGAAGATTATATGGGTACCTTATAGGAAGGTAGAACTATCAATAGAAAGAGAGTTGTTTGGACTATGTGTGAGGCACTGTGTGTTCATCGCATTGTTCAGTATTCTATTTTTTTCCTGTTTCACAAATATTTTTATTGAAATACATTAATTGGAACATATAACGTACAAATCAAGCGTCTGTGAAATGAGATAAATAATACAAAACAATAGCTTAAAAAAAGGACAAGGTACAGATAATCCTATACCAGAGTGTGATTAGTGACTTTATCAATATATACTGTTCACTCTACCAAGAGCAGACTGTTGTACTTGGTATTATGAGTGATAAAAAAAATAATTAGATGTTTCTTCGCTTAAGAAAGTTACATTTTAGTTGGCAGATAGTATCCTGATATGTGAAATTAACAACCATTTACGTAGCACCATTTTACAGGCAAAAATGTAGATGTGTTATAATAGAAGGTTAACAAGGTCACCAGAGTAAAGAGGTGAGTAGTAGCTATCTAGGCTTTTATTCTGCCTTTTGGGATGGATTCTCCCTAAGTCAATACAGAAATAGTGCCATCTAAACAAAGTATAATTTTCTGCCTTATAAAACAATTTACTTTTACATTCTTCTTACAATATGTTTCAATTTGCCAAAAATGTAATTTACTAATAACTACAAGAATAATTACTAATAGATTTACAAGACCTAAAATAAAGGGTCATATAATGGTTCCACTCTCCACTGCTTATACCAACATCTATGATTACTGTCTTTGTTTTCAGGAACTACTTTTTTTTTTTTAATTTAAAATTTTTTTCAGAATTCATTTATTTATTTTTAGTTTTCAACAATCATTTTGACAAAATTTTGAGTCCCAAATTTTCTCCCCATCTCTACCCTAACCCCCACCCCAAGATGGCATGCATTCTGATTACCTCCTTCCCCCAATTTGTCCTCCCTTCTATCACTCCCCTCCCTCATATCTCCTTCCCCCTTACTTTCTTGTGGGCAAGATAGATTTCTATACCCCATTGCCTGTATAACTTATTACCAAGTTGCATGTAAAAACAATTTTTTTGACATTTGTTATTAAAAACTTTTGAGTTTCACATTCACTTCCTTCATTTCTCCCCACCCAGCCTCATTGAGAAGACAAGCAATTCAATATAGGTTATACATGTGTAGTTATGCAAAACATTTCCGTAATAGTCATATTGTGAAAGACTAACTATACTTCCCTCTATCCTATCCTTATGCTCTTTTGTCCTTTTGCCCTGTCCCTTTACAAAAAGGTTTGCTTCTGACTACCTCCTCCCCAAATCTGCCCTTCCTTCTATCATCCCCTCCCTCTTAACCCCTTCCCCCCTACTTTCCTGTGGGGTAAGACCCAATTGAAGGAGTATGTTATTCCCTCCTAAATCCAAATCCAATGAGAGTAAGGTGACTCATTACCTTTTATCTCCCCACTCTTTTCCTCTAGTTTTTTTTTTCTTGCCTCTTTTATGTGAGATAATTTACCCTATTCTATCTTTCCTTTTCTCATCTCAATATATTATTCTCTCACTCCTTAATATATATATATATATGTATATATGTGTGTGTGTGTGTGTGTGTGTGTGTGTGTGTGTATGTATATATTCCCTTCAACTAACCTAATACTGAGAAAAGTCTCATGAGCTACAAATATCATCTTTCCATGTAGGAATGTAAACAGTTCAACTTTAATAAGTCTGTTATGATTGCACTGAACTTTTCATTAAGAATGCTTGAAAATCCTCTATTTCATTGAATATCTATTTTTTCCCTTTAAGTATTATACTTGGTTTTGCTACATAGGTGATTCTTGGTTTTAATCCTAGCTCCTCTGATCTTCAGAATATCATATTCTAAGTGCTCTGATCCCTTAATGTAGAAGTTGCTAGAACTTGTATTATCCTAATTGTGTTTACACAATACAAGAATTATTTCTTTCTGGCTGTTTGCAATATTTTCTCCTTGACCTGGAAACTCAGGAATTTGGTGACAATATTCCGAGGAGCATTCTTTTTGGGATCTCTTTCCAGAGGCAATCAGTAGATTCTTTCAATTTCTATTTTACCCTCTGGTTCTAGAGTATCAGGGCCATTTTCCTTGATAATTTATTGAAAGATGATGTCTAAGCTCTTTTTTGATCATGGCTTTCAGGTAGTCCAATAATTTTTAAATTCTCTCTCCTGGATCTATTTTCCAGGTAAGTGATTTTTCTAATGAGATATTTCACATTGTCTTCTATTTTTTTTTCATTCTTTTGGTTCTGTTTTATAATTTCTTGATTTCTCATAAAGTCATTAGCTTCCATTTGCTCCACTTTAATTTTGAAGGAATTCTTTTCTTCAGTGAACTTTTGGACCTCTTTTTCCATTTGATCCATTCTGCTTTTAAAGCATTCTTCTCCTTGTTGGCTTTCTGGACCTCTTTTGCCATTTAGGTTAGTCGATTTTTTAAGGTGTGATTTTCTTCAGTATTTTTTTGGGTCTCCTTTAGTAAGCTGTTGACTCATTTTTCATCATTTTCTTGCATCATTTTCATTTCTCTTCCCAATTTTTCCCCTACTTCTCTTACTTGATTTTCAAAATCCTTTTTGAGCTCCTGCATGACCTGTAACCAGTTCATATTTTTCTTGGAGGCTTAGAATGTAGGAATTTTGACTTTGTTGTCTTCTTTTGGCTGTATGTTTTGATCTTTTTTGTCACCAAAGTAAGATTCTATAGTCTGATTTTTTTTTTTACACTATTTGCTCATATTCTCAGCCAGTTATCTGATTTTTGATCTCTTTGTCAAGTTAGTACTCTGCTTTCAAAGTGGAGAGTGCTGTGTCCCAAATTTCTGGGGTTTTACACAGCTACTGTCAGAGTTACTTCTAGGTACCTGTAAATTTTCAGTTCTTCTAAGGTTGTATGATCCAAGGAGAGGTTTTTATTCCTCTCCCAGCCTGTGCTCTGGTCTGTGAGTGACTACAAGCACTCTTTTCTGCCTTGGAACTGTGAGGAGGACTGCCTCTCCACAGCTGCCTCAAGCTCTGCCATACCAGCACTCCTCCTCACCCCAGGACCACCACCCAAAACTGCAATTCAGATCCAAAGAGAACCCTGCCTCAGTGCCAGCAAAGAGATGCCTGCAATCACCCTCTGATCATCCACTTCACACCCCTACCATCTGTGGACCTGGAGCTCTGCAAGCAACCGCTGCTGCCGCCATTACCACCACATCCGCCATCCCGGGGCTGGGTCTGGGGCCAGACTGTGCTCTTCTCTCACCCAGGTCCGACAGAGTTTACCCATTGACCTTCTAATTTGTCTTTGGCATTTGTGGGTTGAGAAGTCTGTAAACTGCCATAGCTGCCATTGATTCAGTTACCTGAGGCCTGCTCCACTCTAGTATATGCCAGCACAGGCCACACTGAACCTCACTCTGCTCCCAGCCAGATGTAACAGACCCTTCCTGTCAGCCTTCCAGGCTGTCTGGGCTGGAGACAGGTTTCACTCTGTCATTTTGTGGGTTCTGTAGCTTTAGAATTTGTTTAGTCATTTTTTTTACAGAAATTTGGAGGGGTTTGAGGAAGAATTCGAGCAAGTCTGTGCTTTTACTCCACTATCTTGGCTCCCAGGCTGTATTCTTTCAATGTGCAAAAATATTATTCTATATTCAAACTAAGTGGTTAGCTGGCTCTTTTATATATATATATATATATATATATATATATATACACATATAGATAGATAGATGATGGATGGATGGATAGATAGATGAATAGATAGATAAACCTAGAGAAGAGGCACATACTGAAATCTGAGGGATTTTGGGAGAAGCCCTGAAAATTAAAAGCAGGACTCATGGTGGTTCTGAGCTATGAATTATATCCATGTCTATTATTGTTGTTCATTCAGCTGTGTCTGACTCTTGGTGACTCCATAGACAATAGAACACCAGACACTTCTTTCTTCCACTATCTTTTGAAATCTGTCCAACTTTACGTTCACTGTTTCCATGACACCATCTATCCAACTCATACCCTTTTCTTTTGCTTTTAATCTTTTTTAAAATTTTTATTTATTTTTTAAAATTGATTTATCTACTTTTAGTTTACAAGTTCAGTTCCATAATCCCTTGAGTTTCAAATTTTCTCCCCTCCTTCCCTCCTCCCCCCCCCAATGGCGGCTTGTAGTCAAGTATAGGATCTGCAGATACTTTCACAATGGACATTAGTCTGGTTGTATAGAAAGGCTGTAACCAATGGAGTGAACAATGGGAAAGAAGAAACATAACCAAACATGGAAAAGAACAAGAGCATGTAGTTTGCTTCAGTCTCCTTTTAAACTACGTTCTTTCTAGATCTTCCTTTGAATGTAGACATCTCCTTCCATCCTGAGACTTGTAGAGTTGTCTTATAACTGTGCGTTGCTGAGAAGAGTCTAGTTTATCAAGGATGGTCGTCACAGATACGATGTGTCTGTGATTGTGTACAAATTTCTCGCAGCTCTCTTTTGCCTTTAATCTTTCCCAACATAAGAGTTTTTTCGAATAAGTCCTGTCTTTTCACTAGATGATCAAAGTATTTAAGCTTTAGCTTCAATATTTGACCTTCCAGAAAATAGCCTGAATTAATTTATTTAAGTATTAACTGATTTGACCTCCTTGCTGTCCAAGAGACTCTCAAAAGTCTACTCTAGCACCACAGTCAGAAAGTGTCAATTCCTAAGATATACAGGCACTGGGATAGGGAGATCCATCCTGTCCTACTGGAAAGTCAGAGGGACGATGGGGGAGAACATAGGAGAGAGCAGATTGGGGGAGGAGTTATACAGTGGGATGGCTGTTTTGCGGTGGTGGGTGAGGGAAAGATGGGGAGAAAATTTGTAACTCAAAATCTCTTGGAAATGAATGATATAAACAAGAAAATAAACAAATTTTTTTTAAAAAGGAAGTGTCAATTCCAACTCTCATAGACATACCTTGCTATTGCGGAAAAAAGCCATAGCTTTGCCTTGCTTTGTCAGCAAGATTATGTCTCTGATTTTTTGTATGCTGTCCAGATTCACCATGGTTTTTCCAAGGAGCAAGTGTCTTAATTTCATGACTGCAGTCACTATCTGCAATGATTTTTGATCCCAAGAATATAAAATCTAACACTACTTCCATTTCTTCTCCCTCTGTTTGCCAGGAAGTGATAGGACCAGTTGCCAGAATCTTAGTGCTTTTTTTTTAATGTTACACTTCAAGCCAGCTTTTATACTCTGTTCTTTTACCCTCATCAACAGCCTTAATTCCTCTTTACTTTCTTCCACAAGACTGGTATCATCTGCATATCTGAGATTGTTGAGATTTCTTCTAGCAATCTTAATTCTGATTTTTTATTTATCCAGCCTGGTGTTTTGCTTGATGTACTCTGCATACAAGTTAAACAAATAAGGTGCCAATCTACAGCCTTGTTGTATTTCTTTTCTAGTCTTAAACCAGTAAGTTGTTCCATGCTCAGTTCTAACTGCAGTTTCTTGGGCCACATACAGGTTCCTCAGCAGTTAAGATGATCTGGTACTTCCATCTCTTTGAGGACTTGCCACATTTTGTCGTGATTCACACAGGCAGGGGCTTTAATGTAGTCAATGAAGCAGAAGCAGATGTTTTTATGGAACTTCTTTGCTTTCTCCATAATGCAGCAAATGTTGGCAAATTGGTATCTAGTTCCTTTCTTTGAAAACCAGCCTCTTCTTCAAGTAATTCTTGGTTCACATATTGCTGAAGCTTAGCTGGCAGAATCTTAAGCATAACCTTACTGGTGTGTGAAATTAGCAAAATTTTTCAGCAATTTGAACATTCTTTGGCACTGCCCTTCTGAGTTTTGGGATGGAAATTGACCTTTTCCAATATAGTAGCCGCTGTTGAATTTTCCAATTTTGCTGCCATACTGAGTGCAACACTTTAACAGCACCATCTTTTAGGATTTTAAGTAGCTCAGTGTAACAATACTGGGATTTGAAGATCTTCCATGCCCCTTGAACTTGCTGACGTAGTAGGAAGGGGTGGAGCAAGAGAACACCAGAACCAAGCTAGTGTCTGTGCGGTACTGACTGGAAGCAGCGGCAGAGGCAGCAGCAGCTGTGGTTGCTGCGCGAACTCCTTTTCCTCTGAGCCTGCCAGAATCTCTGCTAAGGACTCCTGCTAAGGACTGCCAGGGACGGGAACTACAAGGGGGCCAGAGCTGCTGGGAGCAAGCTGCCTGGACGCTGAACAGTTGTGGTGAGTGAGGAGAGGAGGATCTTGGCCTGAGGTAGCCTGGCCTGTTTTGAAGGCTTGAGAATGTGGATGTTTATTACTTTAACCACATATGCCAATTTCATAACTACTGTGCTGGCTTTGACTTTCTGGTTTTGGGACTCAGTTTTCTGGTACTTAAATGAATGCTCTAGCTATATTTCTTATGTAGAGAGCCTGTTACATTTTGTGATTAATAACCATATCAGCATACTTATAGTTACTGTAGGCATTGTGAATGCTGCATTGCTGATACACTCAGCCGCAATTCCATCCCCTCCCCTAGCCTTATTGTTAGCCATGCTTCCTAAGGCCCACTTGACTTCATTCTCTAGGATGTCTGGCTCTAGATCAGTAACCAAACCACTGGGGTTATAGGTTATTGGAGATGTTTCTTGTAGAGTTCTTTCTCATAAATCTTTCTTGTATAGTTCTCTTTTGTATTCTTGCCACTTCTTAAACTCTTCTACTTCTGTTAAGTTCCTACCATTTTTTACTTTTATCATGCCCATTTCTGCATGGTCTTTCCTTGATTGCTCTAATTCTGTTGAAGAGATAGCTTGTCTTTCCTATTCTGTTGTTTTCTTCTATGTCTTTCCACTGCTCACTTAATAAAACCTTCTTCTCTCTCCTTGTTATGCTCTGAAATTCTTCATTCAGTTGAGTATGTCTTTCCTTTTCTCCTTTCCCTTTCACTTTCCTTCTTTCCTCGCCCATTTGGAAAGCCTAATCAGACAGCCGTTTTGCTTTCTTTCTCTTCTTTTTTATTTAGAATGCTTTTTGTTACTGCCTCCTATGCAAAATTGTCAATCTCTGTCCACAGTTCTTCAGGCACTCTATCTATTAGATCTAATCCCTTAAATATATTCATTACTTCCACTTCATGAGGAATATTATTTAGATCATACTTGCATGGTCTAATGTCTTTCCTTTAATTTAAGTCTGAATTTTGCAATAAGAAGCTCATTATCTGAGCCACAGTCAACTCTATGTCTTGTTTTGATTGACTATAGAGAACTTTTTCACTTTTGGTTGTAAAATATATAATCAATCAGATTTTGATACTGACCATCTGGAGTGTAGAACTCATGTACAGAGTCACCTTTTGGGTTGTTGAAAAAGGATATTTGCTATGATCAATGAGTTATCTTGAAAAAATTCTATTAGTTTCTGCTCTGATTAATTTTGTACTCCAAGGCCAAACTTGTCTGTTATTCCAATCATCTTCTGATTTTAGCAGTCCAATCCCCTTTTAAATATGTACATACACACACACACACACACACACACACACACACTGTTATTAGGAGTCCAGATATGCAATTCCATTAGTGTAGAATGAGGAGGGTCCCACCACCAATCCAGATGAATAAATGAATGAATGAAAAAGCATTTATTAAGTGCCTTATTTTGTCAAGTACTGTACTAATAGAAAAACCAACCCTTAAAGAGCTCATGTTCTAATTGAAGAAAAACATTTAGAAGGATTCATCTGCAGATATGACAGAAAGAACCACAGATTCTAAGGTCTCAGTGGCAGGTGAGATGGCAAGATTCAGGAGTCCTTAGAGTGTATCAGCATGTCTGCTCCACAGAGTACGAACACTAGAGGGGACTGACTGGTTCATAGGTTTAGAAATCAGAGCATCGGGGATTCTAGGTTCCCTCTATATGGAAATGGCACTCCATTTGGTGCTCTCAAAGTGTGCTGGTTTTGCTCAACAACAGCAAATAAACAACTTTTCAGAAGTTTTATACTCTTAGAGGGTTGTCTTAGAACACTGAGACACTAATGAGATTGCCTGAGGTCACACAACCAAAATGTGTTAGAGACTGAACGTGAAATAGATGATTCTGACTCTAAGGCTGGGATTCTTATCCACTACACTACCTCTTACATGTATATATCCATACCCTGACAGGAAAATAATTCAAAGGATAAATGAACTCAATAAATTATTCTAACAGTGCACCTTCCAGTGCCTTTCCATTACCTCTATAATCAACTACAAACACCTTGGACATTTAAAACCATTCACAATCTAGCTCAAACCTACCTAAACAGCTTTATTACATGTTATTCCCATTCGTCATCTCTATAATCCAGCAACACTGGCCTTTTTGTGATTCCTTTAGTGAATCTTTTTAGTGATTGGACAGTCTATCCCCTACACCTGAAACATACTTCTTCCTGTCTCCATTTCTTAGAACAGGGGTGGGGAAACTTTGGCCTTCTAGGTCTTTGGGTATAGCCTTTTGAATGAGTCTAAGTTTTACAGAACAAATCCTTTAATTAAGGGGATTTGTTCTGTGAAGTTTGGATTCAAAGGGATGCACTTGAGGACCTAGAGGGCCATGTGTGGCCTCGAGGCCACAGGTTCCCCATCCCTGTCTTAGAATCTTTAGTTTCCTTCATATCTACACTCAAGTTGCAACTTCTATATAAGATTTTTCTTGATAATCCCAGTATCTATGACAAAAAAATTTTTTATACTTGTTTTTATTATATTTAGCATAATAATTCATATAAATGTTGTCTCCCTTTAGAGAAAAGAAGCCCCTGAGAACAAAGACTGTTTTACTTTTGTCTTTGTATCCCCAAGGTCTAGCACAGTCTTTTTATCTAACAAGCACTTAATAAACTTTTGTTGATTAATTGCAGACAATAACCCAGGGAGAAACGTGAGGTCACCGAATGAGTAAAAACTCATAGAGGCCATAACATTATAAATAAATTTTATATTTGTTCTTCTATCACAATCTATGAAAGATAATAAAACCACTTCCTGACCAAAAAGGGAATTCTATGACTCCCCTGATATCATGGAAAAGTAGGAAGAAACCCTACAATGAATTTCTAGATATTGAATCAAGCTACCCACACACCCCCTAACGAGACCTCTTTTGTTATATATGCTAGACTCAAGGTAAAAGATACTATACAATTTCATATATGGTCAATGTGGAGATTGATTTTGCATGACTTTATTTATAAGAATATAAATTTTGCATGACTTTATTATAAAAGTTCTTTCTTTTTTCAATTGTTTGCCAGGGAAAAGTTTGGAGAAAAAGGACTCTAAAAATCATGTTGTCCAAAAAAAAAAAAAAGAAAAGAAAGGAGGGTCATTGAAATATTTAAAAGAAAACACAGGGGTGGAGCCAAGATGGTGGCATAGAAGAAGGAAAATTCTGTGATCTCCCCACACAACCACATCAAATACCTATAAAATATGACTCTAAACAAATTTTAGAGCTACAGAACCCACAAAGTGACAGAGAGAAACAATTCTCCTGGTGAAAGCAGCCTGGCAGGCCTACAGGAAGGGTCCACTGCAGCATGCTAGGAGCAAAGCACAGTCCCCCATGAGCTGCGTGGTTTTAGCCTCAAGGTGGCCCCAACCAGCAGCAGCCAGACCAGACCTCAAGAGAGTGAATCACCAGCAGCTGTGGTAGTTTCCAGACTTATCAAGCCATAAACACCAAAGAGCAAGTAAAAGGTCAATGTGGAACTCTGTTGAATCAGGGGGTCAGGGGGGAGACACCAGAGCACAGTCCGGCCCCTGCCCCTGGGGCGAGAAGCAGTGGAGGCACAGCATCTATGCAGCCACCACCACGTGGCTACTTCCAGAGCTCCTGGCCTATAAATCGTAAGGGGACCAAGCTACCATTCAGTGGTAATCACTCTTGCTTTAACCTGCTCAGATCTGGATCATGGTCTTGGGCGGAGGTCCTGGGTTGTGTGGCCAGTGGGCCAGAGCTTGTGCAGGTTGTAGAGAAAGCACCCAACTAATAGCTCTGGCAGCTGCAAAAACCCCAGCAATTTGGGATAAAGCTCTCCTCTCTGGAAGCAGAGTTCTACCATGGCAAAGAGCTCAAAAATCAAGTAATTGACGAGCAACATGAGCAAGCAGAAGACGCAAAGCAAGCACAGCAATCAAATCTTAAATTCCTTTTTGGGGGACAAAAAGGATCAAAGCATGGAATGGGAGGAAGACAATGAAGTCAGAACTCCTGCATCAAAAGTTTCCAAGAAAAATATGAACTGCTCACAGGCCATGGAGGAGCTCAATAAGGATTTTGAAAATCAAGTAAGAGAAATGGAGGAAAAATTGGGAAGAGAAATGAGAAGGATGCAAGAAAATCATGAAAAGTGAGTCTACAACTTGACTGAAGAAAATAACACCTTAAAAAATAGACTAACTCAAATGGCAAAAGAGGTCCAAAAAGCCAATGAGCCTTAAAAAGCTGAATTTGCCAGATGGAAAAGGAATTTCAAAAGCTCACTGAAGAGAATAATTCTTTCAGATATAGATTGGAGCAAATGGAAGCTAATGACTTTATGAAAAATCAAGGTACTATAAAATAGATCCAAACAAATGAAAAAATAGAAGGCAATATGGAATATCTCATTGGAAAAACCACTGACCTGGAAAATAGATCCAGGAGAGATAATTTAAAAATTATTGGACTATCTGAAAGCCATGATCAAAAAAAGAGCCTAGACATCATCCTTCAAGCAATTCTCAAGGAAAACTGCCCTAATACTTTAGAACCAGAGGACAAAATAGAAATTGAAAGAATTCACCAATCACCTCTTGAAAAAATTCCCAAAAAGAAAACTCCTAGGAATAT